>JBAPLH010001437.1:712500-1055000 GCA_037897445.1 Ceriops zippeliana | reverse complement strand
TTTTTTTTTTTTTTTTTTTTTTTTTTTTTTTTTTTTTTTTTTTTTTTTTTTTTTTTTTTTTTTTTTTTTTTTTTTTTTTTTTTTTTTTTTTTTTTTTTTTTTTTTTTTTTTTTTTTTTTTTTTTTTTTTTTTTTTTTTTTTTTTTTTTTTTTTTTTTTTTTTTTTTTTTTTTTTTTTTTTTTTTTTTTTTTTTTTTTTTTTTTTTTTTTTTTTTTTTTTTTTTTTTTTTTTTTTTTTTTTTTTTTTTTTTTTTTTTTTTTTTTTTTTTTTTTTTTTTTTTTTTTTTTTTTTTTTTTTTTTTTTTTTTTTTTTTTTTTTTTTTTTTTTTTTTTTTTTTTTTTTTTTTTTTTTTTTTTTTTTTTTTTTTTTTTTTTTTTTTTTTTTTTTTTTTTTTTTTTTTTTTTTTTTTTTTTTTTTTTTTTTTTTTTTTTTTTTTTTTTTTTTTTTTTTTTTTTTTTTTTTTTTTTTTTTTTTTTTTTTTTTTTTTTTTTTTTTTTTTTTTTTTTTTATATTTTTTTTTTTTTTTTTTTTTTTTTTTTTTTTTTTTTTTTTTTTTTTTTTTTTTTTTCCTAGTCCCCGGAAGTGGCAGAAAATTAGCTAGAAACCAGCCAAATTGTGACTGCAGACCCTCGAGTCTCGTATGCAATTTGATTGGTGCGAGGCTTGAGGCGATTATAAAACCCATTTCAGTTCTTATTCTTGTGTAATTCAAAATCGCTAGAACTCTCCGGACCAAAAATAAATAAAATTTCCTAGAACTCTAGATCCACAAATAAGGAGACACGACTGTATCCGCCTGCAACTTATATTGCCTATTGGAGTTAATTGGCGGCCCTTACTTAGTCAAATTTGTTCTCAAAATGTCGAATTTGATCCATATTCGTTCGCAGCTCAAATAGATAATTAATATATAGGTATAATATCGATTAGTTTGAGAATTAATAATAAATGAAAATACTTTAATTTATTTAATCTTATTAATACGTTAAGATCTTGATGAGTGATAAATAGGGTTAGCAATTGATGAAAATTTAAAATGGAAATTAAGTTAAACTTATTTTTAAAAAAAATTATAATCGAATATATTATATTTAGAAATATATAAACTGAAACGTAATGTACTGATAATAATTACTTCGGCGTTAGTTGGTAAGAAGGCGATTCCTCCCATGCTAGAGCTCTCTGAAGATCGAAACTATGTTTAACAAGCAACAAAATAAAGAATTTTAAATCAATACTTTATGACATATTTATTTGATAAACATCAATATGATGTTAATGTGAGTACATTTTTAAGAATTTGTAATAGTTATTTTTTTCAATATGCTTCATGCTTGAGTGGATTCTCAAAATCTTTTAATTTCTCCTTGATTAGGAAATATAAATTAATAACAATTCACATAAACAAAGTAAGCGAGAGAGGCACTTATTTTATTTATCACCGTCCAGTCTTCACCATTGAGCTGTGAGAAGATTCATTGTTTCCCGCTTCAATTTTCCATTCTCATCAAATTATACTTCACATAGAAATTTTCTTGCATAGAGTTTTGTTTTCTTAATCGAAAACAAATTTATGCTTTATAGCATAATTCTTTTGATTTTTTGTTTTTTGGTTTTTTTTTTTTTTTTGTCTTGAAAGGAGAGATCAGTGAAATTGGCGATGAGTGACAAAAATTCAAAGTCTTTCAGGGCAAGAAGAAAACATTTTTTGTCACTTGGCCTTAGGCCAAGCCCTCAACATCATTCTAATATACAATGCGTTTTATGGCATCAGAATGGGACAACCCTGGCAGAGAATTATATACATCCAGGAAATGGAATAGTCAAGCCACGGAAAACCAGTCAAAATCTGAGCCGGCACTCTTTAAGAAACGCACGCTGCCAGGACCCCACCCCACGTGACTTGCCTCAACTTTAACAGTGATTTGAGTTCAAACTTTAAACGCGATAATGGTACGCTGTTGAGCCTATCTTAAACTCGATGCCAGAGTACGACAGGTGCCCAACGTTGTTGCATTGGACTCTTTTGCCACTTTGAGCACGATTTTGGCCTTCTGGAATTTTTTTTTTCCTTTATAATTAAAACCAAAACATGAAACAGAGTGCCTTTAGAACGCGTTTGCAGTAGTCCATCGATTGGAGAACATTAAGAATTGAGATGCCAGACCAATAACAGTATGCATAACTCTGGTGTACGACAATAATATTGTATGCATACAATACAAACGTTGGCAGAAGATTTGTTTGGAGTGTGCAGTGCACAAAAAGAGTTAACTGTGTTTAGTTTATTGTGATTCTGTTGTAGTTTCATGGGCAACATCATTTTCCATGTCCTCTTTTTTGACCATCCGGCGGAGGTTGTGCCTTTGGGTGTATACTATCCCCTTCGCGGGACCACAGCTCCTAGAAGCTCCAAGCCAAAAGAAGAAAAGCCCCTTCATTGAAAAAAAAAAAAAACTTTAATCAGATTATGAACACATCACAAGACCCGAGTCATTGCACATTCAGGTCATTATTTTATTTGTTTTGAACAGAGTGCTGAACCACCAACAGCGAAGTCTTCAAGATGCATTTTTGGAGGCTTTCATTGCCTGCCATGTCCCAAGAGAAGAGAAGTAAAGGGCGAATGCGCAGAGCATAGCATTTTTCCTCGTTCAACTACGCCTTATGCGCTCCCTTTCTCTCTGTCTCTAAGAATTCGGTATTGCTTTTGGTGGATGCTTCAATTATCCTTTCCGTACTCTCTTTTCGTTTAGCCATCATTTGGTCAATTAGAGCCTTGGAGGTACTATTCTTAAATTGTTGATACCAATCCTTTTCTTCTCTGTATCACTTTTGATTGTCTTTCATTCTTTGCCTTTTACGCTATCTGGGATTGATGATTTTACCTTTTGGGGGAGCTTCACGATTAAGTTGTACGTGGGTTGAGCGTGGGGAAGAGGGAGGGGGCATTTTCTAGTGCTTCGGTATTAGAAAGGAAGATTACATGCTATCATGTTTTGGACGATGATGATGAGAATGAAGATGAATGTTACTCTTTTGACCAGAGAAAGAGACCAGATAAAAGGAGCCAAAGTAAAGGCCACATTGTTGAAAAGCTGTCCCCTTCGATAGTCATTGTTCCTTGTTTTCGTCAATGAAAGCCCTCTTTTCCCTTTCCCACACGTTTCTTGTCTCGTGGATGTGACTGGTCTATGTAGTCTCTGTTATCTGTTTTAAAAATCGAGGCTCTTTTCTCCGATTGTCTTGTTTTCATTGTTTTATTTCCTCTTGAGTTGTGGAGTTTTTATTTTCTTTGAGGGAATTATTTCAAGATGCCCATGTATCAGCCTGATTGCCATATCAAAGAAGGACATTTGAAGTTAGTTATGGGACCTGGAGGGCAAGTCTTAGATCTGGAAACCGCTGTTAAAGATGGTATTTTCGGTGGCAGTTGTGGTGGTGGGTTGATTTGCGGCGGTACTGCGGATAAAATGGATCTGAGGAAGATGATTGAAGAGCTTGAATCAATGGAAGTCCCGTATGTTTTTATATGTCCAATCTCGTTGGAGCCAATGCATGACCCGGTAACCCTTTGCACCGGCCAGACTTACGAGAGATCCAACATTCTCAAATGGTTCTCACTCGGCCACTACACTTGTCCCACTACTATGCAAGAGCTCTGGGATGGTACGGTGACACCAAACAGGACCCTGCAGCAGCTAATTTATAGCTGGTTCTCGCAAAAATATTTGGCCATGAAGAAGAGGTCAGAGGATGTGCAAGGGAGGGTTACTGAGCTTCTGGAAACGCTGAAGAGTGTTAAGGGTCAATCAAGAGTTAAAGCTCTAAAAGAGCTTAGGCAGATTGTGGCAGCTCATGCTGTGGCCAGGAAGACAGTGCTGGACAATGGCGGTGTCTCTTCAGTGCATTCTTTATTAGGTCCTTTTACCACTCATGCTGTGGGGTCTGAGGCAGTCGGCATACTTGTGAATTTGGATCTTGATCCCTCGTCCAAGACCATTTTGTTGGAACCTGCTAGAGTTTCCTTAATGGTTGATTTGCTGAATGAGGGTTCGATCGAAACTAAGGTCAATTGTACAAGATTAATTGAAACGCTGTTGGAAGGAAATGAGCTGGGCTCTGAAAATTTGTCGAGCTTGAGCTTTTTGGTTGCTTTACTGAGGTTGGTGAAAGATAAGAGGCTCCCAAGTGTGGTATTGGTTGGACTCCGTTTGTTGCATACTATATGTTCCCATGAGTCTGTCAGGAGCTCAGCTGTGAGCGTTGGAGCAGTTTCTCAATTAGTGGAGTGCTTGCCCAGTTTGAGTAAGGAGTGTCTGGAATCCGCACTCTGCGTTCTGGAGTTGCTCTCAACTGTTCTTGAGGGAAGATTGGCATTGAAGGATTGTGCTGACACAATCCCAAATATGGTGAAGATACTGATGAGGTCTTCAGAAAGATGTACTCAGCTTGCATTGTCGATATTGTTGGCAGTTTGTAAGCTGGCACCGGAGGAATGTGCTGAACTCGCAGTGGAGGCAGGCCTGGTAGCAAAGCTTCTCCTTGTAATACAGAGCAGTTATAGTGGCGCATTGAAGCAGCAGTCAGCTGAACTCTTGAAATTGTGTAGTCTAAACTATGCGGCTACTCGTTTCGTTTCCAAGTGTAAGCTCACCAGAACGATGCAATGAAAGAAAAGGGCTGCTTGTTGCTATGCACCCCATTTCATCCTCATTTGTCCCAACATGCAAAGGATTGGAGTTAGGGAATCAGATGGTACACAAATTGGAATCACTTTGGGGTTCCTATGCACCCTTTTTCTCATCTGTGTAAATCAATTTTAACTTCCATAATTGTGTGGGATTATATTGTGGATTTTAGGCTAGTTTTACACTGTATAGTTGTTACTCCATTATATATAAGCTGATGGTGTATAAACAAAACATAATGGGGACTAACTATTACTTTCTTTTTCGTTTTTTTCCTCATTGCAATGGGGAAACTTATATTTGATCTTAAACTGCAAGTGAAGACAGTGGAGCAAATGAATCTACGATTATTAGATTAGGCGGTCAAAACGCCCCCCCCCCCCCCCGGAGCACCCCCATCCACCCAAATGTCTAACATGGATTGGTTTTACTAGTCTAATATGCCTACTCAAATATCAGGCTGACTGACCTTGAGTCCTTAACCTAAACTAAAGGGTGCCAAGATAGTTTCACAAGGCATGGGATACGGAAAAGCGGGAAAGTTGGATTCCAGAGGCCATCCATTCCACTATTGCTGGCACGAGTGCGTGCACACGGACACCCTTCTTGGCCATCGGAAAGGGGCAGAACGATGGTCCAGGAAAGAGAAGGCGTTTGAAATATTGTCCTCCTGAAAAGCAGAGCAAGAGCAAGGCGGTATGTCTTTCGAGGAGTTTGTCAAATTGTCATATTTGAACGAGAACGGAATCATTCGAATATTAAAAGGTTTCGAAGAAGCCGCCGGTCAATGTTACTCGTTTGATATTGTGCCCCTTGTCATATTTGGATTTTAGAGACTGTTTAGATGAATTATTGAATTCCCACAATTAATTTTCAAAACAACTAATCGGCGATAATACTCGAATCTCTTAACGATTTGGGTATGTTCAGCCCAATCAATGATGGATGTCGGTTAATGGTGATGGGACTAGAGCTTTGGTCATTAGAGAAAAAACAGTTCCATTTTGTCAATCGAAGAGCCGAATGGTGGTTGTCGCTAGGCCAACTTCCACATCATATTTGAATGATGAGTGCTCCTTTTACAACTCTTCTGGCCCACTGCATGTGATCCCAAAAATTGGACTAATTATTATGTGGGTTAAGTTTTGCAAATGATGGGCTAAATTAATGAAATAGGCTTATGTTGGTTGACGACAAAAAACAACGTTGCTAGGGAGAGGTTGACTGTTCAAACTTTGTAACTTTTGCACGCCACCACAAAATGAGTTTTAATTCCATGTTCTCGCTTTGTATTTATGTAGCCCTACCATGTTCTAATTTGTTTCCTGAAACTAAGAATTGTGACAACACAGATATGCATATTATTAAAAAAAACAAAAACCATACATCTACAAACAGTAACATCTAATGAAATTCTGCCTTATGACAGGTGTCTACTTTACTTGACACTGTCCCACAACACAGAAATTTTTAGATGCTCTGGTTCTTTCGCATGCAGGATATATAAATATGTGTATGTATGTGAAAAGTAAAAAGAAGTCATGAATTGATTTATGGGTGGACCCATTCTGGCCATGAAGGATTTAAATTTCTCCCGTGACGGCGAAACGAAGTCACGTTGTGCTAATAATACTGCGTTTAATGTGGTTTGGTTGTGTTATTCTAATCGTGTGATGTAATAAAAGAGCATCAAATTCTTCTGTGGTTTCGAAAATCGCACTGCCGACAGTTTTGAGGTGTACGAGGCTTCAAAGTTCTCTAGAAATTCTCATCACGCCCAAAGAAAACAGCCACGGGATTCAGCCGTACTAAAATGACTGATGCCATCGAGCACCCAATCAAAGATGGCGCGGGATTGATCCAGTTGTTAGGATCCCATTGACCGTTAACTGATAATCAGCCTGCCGTACAATATAGCATTATCCAACAAACTAAACACAACTGAGTGCAGCCAAAAAAAAAAAAAAAAAAAGTTGGGGGTTGGAACAACCCAAGTATAATTGAGTGTTATAAATTACAACACTGTGACAAACGTTTGCGGTGTCGGACATGAACTCTTAAGTAAAGACCCAACTCACCCAAAACCCAATCTAAAACTCGTAAAAAAAACATTTATACAATGTAATATGAATTCAAACCTGATTTGATGCGACATGCAACCCTAAACACTGCACGAGCTGATTCCGAACCTCAAAATAATACAATTCAAATTTACTTGAAATCGACGTAGCCTAATTTCTCGAATTACCGGAACCCAAATAATCTTGTAGCTCGAAATGATCCGCACTGTAGAACGACCGGACACGACGGCCCCTCCTGCTTTTTCCACGTAAAACTCGAAGTAGGGTGTTGTAGCCCAGACTGATAGACAAAGATGTGGATTATGTGGACTTCAGGCTTGGTTCATATAGAAGGGCCGAGATTTTAGTACTTCAAGACCATTTTAAGCCCACCGACAGCATCTACTCTTTCGCCACCGATTGAAATGAAAGAACCCACTAGCTTGCCGCCACTGATTCAGCGAAACATTTTATTTTATTTCATTTTTTAAAAAATTTTATACAACAATTCGGGCCCTGGAAAAACGCACCCGAACGAATAAACAATAATACGCAGCCAAACAGCCATGTCATGGCTAGCTCGCTCTCTGGCAAACTCCCTTCGACTCGGCGACGATGAAGACTGCGCAGAGAACGACGTCGTACCAGCATCCTCAAATGATCCCTTGCCCTCCCTCTCAAAACGCATCGGCGAGGGCCCGCAATTATCAATCGAAGGGACGCGGCAAGAAATTCCTATCAATGAAGAAAAAAGAGAAGAAGCGCAAGGTAGGGGAGTGAAAGACGACCTCACGGAACTCGGGCAAACCGTAACACGGCAGCTGTGGGGCGTGGCATCTTTTCTCGCGCCTCCGCCATCGTCGCCTACCCTTCGGACTGTCTCCTACTTGGAGCCATTCGAGCCGTCCGGTCGATCCGCCCCACACGACGTGGAAGTGGCGTGCGATTCGGGGCAGACGTCGGGGATCGGGCACGATTTCGCGGAGATCAGGGGTAGGCTTGGGAGCGGAGTAACGGAGATTTCGAAAATGGCGTCGAATTATCTCCCGCTTGCATCGGAGGAAAATGAGAGAGAAAGCGAGGAATTAGAGACGGAGGACTTTGATGATTGGGGAACTGAAGCCGTTGGGATTACGGTCGAGGTGTTAGCTTTTGCGAGGAACGTCGCTATGCATCCTGAGACGTGGTTGGATTTCCCCCTCGACCAGGAAGAGGATTTAGATGGTATCGGTTTATTATTTGCCTTCTCTAGTAATCTCATTGCTTCATGATGCAATTGCTTTTATTTTGATAAAAGTTTGGGAGGGTTAATGCTTTCTTCGTTTTAGTGGAAACAGTCGGAGCGAATGCAAAGCTCTGCTTAATGCATTGGGCTGGTTGTGTCAATCAAGTTAAATGCGGACGGAGTTTAATATGCTGCTGACTTGTTATGAATCAATTAAGGATACGCAGTTGTGCTATCGGGAAAGTAGAATATGTTGTCCAATTTAAACCAGAACTAAGATTTGTAGTTTCAACTTTCAAGTTGAGAAATACATAGTAGGAAATAGTATTGTTTGTGTCCATCTAGCATTATGCAAATTTCAATCTGAACCAGAATTCAGATTGGTAGTTTAACTTTGAAGTTGAGAAGAACATAAGAGGAAATACGGTTGCCTGTGTCCATTTAAACTATCAGGCGATTGAAGGGGTCCAAAATGGTCTCTGACAGTTACCACAGCTAACATGCTTCCTAAATTTTATGGTTAACAAGTGCCTGCACATTGCATGTTCTTATTTGGATTATTGTTTTGAAATAAACTTGTATTCCATGAAACCTATATAAATGCCTCTTTTGATCCTTAATTTTTACTTTGTTTTAGATTTTGATATGTCTGATGACCAACGAGAGCATGCTTTGGTTATTGAACAACTTGCTCCTAGACTATCTGCTTTAAGAATTGAACTTTGTCCTTGCCATATGACCCAGAGTTACTTTTGGAAAGTTTATTTTGTTCTTCTGCATTCCAGACTCAACAAATATGATGCGGACATTTTGTTAACCCCTCAGGTAAATTTGCTAGTTCTTCTGAGGTGTTGTTTTCAGTTAGTTTTTCTGTTATAATTCATTTCCCAAAATGTTGTATGACTTGCATCCTTCTTTCCCCTTTGATATTTATTTTCATGTATCCCCACTTGAAATGGTTTCCTAATAATGTTATCATTCAATCTATCATTTGCTCTAGATTAATGTTGGCCCTCCTATTGAGTCTTTTTTTGGTGAGGAATGGTATGGGGTATCATGATGTAGACCTTGCTGTTTTTCTTTTTTTGTTGCCATTGGCATTTGAAGCATGGTGAAGTGTTTGCCTCAAGCACAATTTAGGGTATTTTGCCTTACCTTACTAGTTTATCAATTCATTAGGTGTATGAATGTTGAATGGGATGGCTGCCCCTACTTACATGGTGCACTTCACCTGATGGCTTTGCAAAGGCCAAGCTCTAGACTCTCTTCCTCAAAAGAAGGAAATTGCTTTCCCCCCCCCCCCCCCCCAAAAAAAAATCTCTATGTATGTTATGGGGAACTTCAGTCTGTGCAGGGTTGATATTCTTGGAAGTTTATAGAACCTTTATTTCTACACTTTATGTTGAGCAAGTACCGCGTGGCATCAATGTATGGTTGATAAACAGTAGCTAAGGTGTGACTTAATCCTACACAGGTAAGGGAAGCCCGAGCACTGTGGATGGAGGAGCTACAAAAGCAAACAAAGCCTGAATCTGACTGGTCCGGAAGAAACAATTTGTATGCAAAAGACATTGCAAATGTGATACATGATGATTTTGAATGTTCTAGGACATTTGATTTTGGAGGTACAGCCAGCTCAAGAACAGATTATGAGGCTGTGAAGCACTCAGTTGCAAGCACTGAGATACAATTCATTGACAAATCTGTTATTGAAGAGACACCAGTAACGAAAGCTGAGGATGAGCTTGGTCGATCCTCTAAAATTGCAGTTCCAAATTATGAAGATGACGAGGATGACTGGCCAGAGGAAGGTTCAGATTTAGGCAGTTACAAAACCACCTTTCCAATGGGGAACGAAGAAGACATCTCTTTCAGTGACCTTGAAGATGATGCCGATGCCACTATAACACCAAAGAAGCTTACTAGGGTTACCAAAACTCCAACAAAGCAAAACATATCGGTTTAACTTCAGCTTGATGTAAGCTATAGTGATTGAACCATGGATGGGATTGTTAAGTTGTGCGTGTGAACACTAGAATAGTGTCCAGCAAAGTCGCTGGGTATCGCGATGTGTATGGTGAACGATTTGTACATTATGTCTGTTCAGTTTTTCTATAGAGTGATGATATGTTGATTGACTCTGGCAGGATTGTAAAAGAAAAATTGTAATTGTAAAAACGTGATGATGGGGAAATGTTGTGGTGCTAATGAAGTTGGCAATTCTTTTGACATACAGAAACAATTTTAAAGTTTAAATGGGCATCCAGGCAATTGAGAGCAAGCTTGCTCACATCCTCTTCAACTTCCATTGGGATCCATTAGCTAGAAGTTTTGAGAAAGCATCATATTATACTCACCCATTTTTGCCGGGTCCATTTTATGCTTTGTTTACTTGGCAAATGCTTTCAAAACTTTTACGTTCTAGCGGATGAAATTATTTATCCATCCATTGTGTTTGTTTTCTTATAATTTTAGAGAGTCAATTCGATTGCACCACAATCATGTTTAAAATCTTGAACTGCTGACAGAAAGCAGACCTTGGGATTGGATCTTGCGTGTCAGAGGTGACAGGTAAGAGATACTTGATTGCACTTTAACTACCCGTAGAAAGGTAATTGTTTAGTGCCACCAAGTGTGGTCGTTGGGACCTCTCAGAATAAGAAAAAGAAAAAAAAAAAAAAAGGGTATGGTTGTTGGGAAGAAATAGGATGAGAAGCAAGTCCATTAATAAGGTAGGTGGCACCAAATTAATAGGCTCAACCACCAAATTACCATCTGGACCCATTCGATCATGAATAGATCGAATTAGTGTTTCAATGAAATTACCATTCCACTAGCTTAGCGTTTTCCTTCCATTGACTAAAAAGGACTGATTTAAGCACCAAATTTAACTTTCATTTGTTTTTTCACTAAAGTTAATATAAATCTATTTAAATGTTTTTGTTTCTTTCACACTAATTTAACTCTACATTCATCATTTGTAGCTATCATTCAATTTTTTTAATAATAATAATAATAATAATAATATTTTTATTTCTTCCAACAGTTGTAAACACACAAAGTCAAATGAGGATACTAATATTCTAAGTCTTTATAAAAAGGCATGCATCATCTATAAACAATACACCTCAAGTTATGAGCCATCAAGTCAATACATAAATATATAAATATCTGTTGGGTTTTTTAAGGGGAAAATGAAAAAAAAAAAAAAAAAAACAAAAAATCGTTTACCATTTGATTTTTATTTTGCACTTATAGTTTTATTTTGGAAGCCCTCTGGCTTTCTTCCTTTCCTCCTGGGCCCCACCTATCAAAGACCGTTGATTTTTGATTTTTCTCCCAACTTGCCACAGCTTCCCCCCCCCCCCCCCCCCCGACCCCCTTCTTAGCTTGTAGGCTTTGGCGTCTCCTATGTAACAGGAACAGGTTCCTCTCTCTCTCTCTCTCTCTCTCTCTCTCTTTCTAACCCCAAATCGGTTTTATATTGCTCTCTCAATCGCTCGTCAACAACAAACAGAGAGCTTTGTTTTCGGGACCTAGGGTTGCCAGTTGTGAGATGGATCTGCCATTGGTGCAAAGGGGGTTTAGTTCATCTCAGAGAAGGAAAAAGTGGCTGATTTTGCTAGCTGTTGCTGGTGTTTCCGGCTACGGTGCCTACAAGGTGTACAATATACCCTCTGTGACCAGGAAAAGGAGGAGGTTGACGAAACTATTTGGAGCTCTGGTATCTCTAGCTGAATTGGTTTCCGACTCGGCGGATGCCATTGGCCTTGTCTCCAGGGACTTGAAAGAGCATTTGCATTCTGACTCCGACGAAATTCCCAATAGCTTAAAGCAAATTGCGAAGCTTGTTATGTCTGATGAGTTCTCTGGGTCGTTGATTAGGGTCTCTCAGGCTTTGACGGTTGGGGTTTTGCGAGGGTATGCCTCAGAATCGAGAATTGATGACCAGTCTGCAGCTGGGCCCGCGACGCCTAGTTTTGCGGATAGGGCGATGGAGAGGATGTTCTCTGACGCTGGCTCTGGTTTTGTTTCTGTGGTCGTCGGTAGTTTTGCGAGGAATTTGGTTTTGGGGTTTTTGGCTGGCGATGGTGGTAGTCTGGACAGTTATGAGTCGAGAATGTTGGATGTGCCTGGATGGGTTGGCGTGTTATGGAATGATGGTCGGTGTAGGGAACTTGTAGCTGATTGCACGCAGAAGTTTGTGAGCACTGCAGTTGCTGTTTATCTTGATAAGACAACGAGAATGAATGCTTACGATGACTTTTTCTCTGCCTTAACCAATCCCAAGCATCGAAACGACGTGAGGGATATTCTCGTTTCACTCTGCAACGGTGCTGTCGAAACACTGGCTAGAACATCTCATCAGGTTCTGACAAATTCGAGCTCAAATTCCAATCCAACAGTAGATGATAGTCTCAAGCGAGAATTATCTTTAAGAGAAGGAAAATTATACGAGAAGGTTTGTGGTGCCGGATGGTTGGACAAGGTTTCCTCCACCTTGTCAGTGCCCGACAACAGGAAGCTTGTTCTTGATCTGACTGGAAAGGTGACAGTTGAAACGTTGAGGTCTGTCGTGGAGTTTCTGTCGTGGAGACTATCAGGTGGATTCAAAAGAAGTATCAGTGTCGTTCGTGAAGAGGTTGTAGACAGGGGACTTGAAATTGTGAGATACGTTGGAGCAAAGTCTTCTGTTATTGTCACCATATGTCTTGCCTTATTTTTGCATGTTCTAGGGGGCACTAGGCTTCCCTTACCTGCTTAAATTCCTTGTCTTGTCCCCATCCTTTCTCAGATTGTCTCATGGAGATAAGAGAGGCTATGGGTGTATTCTTTGGCAACACTTCATTGAAAAATATTGACATCATATAATCAGTTTTCATTGTTGGCCTTGGCTTCGGTAATCTCTTTGCTTTATGCTACTTTATCAGGTACCTTCCTATCTATGGAAAATATGTTTTTGCTTTCACGCATGTGTGTGCGTCTCTCACCATGAATTACGACTGAATTAAATTTTGCACAAGCAATGTTTACGCAATATTTATTTTGGTTCAAACGGTTCAATATGTATGCCGACAGTTGTGAGGAAAATTAACTCTAGTAGTATTTTTACAACAGGGAGAAAGGGTGTACAGAATTAATATGTCAATGACTGGGCATTCCTATTGACCTTGCTTTGGCAAGAAATATCTTTTCCCATTCCCTGGATTGGAGGGGTTATGCAGGTGAATACTGTCATGTAGTCCCAGCTTTGCTCAGGTGAACTTTTTGGCCGTAATGACATAGGATTGAAAGCGGTGAAGTTGTTCTTCTTCCCCTGTTGTAAATGTCAGTATTACGCAGAATTTAACAGGTTGACGTTTTATGATTCGACAGTAGATTTTCTGTTAAACTTAGTATATTGATATGTCAATTTGGAAATCATCCGCTTATGCTGTGAAGACTGATCTACTTGTATACCTTCCCCATGGAATAGGATTTGTCATACTTTCTTACCTATTCTGGGTTGTGTAGGTCTCATTATGTTTATGAAACAATTTATAACTTGTCGTTTTAGCCTTTCTTTATGGTTAAGCAATTTGCGTTTTCTGCCAACGGTCTAAATATCATTATAGGCCTAAGTTATCTGTCTTCATCGTTTCAGTATGTAGTTGCAGTTGGGCATGTGATTTCTGGGCCCTTTTCCCCTGTCATTTGTATACGGATGCTCACCTCTTCATTTATATCTTTGACCTCTGAATATCCTTCATGCAAATCTCGATGTATGCTGCAGCTGCATCAGACAATGGAAATGACAGCCTTATAACATGACCAGCATTCATTTTATGTACTTGGTATTCTAGAGTTCTGCATTTTGGATTCTGGTTAATTTGATGATTGAGCCAGTTTCTTCTAATTTTTCGATTTTTTTCTCATCCCTATTGTGGGGGAAAACTAGAAAGATGCGATCGGCAGACCTTTGGGGCATAACGGTGAAGATTGGTGGCTATCCATTAATTATGCTGACCCAAAAAATTGGAATAGCTCGGACTTTGATACAATACTAAGGTAGCAGTTAGAATTTGCTAAGAATTGAGCTTGGATTTGGACTCTATGGTTTGATTTGAGTAGAACGGTCATTATGAAGCTTCCTACCTGTTACTGTTGTTGATTCTGTGGCATGACATGGTTGGTGGGTTGAATCGAGAGAGACTGGAGAGAAGGGGCCAGGCTTTGGAGCGTCGTTCTGGAGCTTTGACCCTACACCCGGGCCATTCCCTAGGTATGGGGTCAAAAGGCCCAGACTTGGTGGGCCAGTAGGTCAGGGTATCTTGTACGGAGAGGGTACTTAAATGCTGGTACCACATGTTTGTCATTATCATTATGTACGGTCATAATGAATAAACGTGCTGGTACCAATGAATTTTGATTTCGTAGACATTGTACGGAATCAAAATTTCAAATTAAAATTTTTTGATTTTGAATCCTAACAAGGAGAATTAACCAGAAAAAAAAAAAAAAAGTTCGAAGCTCATTAAATTATAAAAAAGTAAAAATCAGACCTCCTCATGTATTCGTAATTATTTGACTTGGGGTGTACGGTGTTCACTTGTTTGTCTAAGAGAACAATGTACCAAATTTTGTTTTTTGCTGTATTTTATTAAAGAGATGTACATTCGGAATCTCATACCAAATACATTCGAAACAGGTTAATCTAAAAGGATTAATGACGTGAAGAACAAAATATCTCAAGGATTACGAGATGCTGGTGAGAAGTATTCATGTTTTTGTCAACGTCATTATACTTTATGGACACCTATAATACATGTACATTTTGGCATCAATGAATTTTGATTCCGTACATGCTGTATGGAGTCTCCTTTTTTAATACAAATTTAGTCAGAGTAAATTATTTAGATGGGGCAGCATGTATGCAGAGTTTGATGGCTTTTTTATTTTGAAGCAATTATATATAGTTGAGGAAAACGTGGAATGAAAAATATTCTGAAGATACTCACAAAATAAAGTTCTAATTATGCTAATCTCATCGTAAATAATTTTTTATCACTCAGTACATGGTGCGCCTCTCGTAGGATATAATAAGCAATGGAAAGAGGGCAAAATTTCATCAAAGCAAATAGAGACAAAATTAATTTTATATTATATTGTACATAAAATATTTTATACAATATATATACAAAATATTATTCATTTAATATAAAATAAACATGCAATGCATTTTGTATAAAATTGTTTTATATCTATTTGTGCATATGAGAACGGCATACCTAAAAAAAATTCTCCTACTTGCAATATCTAGAATGTTAAAACAGATTTCTAAGTGAGAGAATTTTTTTTATCTTAAATTACACCCATGATTTCCCCCAATTAGCAATATTAGCGCAGTAGAGACGGTAACAAGATTCGTGTGAGAATTTCTCATAAGAAGATGCATATGTTGTAGCTTATAATTTCCCAAATCACCAGGGGCACAAGTTCCCTGGAGGCTTTCCTCCTTTGCCCTCTCCCTCTTGGTAACTTGGGTCTTCCAATTCATGGCTGTCACTACCTCCGGAAGTTGCACTGGCCCCTTCGACCCACGCTTAAGTACTGTTAAGCACGGCGTCAGCACCCCCGTCTAGCCGTGGATCGCCCCGGTGTGGGAATCTTGATCGGGTAACAATTTGGCTCATCAATGGTGTTTGAAGTGACTTCTTTGCATCCTTAGATAGATGTTTTTGCATCCGCATCGCCACCGAGGATGACGGTGAAGAAGCTAATGATGCACCTTTGATCCTTAATGATGGAAACGTTAGGCATGAAAATAGGCACCACTAGCAGGAGGAGGACAGGGAGAGGCACCAAGTGTGGGGCGGCCGATGAAGATTCATTCGATGATTCTATGACCACAGTTGAAAAAGAACATGTTCGTTTTTATGGTAAGTTATGCTGTTGGTTTTTTTTTTCTTTTTTATTTTTTTGATCGGTAAATGAAAACTGTCCTGTCCAATTGCAACCCTACCAACACTAAACCAATCCCCTGGGACTTTGATCTTTTACGTTCTGCATGGTTCTCGGAATGAGGTTGGGCATCCGCCGGCAAAATGATTTATCTATAATGGGTCTGATCTCCTACAGAGCCTATATCATCACACGAATTAAATCAATGGCAACAAATGTAAAAGCTTAGGTTCACGAGTTTTGATATTTTATTCTTTTGGTTTAATTCTCAGTTTCTATGTACGTGATTTATGGAAAGACGATTAATTTAGTTGAGGAATTCGTGAAGTTTCAACACTGAATTATTTTAACATCAAAGCCTCGTGGCAGATAGAGTCCCATAACCAGACCCCATGAGCATTCCAATGGTATGTTTAGATCTTTCAAATTAAGGCTTCATTAACTTTGTAAGACCCAGCCTTTGTCTCCTACAAAATTTTTTCTCTGTCAGAATATAAAAGTATTAATATTAATATCCTTCTTTAACTTATGAAACAAAAAAAAATTTATCATCTAAATTTTATTAATTTCAAACTCTTAATCTTGATATTAATAAATTTAAAATTTAACGTCACCGGTCTAACGAATTAACACCTTTTTTGTTTTTTTTTTTTGAAAGGTCAAAAAGAGAAAGTGAAGGGGGGACTAAAGGTGTTCTAAAAATGCAAAATCGCTCTTTCACAATGATTTTGCATGGTGTTGCCATCTCATTCATCGTGATGTTGCTTGCTGCTTTCTTTGACTTTTCTTTCCTTCTTTCTCTTTCTTTCTTTCTTTTTTTCAAATTTCGAGAATCAAAAGGAATCTAAAGAGCGATAGGTTTGCAGCAATAAGCACGCATCATTATTGGTCGCAAAAAAAAAAAAAAAACAAGGTAACAAAATGCTCATCTGGTTGTGGCCCAAGAAACGCTATCTATCGTTGCAAATGGGCCTTTCTGCTTATCAATGGTAAAAACATAAGGCCGGAAGGCCACTTTCCCAATTTTTTTTTTAATAAGAAAAAAAAAGGCCCAAAGTTCACTTGTCACGTACACGTACACACTTTCCCTTCAAAGTGCGACAAGGAGACAGACCCCACATTGTTGAGAGGAGATGAAATTAAAGGCCAATCGACGGCCGTCGTTTCATCATGACCTTTTTCGCTGACATGACACATCGTCAGCTAAAAAATCACCAAGATTTATCTGCAGCAAGTGTACATATCTTATCGTGTACCGAGAGACACCAAAACTTTATCTCCTCATAAAACCAACGTATAATTCGGACTAAGTTGGAATCTACCGAGTTTCAAAAAAAACCCCAAGAGCGAGAAGTCATCGCGTCGGGGCGATCAGCACAACGCCATGGTCTGGTCTTGATTATTATCCAAATAGGTTTTATTTATTATTAGCAGTTACAAATCTGAAAACCCTAAGATAACTCTGGCCACTGTAATCTCTTATTAGACAAAACGGAGAAAATGCTGGGAAGCGGAGGAGAGACACCTTCCAGGTAACGCACAGATCCTTATTCCTCGCTCATCTAGCCGCGTCTTTGTTGTTTTTGTTGTTGTTTTTTTATTTGAATTTGAATTTGAGTCTTAATTATCAATCAAGTATGGTTTGGTTGTGGCAGGCAGGAACTGTTGAGTGTGGTGAAAAAGCACTCGGCCTTGTTAGGAACGCCGACGGGGAACGAGCAAGAAGTGTCGGATGTGGAAATGGATTCGCACTTTTGGCAAGATCTTCTTGACTTGTATTTCGTGCGAGGCAAGGAGTCCAGGGGACGACAGGACGACGATCTCGTCTTTTTCGTCAGAGATACGGTGATTCTTATTTCTTTGCTGCTTCTTTTTTTTCTTTTTTGGTGTGTGTGTGTGTGTGTGTGTGTGTGTGTGGTGGTATTTTTCTTTAATTTTATTCTATTTTGCATGTGTAGAGCACGCAAGGATTCGGTTTCAACGATAATATGGAAAGGGCTCCTCCTTATTTTGTACGCAGGTGGGCACCTAAGGTAAATGCAGCTTGAAATCCAGCTTTTGCCTTGATTAATACGCGCTAGGTGGCCTTTTTTTTTTCTTTTGAACCAAAAAAAAAAATTCCGGCATTCTACTGTATTGTTTGTTTGTACTATTCTACAAATAATATTTTTAAAATATTGAGGGCATCAGCTAATTCAGGTCTTGGCTTACCAATAGTGTTGATAAAAAGGGCCAAGTGAATGGAAAGTTAAGAACTATGTTGTTGCATTTGTTTGACACACCTACGATGAATTCATTTGTCGGCAATCCCATCCGGGAGATGATTGTCATATGAGCAATGATAACTTGCATTGAGGTTTACATGAACAATTGAGTGTACACCAGCTCTGCATTTTATTTAATCATGAATATAAAGCTGGAAAACTGTTGAATTAATCCACATTGCACTAGTTTGTCAAATATATGCAATAAAGGAAGTAGCAGCCTCTGAATATGGTTGATATCCAGTCTTAGGCAATTGGGTCTGTGACTCTTTTTGCTGCTAAGATATATAACGCCTCTTTATTAAGAAATTGTCTGTGCTTCTGCTTGCAGTTGGACAACTTAATCAATGAAAATTCATCAGAGGTAGATTGGAGACGCTCATTTTATTTGAATTTGATTGCCCACACCTCATACACAGTAACTGTGGCAATTTGCAGGTTTCTTCTTTCTTCACTTCTTGTTTCATCCAAAATTGTGTATATAACTTTCTACTTCTAGTAAGCATAACCTCTTTCAATGTGTTTCTGTGGACCCCTAGTTCATCTAAGATCAATACAACCAACATTTGCACTAGCTTTCTTTTTTAGTTTGACCTTGTAATGGAGCTTAGCAGTTAGCACATCATCACAATTCAAGTGGGATGCAAGATTGTAGCTTCCAAAGTCAAAGAAGGTCCTGACTATTTTACAAAGTCTATTGTTTCTCCACTTGATAACTTAGACTTTTAATTGAATTTTTTTTCTTTTTTTTTTTTTTGATAAACCAAGACATCAGAAATAAAGATACATGGGATATTTTTTGAAAGAATTTTATGGTTGAGAATCCTTAGTTTATTGTTTTCCAGTCATCAGGTCCTTCGTAATCACCAAGCTGGGCAGAATTCACCATTATCTCCAATCTACAAGGTACCTGCTGTGTTTAGTTATCATTGTTGCTCCTCTAGCATATCTGCATGTAGAATATTTTTGCCTACAAACTGAAAACTTTTCTTGCAAATGTAGTCTCCTTCAGCTCACAGTGTTGTTGAACTCATATTGGCTTGATCAAGGTCATTTCAAGTTGCAATATTTACCCGAATGTGCATAGTCGTCTGACTAGTCAGTTTCTTTGCAGGTTGTAAAGACTGTTTATGCATCTCCAAGCCGTGTAGATTTTCATTTGGACTCAAAAAAGGCAAGTTCCATCCTTAAGTAAAATTGTCTTATTGGTTGTCTTATACCCCATTTCATCTGACATGAACATTTATATCTAGGAAGTAGAGACCACACCTGCATATCCAGATATTTGCTTCGCAGTTGATGATTTTGACTCGACTTTTGATGCTGTGGTAATGTTTCAGTCTGTTAGAACTGTCTTTGTGTAGTTTCAGTGCTTTATCTTACAAGGTCTGAATTATCAATTTATATCCAATGCAGCCACCTAAGGAACCTATTTGTTGGTGTTGTTAGTGATTGTGCATGTGTATCCAAACCACATTGAAGTCTGAGCTGCAATTTATACTGCACTACCTGTTTACAGAAAATCTGTACATCTAATTGTTGATCTACCTTCTTGTGTGATGTTTTGTTGCACCTTTGGGACTGAATTTATGCCCTGAAACTTATTCTCTTGAGGGTGCCATGCAGGTGTTGACAGAAGCTGACCATTGTTACTGTGTACTTCTTAATGCACATGATGGCGCAGCATTTCCTGGTGAAAAAGAGACAAGTGATAGCAGTTCTAGCAGCAACTCAACCCAGAAATTTGATGCCACATATGGGAAGACTAATTCTAAGGTTGGTTCATGGATGGCTTAATTTTTTGGTTTGAATTGATTTTTTTAGCTCCACGATATACTGGCACCTCTGCATTCTGAGCTATCTCTGGCCTTATGCTTTTAAGTCCACAAGTTTCTTTATGATAATGTTTATGTATCTCTTAGACTAGCCCACCATTCATAGTGTATTTGTTGGTGGTGTTAGTGATTGTGCATGTGTTATTATTATTTTTTGTTTACTGGTTAACAATGTTTATTCTTTTCTTTTTCAACCTTCAAGCTCATGTTCTTTTGCAACTTGTTATCATGTTTTGTTTCTTGTGTTGGGGATATTAACCTTTAAGCTGTCCAATCATTTTTCTGGATGAATAATGGGAAGCAGAAAAGTGTACGTTCTCAAGAGACTTTGCTTATAAGCTTGCTAAGTGGAGGGAGAGAAACAAACAGAAGCAATACTCTGTTAGTAGCATGTAAATCTTAATTGGCTTATGTGTTTAAAGCATGAGAATGTCACCTGGACAACCGTGCAAGGATTGAATTCCTACTGCAGATGAGTCAATATGAGTTTCCTCTGCTGTGGGTGAGTTGGCCAGCAACTAAAGTTCCTCGCTAAATTTGCAGGATGGTTGGCAGAAGACCATATACTGTTGGATACATGTCTCTATGTGACATATGACAGGTTAAGATGTATTAGGGCATTACCTGTTCATTTTTTGCCTGCTTTACAATTAATTAAGTTTTGAATGTCAAAAAGAAAATAGGAAGTGAGGAATACCTGTAATTCATGTTCTTTATTGCAATAGAGAGGGCATTGAAGGCATAAGTTGAGCATTGGTTTTAACCAGTAACTGCTGCCCATTACCAGTCCTCAAATGTTGAACTGTAGCTGTATTCTTCTGCATGATTTTAGTCTTTAATGTGGTTTTTCTTTCTTTGAAATAGGTTCATTAGGATGTGCTTTGGCCACACAATCACATATACTTACACTTGAGTATAAACTTTTAAATAGCCTGACTTGCCAGTGTTTGTGATTGCAGCTTACTCTTTTCTCTGGGTTTGTGAGCTATCAAATGGTTCGAGAAGCATATGATGGTATATATTCAAATTTTTGATAAATTTAATCGACATTATTCACTTTCTATTGTTTTGATCTTTTTCAATAAGCACTCAGTATTTAGATGCCTTAAATATGTTCCAGCCTACTATAGTTGGATCTCTACACCAAATTGTTTCTGACATTGTATACTTTTTGTGTACAAGGGAAAATTTCTCTGAAAGCAATTAATAGTCCTGACCTTTTACAGCTTAACATGTTTCCAAGCTAGGACTCCATGACTTGGAGATGTGCAACTTTTTTGTGGTTGTTCCCATGTCTCATTATAAGTTGGCTGGACAAAATAGGTTCTTCATACCTTGCTTATTTATTTCTTACTGGCTTTTTTTAATATCTCTGTTCCCCCAGGGGGCAAGTTTCGATTTGGAGATCTTCTTTCAGTCGGACATTCCAAGGCAGACAGACTTTATATGAAGGGACCAGGAGGACGTGGGGAGGTTGAAGTTGCTGTTTCTAGTGTTCCAGGTGAAATTGGTTCTTTTCTTCCTTTCTTAGGGTTTTTAGGGGGCAGGAGGGATGCAAACTCTTGAGACATTGTTGCTGCCTAAAGTACATGTTGGCTCACAAAGTTTTGGAGTTAACCTGATGGTCAAATTCTAGGTCAATGTCTGTGTATTAAACACTTCAAATGGAAAATTTTGACTGTATTGAAGGATTATTGGTGAACCATGTCTTTGATTTACTCTGATAGATGATGTGCACATTGGTAACATAACTATAAAATTGTGACATTCATTTCCCCTTACTGGGCTTGTGGATGCTGGATTTTTGGCGCTGATGCTCTGTGTGGCATATGTGTGTGTTTTTTAGTTAAATGCTGTGTATGCACAACTTTGGCGTTTCAGATCTTTGGCTTAGGCTAGGGTAATCATGGATCTTTTGTTGCTACTCAGACTTGGAATTTGGAGGTTACAAACACACACATATTCATTGTGCTTTCGTGGTAACTATGTCTCAATTACTTATAATATTTAAGGTTTAAAAGGTGTAAACATTAAACTGGCTATCCTCTAAAATGTTAGATCTTTTAAATTTGTTCTAGGAAAAAGTCGTCATTTCATTGGGCTATTAGATGAATGTTGGGGACAAAATTTTGTCATGCTGAATCAAGAATTTTACCATATCAGATCAAAGCCAGCAAGATGTTGGACCATTTTCCCCTGTTGCATCGAAGAAGGGATTTGGTGTTGGCTCGATCTTTCGAAAGGCAGCATCCGTTGCATCTGTGGCTGCAAAGCATGCATATGCAGCTGCTGCCTCCACGTCTTCTCACGATGAGATCTTTCCCCTCAAATGCTGCTTAATGTCTGTATCATTGCCGTGGGAACATATTGCTTATGATCTTCTGTTTAAGGTAACTTCATTTCACAGTTTGTCACTGCATTGTTACTTATAGGCATCTTGGTATTCTTCCCTTTTCATTTTCAATTCCAGTGTCGTGTTTTTTCTGCTAAATTTTGCCGTGTACATTGCAAAATGAATGCTTATCATTTTAGCATTTCTTTCTGGTTGAATCATTTTGATTTCTTGTATATTCAAAATTATTAATGGTTTCTATTCCAATTGCCAAATACAGGGAAGTCCTCCGGTGAACATGTAAGCTTCTTATGATACGGTCAATCGAATGATGCCAAACAGATGAATACTTGTCTGTAAGAGGAAAAGCATGGAGAAAGCGATAATCCAAGATATAAATAGACCGGGCTATTGCTCTTGTCCTAATTTTAAGGGGGCTATTTGCAATCTTTGTTGTACATGATTTCTCTCTCTTTTTCATTATAAAGCCTTGTTAGAAATATTGTATATAACATTGAAGACAGATAATCAAACTGGTCTTATCTGTTGCCTGTTCCAGAATAATTTATTAGCTGTCCATCTACTACTTACTGCAGCCAGGGATAAAGAGAGTTTCTGCGGGCGTCTCCGTTGCTTAGCCCCAAGCTCTCTCTCTCTGCATGACACCCAACTATTCCAATTCAGCTGTTATATCAACTTGTTCTGCATTGTGCGGGGTTGAAACATGGACTAGTTGGTTGCAGTTGTTCGGTTGACAATTCCGTAAGCTGGACTAATTGTTAACCATCTCTCTCTCAGTTGGTGAACGTCCAGGACGGCAGGACTGGTCTGCCATTTGGCCTTCTGCAGTAGAACTTTGCAACCCCGCCACTGCCAAGAATAATAATAATGTAATAATAATTATCACAAGGCCGCCCCAATAAGAAAAAAAAACTTATAAGTAGGAAAAGAAATCTGTCTGATTCTCTCGGGATTTTCATCTGTAAAATGGGGGGTAGCATCGCACTCTTTGACTCTTTTAAGGGTACGTTTTCCTTCCTAGCTTTTATGGTTTCTCTTTTCATTGGCTGATTTCCATTCAACTTTGATCTGCACTCCTTTGTTCTAGTGCTCTGTTAAAGGTTGCATTTATATGCCTCTTCTGGCAAAACCAATTTACGCAACGTACACTTTTTTTTTTTTTAAATGCCCGTGTGTTAGAAGATTGATTGGTTCCTACATCATTAATTCCATGTTTTCCTTCATTTCATCCAATGTTTTCTTCGATTTAAGCTAAGCCGTCTCTTCCGGAAGGCAATGTATACCATTTTGGCCTTTCTTTCCGCTGTATGGCACGTTGTTCCTCAAAGTATGCTGCCACGCGTCATGTCCGTTTAAAAACGAAAGGTATTCGACAAAGATAGTTCTTCTTCGTCTTCTTTTTGTTTTATGCTATCTTGGCCTCAAACTCGCTATTTCCGCCATGGAAAACGATATTCCGCTGAGTTTAGGCATGTCAGAATTTATGAGTCGTTTATTTCATAGGCTCCACATATGATCCTATATGGGACCTCTAATATTAGCGTCCCAGTGATTTGGGGCATGCCAAAAATCATGGCATAATAGCAGTGTTCTTTGGATCATAATCATACGATCAGCCTTCAGAACTTACAAACTTTTAGACCGTTGCAGGCAATTTGTCATTGGCAATTGACATTCGCGCGCAAACGAAGAGCTGGATAGATGCACGAACAATTAAAAGTAAAAGTGAAGTCCCGACGCTTATTGGTACGTGTATCTGGTGATTATGTCGCGTGAATATCGCTTGCCGATTGATGTGAAACTAAATGCACCTCGTAGTGATAGAAGTTCCAGTCGTCGTCCAGGCTTTCTATTTCAGCTATGGTCATCTTTGATTGTTCAAGGGCCTTAGCCTACACATCCAGCTATTACATTTCTTTTCTTTCTTTTTTTGTTTTTTTCGGGTCAACAGCTAGTACATTTATTCTCATTGCAATTGGATGACTCCTGAGTTCACTGACGCTCCCAATGGGCACCCAAGTAGTGCTAGGAGGATAGGTGCTGGGATCGAATTTAGGCCTGTCCTAAAAGTCTCCTTCCCTCCTAATTAGGACCGAAAAGGATTAGATAACTTCTGTGCCTCTTGTACAAAATTTACAACGGAGATTATTTATGCCGCGATTAAGTGATTTGCAAATAGCTAGATCATTACTATCTGTCATCATGTCGAGGATACATACAACTTAATTATTGGGGGAAAAGACCAAAAGGAGTCGTATCTTCTGTGATTATGTACCAAATTTTCCTTTCATTAACCAGCATGAACTTGAATCGAATTAAGCGTGTTAAACTTTAGTCAGTGAACTTCCAAAAAATTCGTTGAACATAGAATTGACAATTGGGTACAAATGAAATCTCAAAGAAATTGAAAGAGCGCTTCTTGAAATTGCCATCATTTATCCTTTGCCATCATCCATATGTTCAACCAAAAAAAAAAAAAAAGTAAAAAAGTACCGAAGATTGATCGTGAAAGTTGACGATTGATGCGTTGAACCAGTCCAAGTACACAAATACGAACTAGATCGTTGCCAGGATCTCACTTCCCTGTCCTTTTCTCTCGATCAATCTCACAAGGACTTATCAGGAGATAGCTTTACTAAACTATCATCAACAACACTGCAAGAAAGCTTGCATGAGAAGCACTTCACACCCTTTCTTCGTCCGGTCCCGAAATCTTCTTTAGACGAATTACTTTTCTTTGTGCTGCTGGACCTGGTGCACTGCTTATAAGCTGCCAAAAAAGGGTCATCTTGATTCTTCATGATGAGGCCTTTTCGTGAATAGCTTCTTTGAGTGGAAGACTGAAACGGACATGGAGGAGGAGGAATCTGGATATCATGGATCTTTCTTCTTGCACTTTCAACTGGGCCTGGTGGGGGTGGTAGATTTAACACAGGGTCTCCCCTTTGATGCTCCTGTTTTGTGATCCAAGGCTCTTTCTCCCTTGAAGTAGAAAAGGGTGAACTTCGCTTTGAGTGAACCTTACTTTGATTCATGCTAATAGCTTTATGTTAATAGCACAAGAATACGAGATTAGGGGTTGGCTAGGCCTTTTATACGAGGGCATTTAGTGGTTGATAGAATCAAGAAATAAGGGCGGCCAAGCAAATAAACCTTAAGGAAGATGGTTGGAATATTTGGCCAAATAGCTTTTTGAACAAATTTGGAGAGCGAGACAAAGAGGTAGGGAAAGGAGTCCAAGTCGTCATAGGCACACTTCATGGAAAAGAGTTCGAGGCAAAGTGACAAAGGCCGAATAGTTGACTGATTTCATGGATAAGAATTCATATAGGCAAAGTGACAAAGTTTGATGTCAAGATGGAAAAGAGTTGGAAGGAGGCAAAGTGACGAAGGCAAAGTCGGAAGGAGACCCACTTGACAATACCGCTACATTATTTCATTGCCGACTGTATAGGATTTTAGCTTTAAGGGAGAAATTCTCACCGACATTCTCAGGAATGTGCCATGCAATCTCACATTTCAAAGTTTAAAATGGAAATAAAATAAAATAAAATAAAATTTTTACCACAGTAATAATCTCATGTTACCATGACAGAGATGTAATTTTAAAGTTTATTAGCACTAGAGATATAATGGCAAATTTTCTTTCCTAGATATGACAACTTTTTTTTTCCTTTATATTTCTTATCAATTGACCACAACAAATGTATATCTCCTATATTACAATGATGTCACCGTAAAAGTAATATTATGCAAATTTATAATGTATTTAGCAGTTGGTAAATCTATAAGTTCTTTATTATTTTTTATTTTCATTCATTGTAATTTGATTTATGTAATAGCAAAAATTTAAAGTTGTTCATAAATTTACATTATGGTTCTTATTTATAATCTTTCGTTTTCGTTTTGGTATTTTGATTCTCGAGATGGGACCTATAACACTTACCTTGCTAATTACGTTGGCCAATTTTGTCAACCACACGTGCCATTTTGCTCAAAAAAAAAAAAAAAAAAAAAAAGAAACGTGGCAATGCTTAGGGTTCCAAGGTTTTGCTTGTTTACATACAAACGAGTGAAAAGCTGCACACTAGCCGGCAACGTGAAAAAATAAATTAAAAACGGAGTCAAGATATACTAAATAGACCCACAAAACATAATTAAATGGGTTAAGTTGTTGCAGACCTGCAAAGCTATAATTTTGGCTGCCATGTTAACGTGCCTTAGTTTGAGAGGGGTCTGATAACGAAACCCGAATTTTGCTCGAATAGGCTGAATCTATCGTCTCTTTCTATCTCTATCAATCTCGAAGATTTATGTGAATGGATATAGACGAGTCAGTATCAGTTGCCTACCTTTCACTGCTACAGTGCAGCTTTAGTCATTGAGGGATTGTTGAAATGCGTGTCCCTTCTCAACATGATACAAGAAGAAAAGGGTCGATCGGAAATTAAATAAATATGATTTGCTTTCGTTGATTGGATTTTTATGAAAGGACTTAACGTTTGTCACCTACTCTGAGAAAACAAATCAGAATCAGAGGCGTTTTATTTTCCTTCGGCCTCTCACATTTTGTTAGGTATAATATTAATCGGCTTTTTCTTGGAGACGTGTTCGACAGAAATGGCTCGCACACACAAATAAGCCAAGGCGGCCCGGTGCTTATTTGGGCCGGTTCCGCGGGTCCAAGCTTGGGACTGTGGGTTCGATCGGCATGGACTAGTCTTCGGCAACAAAAAGGATGGCAAACATTAATCCAGCAAGTGAAACGTTTGATTGTGTGTATGCATCGTGCGACTCTTTGAAATGTTTGGATTAAAAATGATATAAAGAAGATGCAACTCAAATATGAATTGCACAGAAATATGCCTCAATTAGACAGCCCCGTTCAATATTTATGAACATTCCATGGAGGGACCCCTACGCAAATCTTACCAATAAGTCATACCAACTCTTTCCTTTTCTTTTATTTTCTTTTAATGTAGATCACTCAAATATAAAAATTATAAATTTAGATATTTTTATTTTTATTTCTTTATATTTTAATATAACTCACTCGTTATCTTAAACCACATAATAAGTAAAGTCTATTTAAAATAAAAATTAATATAATAAATTTATATCAAGTAAAATTATAAATTAATATGATAAATGCCATAAATTTTCAACTATTAAAATATTACTGTGATATTATACTGAACTCAACCTCACCTCCAACGTGGAAGGCTCACGGCGTCGCCGCCTCTCATCAAATACAAGGACGTCGCTGCTGTTTAGTGTACAATGCCTGCTTATATACGGATGTATCAATGGTACATGTTGAGGTATATAATTATACTTTTATAAGTTTTATTTTATGTCTGCTGAAGCTGAAACGGACTGACTGACAAGCAGAGGGGTTGGCTGCGATGATTGGATCAAAAATTGCTCGTTCCGAATGCTTGTTGCCATGGAATGGGAGAGACTCCTTTTCACACCCATCTAATTTCCCCAATTTTACTCTTCATTTTAAATCTATCTTTTTTTTTTAATCGGAAGATCTAACTGCCATTTAATTTGTTTGTTTGTTTCTTCTTTTCATATCTGATTAAAGGGCGTACCCGATGTCTGATTAAAGCGCAGTGTGCTAGATATTCACGCAGTTTGACTTCGATTTGGAATGAAAATATAATTTGCACACCCGCCCCCCGCCCACCCTTTTTTATTTTTTGTCAATGGAATTAATCCTCCCCTAGACCTTTAGAGTGAAGACAACTCCCACTGCTCATTTGTAATTTGCTCTTTTACCAATGATACGAATATCCCTAACTTTTGTTTCTGGATGCCTGAACTAAGCAGTGTCTGCTCAAGAACATTTCACATAATAAAACCCATTTTGTAGAAACAAGTGGAACTGATCTGAGTTTGCTTCCTGTGAACGAGGCTTGCCTATGAGTTACCCACTTTCCATGTTAAGGCCCTCCAGTTTAGTAAGGTCACAGCGCATAAAAGTGGTACAACGTGGCTTCTAGCTCCTGAAAATTTTCCAGTTAATCAAACAGTTGACAGACTTTCCCCGGAATCACCCATTTTGAAACCTCATGGGCCGACCACTCAAGGGATTAGATATCACTCCACCAGCAACTGCAATACTTGTAAGATTCCCAGGATACAAATTTGTACCCTAAAAGGCCCAAATACCAGATTCGAGTACACGCTTGTTTGCTACTTTTGGGCTCTATAATTGGTGCACCGCCAATTTTCCATATGCAAGAAATTGACCAAAATCTAAAGGAATACAAAATGGGAATATTAAAAAATTAAATAAAACAAATAGTGCGACCGAAAGCTTTTAAAAACAGATTGCTACACCACTCATTTTCACCTCCTCAACTACATCTTCCAGAACCAAGGGAATCTAGCAGTTGGTGGGCGAGTAAAAATGAATCTTATATTAGCCAACGCAGAGACTTCACTGTAAAGGCTTCTTCTTGTTGTTGTTCTCTGCCCTTGGGCTGCTTCCTGCACTGCTATTTGAAAGTGAACCCAATGCGGTCTTTTGCAAGACCCCAGTTGGAGATGAACTCAACTTAGGAGTACCGTCCCATCCCTCCAACACGAGATTAAGTGCTGATGAATTCTTGCACTCCGCCACAGTATTGTTTGTGTTGTGCAGAACCTCCCCGAGAGGACCGCCCAATGAAGTTTCCCAAGAGATTGGAATACAACCGGCTTGCCTTTGGTCTGCTTCATTGAGTAGAGTACCGACACTCAGTCCCATCTGGATTGGATCCAATTCACGAGATAGCCTTAGAGGGGACACAGTGGCTTTCTCATTGTTTGGAGAGGATGTAGACGACATAAAGTCAGCTGGAGCCACTGGTATCGAAATGGATAACTGGGTTCTATCAGATTGCAAATTGAGCTCAGGCCAGGAAACAGCAGAGCAATCAGACTGCGTTTTGGGCCAATCATCCATGAAATGGCGAAAGGAATGTTGTGCAGCAGTTGCCCGGTTGCTGCTGAGATCCTGAGAAGAACCGAAGTTTCGGCTACTCATTATGGAAGACGCTTTCTGGGAAGGATTGAGCAGAGAATCAGAGGCAAAAAGTCCAAACCCAGTTTGCGAGGAATCTTCATGTAGGCTATGCTGTTTTGAAATCAAGAACGCGTTTTCTTTGGATTTCAAGTCAGCATTGGACGATAGCATGGATAAGCCTGATATCTCGCACTTTCTCACCAGCAATCTCTTTATTCTGAAACATCCTGTATGAGATTTACGATGAAAAAATACATATAATATTTGAATCAATTGTGCAACAATTGCTACTCCATAAACAAAAAATTCATAAGATTGGTGATGAAATAATAAAAAATACATAACAGAAAAGAAGACATGCGCTCTTTGGTCTTACCTGCCAAATGGATTAGAAGCAGATATATCAGTTGAACCAGCTGGCTGCAATTGATGCTGCGCCAGGGGGAGGCTTTTAGGATCAACGCCGCTGCAGAGCCCCATCACTGATGCTGCTGTGGAGCAGGAAGAAGCAAGCATCGACTTTGTGCTGGCAGTGGAGGTGGTGGTTGCAGCAGCAGACTGGCCAGATTGGCCTTCCACGGGCTTTCTTGAACGGTGGCGGCCCCTGTTCATGTGCCGCTCGCAATATTTCTGGTCGGCAACTGCATCTCTGGAGCACCGCCATTTCTTTCCATCAGTCCTACGACACCGTCCAGGTTCTGGATCTGTGTTGTTCGAGAATCCCAGATGGAAAGCTCCCCAAGGCACTATGTTTGCACGTTACATAGATCAAAAGGAGCACCAATGTTAACAAGAGGACCCAATCACATAAGAATGAAACCATGAAAACCACTGAAAGTTGAGGCTTTTTCAAATGAATGAATGAAAGCATGAAAAATTGCCTTTCCCATCCTTGCCCACACAGCATTAACCCACTCACAGAGAGGGACAGGACATGTGTGGCAACTGTATGCCATTTTGAAGAGAAGGAATGCAAATCTAGTAGGCATAAAGATCCTCACATGTATTTGGTCTAAGAAGTCCGCCTGAAATGCCAGTAAACCCAGAAGAATCAACAGCTTTTCTAATGGGGATGAGCAGACTAGAAGGTATGGGCACATTTGCAGTCATGTATTTGTAGATCAACGCCTGATGCTCAAGTTCCATCCACTGTGATGGCGTGAATGGTCCTCTAGCCTCTGTAAATAACCCATGCATGCTTCCACCACTGAAGCTGCCATAGTTGTATCCTGAGCGACATAACCCAAAAAAGAAGAAAATAATACATCATATAAGAACAGAAAAGTGGCCTGGCAGGTAAACCCCAAAAATCAAACAACTTGCCTGTTACATTTTTGAAGAATCCACAATATCCACAATTTTTTCTGATTTCCATAGAGCATCAAAAGGAACCAATTTTTCTAAAAAGCTAGCTCGGAAACCCCAAATCAAAGATTGGGGTTTTACGCTGCATTAGCTTTTTCCAACTTTTGCTTCCTAAAATCTTCTTTAACAGACATTTCTATGCATCATTCCGTTATCCAAAAATTGAAAGAAAGGGGTTTTATTAAACAAAAACAACTCATTTTATACACTGTTAATCCTTGATAAGAATTGAAACATTTCTTAGTTTCTTCCGAAAAGGCCTTCAGCAAATGACCACCCTGTTTCAGAATAGCCTATTACTCCATGTAATTTAACCAGAAAGCCAATGTTTCCCCGGAGGGAACCAAAGATACATGCTACCTTCGTTTTATTAAATGATGCACCTGATACTCCGCAAACCCCAGTAGATATTAATCCTTTAAAGTTGCTTCTGATAGTACCTGTATTTCTGCCATACGCAGAAGAAGTAAGGTGAAAGTAGGGTAATGTAGGAGCATCTGATTTGGGACTGGAGAAGCTCAGCATCTGTTGCTGGCCTTCAGTGAAGAAAGTGCGATTTGATTTGAGCAAAGTGCTTCTCTGTTGAAGCAGCATGGACTCAGTCCTGGACAGTTTCAGGCTCCTCCCATCGTCTTCAGTGGTGCCCGATCTCCCCTGCTTGAGGAAACCAGATCCACACCACTTCTGCTTTGCCACAGGGTCTGAACTAGCAAGAGAAGCACAACTGCTGCCAGTGTCTGACGATCCCACCAACCCATCCAAACCCGTCATCGCAAAATCCATGTTGAATGGTTTAGCCACTTTGAACTACAAATACTCGAAAGTAGGGAGACACTGAAGCATTTGGTTGTTGAATGAAAAGACAGAAGGTTGAGTAAATGGAGACAGGAGCATTTTAAGGGCGGATGTGATGATCTGGCTGGGCTATCAACTAGCTGCTACTGAAGATTGGTCTTTGTGGAAGAGTGGATGTCCGTGGCACAGATAAAGTAACTAGGGAGAGAGAGAGAGAGAAAGGACTGTATTAAAAATTAAAAATTTTATTTAATTAATATTGTTTTAAAAAATAAATTTTATATTTATATTTATACAAATGTGATCATAATAAAATTTTTATTAATTAAAATAAAGTATAATTGTCTGTAAATTGAACTAATAATATCAAAATTTTAAGAAAATATTTATATTTACATAATTATTAATTAAATTATTTATTTTTTATTATAATAATTACCATATATATATATAATTATTTAGTTAATAAAAAAGTATATTGAGTCAATAAACACAGTCATCTTAGGTAACTTTTTATTAAAAAAAATAATTATTAAACATAGTCTGAGAATGAGTGGATGAGAAAGCGGCGGTCTCTGTTTGGTTGTGCAAATTCGGCTCGCGGCATCAACGATCTCTTCGAATCCTGATGTCGTGAAGGCTGCAGCGCGAACGTAGAAACAAAGGTGCACGGCCACGTGACACACAGACGCCAACTCGATATTCTATATTTCTATTCTTCCCTAATATTTGTGCTACCATGAGTGTATGATCCGATATTCAAATTGGTGCATTTCAAATTTTAAGTAGATCAACTACTACCATATGGTGTCGTATTAATAATTTCTGAATTTGTTTGGGATGTGGATTTCTGGTTGCAAAAGAAAAAATAATAATAATAACCTACGCCCCAGTCTGTATCCCCCCCCCCCAACCCGTTTGGTCATTAATTTTATTCGGGTTTGGTTTTTTCGATACATGAGCTAGCCCGCATTTAATCATGGGGCACAGCCTAACCTCCCACGGACGAAAGGGAAGACTCTTCCCCAGGCTAATAATTATAAGTGGACTTCTCAAGGCAGGTTGAGATATGGTCAGGATTGCTCAGTTACTTTTGCAGATGGGATTTGCTCCGCCGGGTCAAAAAGTGCCCAAAAACCCGCTCTGGCCGATGTAACTATAGCAGTTGGGGTCAAAAGGTACTAGTTTTGTATGTCGTAATTTGCAAGTCTTGCCAGGGGTTCAATAGATGTTATTGTGAGCTCCAAGATTCAAAATTTCGGGCGGTTCGCCGGGGTTGGGGGCGGCGACGAGGGGCTTTGTTTATGCTCGTAAAAAACAAAAGGAGTTTTTCTTTCTTTATATATATATGTTGACACCGTAAGCGTGCTGTGTGCTCGCACAGGATGAATTAATAATTCAATGACCGTGGCACATGCCTTCCATTGTACGGTGTGCTTGGCTAGCCCCGCTCTCCCCCTGCCCCCTCAGTCTCTGCCTCCACTCCATCGTAGCAAAGTTGAACTTACACACGCTGGGATCTTAACTACAAACATTTGCCGTCCTCCTTTCTTTGTCTGATCTCCCTGTTCGCTCGCGCACACAATAACCCTGCTTTCTGTAATTCCTCTTTTTTTCTTCATTTACCCTTTTCGTCTATTGGAGGACTCATCTTAAGATTATGCAATAAAGGGGTTACCCAGGTAGAGATTTTCACAATTTTTACAGGAGTACAAAGAGTGTCGGGAAAGTCCCAAAACATGTAACAAGCATTTTTTAAAACTACCCCTTGCGCTCATGTGCGGACGAACTGGTGTAACATAGCTATGTAACCATTCCAGTTAACCGCCACTGGCAACATTGTCTCCTTGTTTCCTCTACAAATTGGAAGTTACACTCCAAATTGTCATATCAACACCGCTCCGCTGTACATTCCATTGCGCTGCTGGCACAGGTTCAAAATATTACCGCATCTTCCCATAATCTATTAGAAAATTTGTTGCACAACATTTCACTGTTTAGTATATTGTCGCCTCCTTCCCTCTTAGGTTTCAACATTAGATCCTCAACTTAAGATTTCAATATAGTCTCTCGATAAACACAAGTATTTCTCGTCTCCCCTAACTCCGCCAATTGGACATTTTCTATGTATGAGTGACACCAAGTATGTACCCAATTTACTCTGTTAAAAATTGCAGTCTTAAGTTTCATACCAAATTCTGGCCTAAATACAAAAAATACCTCAAATTGTAATTTGCCTGCAATCCGGAATCTCAAAATCACCGTAGAAACCACTTGTACCCAACAAGTCGATCATGTCAGTATGAACGCAATTGAGCCGACCCAATACATTTCAGTTATTTAATGACAGTTTAATCAAAAGGTTACGATAGTCAACGTCACCAACCGTGTCGTCCTGCAAAATTGCGAAGTCATCGGTAATTTTCTTTTGACACGGATTAAAAAAAAAAAAAAAAACGTTGCCGATATATTAACTATTATAAATATATTAATTGTGCCATTTATTAATATTTTAACTCAGTATTTTATAAAAGAAATGTATCATTCAAATATTAATAAAGTTAAGATTTCTTTATAATTAATTAAAATAATTACTAAATCTAAAATTTGATATTGATACTTCAAGCAAATTAATCAACCTAAATTTTAGGAATTACTAATTGTTAAAGCCTAATAAGTTGAATTCATGTCACCGTCATAATCCTGGGAATGCAACGAACGCTAAACACACAACACAGCATTATTGCGTTGCACCAAATTTGGACACGGCATTGAGTTAAAATTATATGGAAAGAGATGGAAAGAGTTGTTAAAATCGCTTTATTGAGGTTGCTTGCGTGTACTCTCTGCTATTATATCACCGCTGTCGATGTTGTTATTTGTTCGCCCGAAATAAATGCTCGATCCCAACCATTCATTCACGATCTTTAGGCAGGCAAGTGTTGAATAATTTCTCATATTCCCAATGTTCTTTTTTTTTGGTTTTTTCTTTTTTCTTTTTTAAATCACTGCTTTGAGAAAGGGTTGCGCAACATGGGAATTCGTGATGAAGTGGCACTAATTCCTCACCACACTGAGAAATTAGAATTTTAAAAAGAAAGCTAACAATTGACTGTGTTGCGGGGAGAGGGCAACAATACGAAGACCACCTTCTTTGTGCAGAGTAAGTAAAAACTAAATTCTTGTTTGAACAAAATGACATTTGAACCCCTAATCCCTCTCTAAGAACTTTGCTTTGTTGATCAGTTAAAAAGTTAAACGTGTTGTTTCAAACGCAATCGTGTACAAAATTCAAATCGCAGAAGCAAGCGCACGAGAATGATTGAAAGATACTTATGAAGTGGACAAAGAATCCAAGTGGGCCACGTTGTTTGATTTATAGAATTAAAGAAAAATTTGTACCCCTATGAGAAAATATGGACGGGCCGGCATGTAAAATTCAGTTGCCTAGGGGTCTGAATGAGAACGCTTGCATGTTTGCTAGGTGCCTTGTCATTGTTACAATACTATCTGTAAATCCCTTCCAGTTCAATTGAACAAAGCAGGGGGCCTCACTGACTGATTGATTGAATCAAAGGAGTCGAAAGGACATACATTGTATACAGTTCACTGTATATGTCGGCGTGCCTCAAATTGTCGCAGCAGTCGGTATCCTTCCAACGCTCAGGTGGGAAGCTACGCTTATTTAAGGCAATGGCCAATTCTTTAAACCTCTCATTAAATGATGGAGCTATAAAAGTATTTACAAAATGCTTTCAATGATAATATATGCGTTAAAGCATTGGAATTCAATTGAGTATTTATATTCAACTAACCCAAATGTCGTGGCCAGTGATCATATTGGTAATGTAGAGATTGTAAACAATACTTTCACCGGTCAACATGAGGAGAACGGGTTACAATTGAAAGATGAGCTAGTTAATAATATATCTTGAGAGTGCAAATCATTTCATTGAAACAAGATAATGATATGATACCTCAAGGGAGCAAATCTTTTGAAAACCTAGTAGCCAACTTCACCAATGACCATCCACTTACACCCTTTTTTTTATTATTTGGGGGGGGGGGGGCGGGAGGGGGGAATTGAAAGATTTATTATTCGGTTGGCAATACGCTAAAAACTATTTCCTATAACTTGTAAATCACTTTCCTTTCTATTCAATGGATTCCAGTATGAAATTTTTTTTATGGGATTTCATATTTGTAATTAGCGGGTGTACTCAAGGAGCGACTCTCTATTCAAAGTATTGTGTTGTAACAAATTACTAGGAATGGGACAATGGTTGTCACCGTTATCCTGTTATTATTCTTTTCCTAACGCACATCTCATGTACACCTCGTCATAAACATCCCTGCTTTTTAGACCAGAATTAAGAGCGACGAGCGACACGTAACGAGAAGTATAAAACGATAAAAGAAATGAAGTTTGGGGACAAAACTATGTCCTGCAAAAGGAGGCATGCTAGAGCTAGAAGTATCCCAGTCAAAGCTAATAGCTAGGAATAGGAATACAGCCTAGGTATGGGGCCACACGTCACGCAGCACCCGCTACAGGCCCGATGCGTGTATGTGCATGGCTTATTATTATGATCGCCCCATCTCTCGACGCTGGCTCATACAGTGACCAACTGCCTGCCAATAATCGAATCCAATCATGCATCCATGTTTAATGGTTACCTCCAAATTATTAATCTTCCCATTTTGTGTTTTTTTTTTTTCCCATTGTTGGGTGGCCGGAAAAAACATCCCTTGGCCTTTGTATTACAAGTATGTTTCGCTTAAAATAATAATAATAATAATAATTTGTGGTTGAAGTTTGAGAAATCTAAAAGTTTATATAATCACGATAACCTTATTTTGTTTGAATTTTGATCATCGATAATCCCATCAAATTGAGATCTTATTGTTGGTACAGTACAGTGTTAAGATTTTTTATTGTCTTCACGCTTCTCCCGACTCTCTCCTGCTGCGAGTGTTATTGTTGAGTTACTACGACTGACTGTGAACTGCACGCGAGAGTAACGGGAGTTGGAACTGGCTGGAGGATGTGGGTGGAAGACAAATTCGAGGATGGCAATAAAAGAGGCAAAAGGAGAGAGAAGTGAGAACCAAACCCTTTCCCAAAAAAACAAAAAAAAAAAGGAAGCAAAGTTCAAAAAGCAAAGCAATCTCCACGATTCCACCGTCATATCATCTCGGAATCCCCATATTTTGCTAGCTGAGTCCCAATAGGGTGTGTTTGACATTGACGTGTCAGCGGTGGTGTGGCCTAACAGTACCACAGGGGCCCACAACATGGGGCTTTTGTGTCTTTTTTGCCTTTTTTTTTTCAATCTTCTACCATTGCCCACACAATTGCGATGTGAATGACAAGTTGCCGGGGGAGGTGGTGGGGGGGGGGGGAGGGGGGATGATGTTTTTCGTAAGCTGGCATTTGTTTGTTTGTAGTGGGGTCTTGGGCTATGAGAGAGAGAGAGAGAGAGAGAGCAAAGCTGAACAATTAATATACCCCCCCCACCCCACCTTTTATTTTAAAAAAATAAAATACAGTGCAAGTTTGCTTCGGCCCCCAATTTGCCGACAGCCCAGAGTTGGGCCCACCCCACCCTTCATCCTCTCCATTTAAAATTTTCTTGCACCCCCCACCCGACCTGCGTCATCCTTTCGTACCATCTCGGCGTTGGAGGGCCTTTTCTTATTTGCTGGGCCATTGTTTTCTTCGATATTTTCAAGGCCGAGAGCTTTGTGCGCGTCCAGCGGTGCACCTCACGGGCGGCAATAAACTGATCTGGTTCAAGACCTACCCAAAAAAAAAAAGATCTGGTTGAATGGGGCATTTCATTCTAGGAAAACACTTCATAATTCAAGGCTCATTATATGTAATTAATAAGATAATTATTCTATTAATTAAAAAAATAGTACATATCACAATACATAATATTAAAAACTAATTGATTGAATCTACTTTTAATTTTTATATTTTTATTTATTAATTATATGTAATGCACTCATTTTTTTAATATTAATAAAATTATTAATACATTTTAATATAAATTTTTATTTTATTTGAAGATAAAAAAATAAATAAAGAGACTTAAATTTAAATTAATATTAAAAATATAAAATTTTTATTGAATTATTAGATTGAATAATTATAATGAACTTGATAAAAAGTATGTCTATTTAATAGTTTAATTTAATTTAAATATAAATGATTCGATCGTAGACATTTATTTTCATTTAATATATATATATATATATATATATATATATATATATATATATTTATTTATTTATTTATTGCATGATTGCATGAGATTTGTAGAGAGTAAAAATGAACATAATTTTATTTTTATTTTTTATTCGAATGTGTGACTTTTGAGTCACGCTAAAATACACCAAAACTCGCTCATTATTTTCAATTGGAGGACAGTACAGAGGGTAAAAAAAAAAAAAAAAAGGACCTATGATTCGATTAGAGGAAGCTTTGGGGTAGAACTTCGAGTGTCTTGCAAATCTTTTTCATATAAAAATGCCCATAAAATGGCCAGGAAAATATTCAACTGATAGCATTAACGTTGAAGCCCACGATGCAACATGCAGGACCACGTTATCGAGCGATTACTGGGGCAATGGGGAGGTGCGTGCCTTCTTGTTTTTTTTCGTCCTTAATTCCCGGTGGGCGGTGGGGTTGTAGAAGAAGTGAAATTATTGGAATGGTCCATCCTTGATTTGATTTATTGTGCGGCACTTGACATGTTGGAGGCATGGGTTCCTTCCTATAAAGTTCCCTTTTCCCTTTTGTTTTTTCGCTATTATTTTTGTTTTATTATTTTCACAGCTATTTTTATTTCATTATAGGCGTAATTGCAAGTCCAGCAGAAACGATGCCTGACCAACGTTTGAGATTCTTGCAGAGGACTATCACATATTTTGTCGGACCTACCTATTAATATTAATACATTGCATTCGTGTCCGAATTGATGGCAAAATTTTTTATCAAGAAATTCATTAGGTGTCGAGCTAAACATCACAGTAACTCTCGCTTTTAATATAAATTTCAATTCTCCTCTCTTAATATTTGAATATGAAATCTACAAAATAAATATTTGGATTTTTATTTACTGAATTTTTATTTTGAAACAACATAGCCTCCTATTATGTTAGCTCACCGATAATGATTGATGAATAGAGGCAGGAGAGTGAAGTTGAGTGCATTTGCAAACTTCTTCCGGAAGCCCTGGATTAAAATGGCTGCAGAACTAGCCACTGATTGTTTCGTGTCATAAATTTAATCCCCTCCGTTGATTTATAGTTCATTATGGAACTTTCTAACTAGAATTGAATGAAAATATGCTCGATTATCTCACGAAAACTCACAACATTCAATTTATTATCTTGCGAGAGAGGAAGCATGGAGTATATATATATATATATATATATATATATATATACATACAAACACTGAAAAAGAAAAAAAAAATAGGGAACATGCTCCCCCAAAATCACTGTTTGAATCCTGGGATCGGATTCCAAAGATTTGTTTTTTGAGTTTTTTTTTTTTTTTTAATTTTAGCATGGACTACGGCACATCCTTGATCAAACTAACGCGATAGACTTAAAATCAACATTCAGGGGAGATAATTTATCTGAATACACAGGGCCAAGACATCAGGTATATTCTTAAAATCGCTCGAGAGGCGAATCATACTGGTGTGTAAAATCGAAAATTGCAACATGCAAATTAATTTTTTGACGCATAAATGAAAAGAGTGACATTATAATATACAACTAATAGGAGTGTTCATGCATTCGAAGGATATATAAATGTGTAATCAAAAGTATTAGAACTACTTGTCTAATATCAATCTTAAAATACATATTACAGTGTGCAACTGCAAGTGCTAATTTAGATATAAATATGAATATACGTGTGTGCGCACATATTTTTAGTATAAAGAGATAAAAATTAACCAATATAAGATATTGAGTCATCAGATAAATAAATGTAACTGATTAAAATATATAAATTATCGTCTCAGATTGGGAATGTCGCTTATAGCACAAGTTCGGTGAAAGTCAATTTCTGTGTTTAACTTGAAGGTAAACATCGACGTTTCATTGGATATTTCTCTCAGTTTTAGGACTCTCCTTCAATGGGCATCGACACTCCTCGCCATGTAAATTTGATTGGTGTGATGCTTTCAAAAGATGGCGACATCGCTCGCTTTTTTTTTTTTTTTTTTCATGTATTCCGTTTCGGGGTTCTTTCTTAGTTAAACTTTCTTGTCAAAAAAAAAAAAAAAACAATGCATCGAATTTTTATTTAAATGTAATAAACTAAAAAAAGAAAACCCTTTTAGCCAAATAGAATTTTCATATTCATTTTATGGGTAGTTCATATTTTTTTATTATTAAATTTATCCCTTGTTTTTATTTTGATTATTCAACTTTAATTTTATACAAATAATTTATAAGTTAATTTATAAGATAAAGTTTCATCTGGACATGTCACAACATTATTCATTAAAATTCTGTTAGGTTTTTATCAATAATTTATGAGATTGTAAAGAAAGTTTAAGTCGAATAATTTATTTATATAAAATTAAAATTGAGTAATTAAAAAATAAAAAACAAAAGCAAGCATTCATCAAGAAGCAAATGAGACAAAAGGAATTAGAAAACAATAAAGAGTATAAGAACTCGGAGAAGCCAACTTTAGTATTTTCTAGTAATCTTGTGAGCATTTAACGGTAATCTTATTATAGTATTTAATAATAAGATCGATTGTTTCAAATATATATATATATATCAAAAGCCAACCATACATTATTATGAAATTGGATAAAACGAGATCATTGATTTTTTTTTGTTTGAATTTGCAATAATCGTGTGACTTTTTCTCTCTCTTAATTTAAAATGAAATTTGAATTTCGAGCTATCTAAATGATCATGGGGTGCCTACTCAAAAGACATTTCGTCCCATTCTACAACGATTAGACTCTTTTGTCCGGATGAGGGCATTATTATTACTTCCCTTCTATTGAGTCTCTCCATCCAGTTTTCTCTCTCTCTCTCTTTTTCATCATTCACTTTCTTTCTCTCTCTAGCAACGAGCTGTAATTGTGAGTTTCCAAGGCGGAGAATGAAGATGGCATTCGGAAATCCATCGAGACCAAATCATAAAATTTGTTTTTACATGAGTTAAAAGAATTATTGTATAATGTGAATTTAACGAAAATCATAGGTTATTTTTTATTTCTAATTTAAAAAAATAATTGGTTTTCTGGGTTGCAAGCAAATCATAAATAATCCTTAAAAGAATTAAAAAAAAAAAAAACTCTACTAACCTCTGGGCGATATGTATAGATATGTGTGTGTGTGTGTGTGTGAGCATGAAAAATAGCAACTGTCTTTTTCTTGGGTTCTACAAGTCATGTCTCCCGCGCCATCCCGAAGGCATGTCTTATAGTCTTTTTGTTCTTGGTCAAAATAAACAAGGATTAAACTTCTCCAAGTTGCCACCATGTCTGTCCTTCCCTCGTCAAAAGAAATCTTTTGGGGCATCAAGCTTTGGTGTATCCTTTCAAAAACCTAGGCCCCAAAGTTTTCTAAGGCTTTCATTCATGATTTCTAGGCTCACATCCGAACATCCCATTGAGTACTTGTTTCTGTTTTTAGTTCTTTATCCGTAGGTTTGTCTCACACCCAAAAGTTGAAAGCCACGCCTTAGATTCCCCTAAAAAAAAATGTAGCCATTATTATTATTTTAGTGTGTAGTAGGTTTATTAGTAGATATTGTGTAACAGTTGCCATTATATTTACTAAACTTTTAGTAATTTTCGACCCTTCATTATCAGCATCTCAAACTTCTTGGTGTGAATTATTAATTAATCACTATTAATTGTCATCTAAAGTAAATTCTTAACGTCGAGAGTTAAACTTCATTTATCTTTCTTCTTCGCGTGGTGCATTAGTCATTATCTGCTTTCCTTCACGGGGCTTGGTAGAATGTGGAAACACGATGCCTCTATTAATTAGAGAAATCTTTTTGCAATTCTTTGAAGAATATTGATGGTTGTCTTATTAAATATCCATAAATAGTTTAAACAAGTATAAAGAAACTCATAAAAAGATGCGAGGCAAGTGGTTGGTTACACCTATATTTCATTTAAAGTGCTCATTATCTATATATATATATATATTTATTCAATTATTTTTTATTAGCATATAACCAAGAGTTTCGTAAATATATTATGTTTCATTTTTTGTTTCTTAAGAAGAATTTTGAAATAAAATATAGTGTTATTAATTTTTAGAAATGCAGTGTCTCTTCCAAATCATTGTAAAAAGTTAACTATTGTTGATACAATAAATAATTATTTTTTTTGTTTTTGTGTTAATTACTTGTTATTATAGTAAAATTATTATTTTTGAGATAATTATTAATATCATTTTAAAAAATATGTCTAAAAAATTCAAATAAAAGAAAATCACCCTTAAGTGTGTGGGTTAAGACGTGTCATATTTTTTAATCTTATTAGTTTTTGCTGTAAATAATTTGTATTAGGGAGAAATGTTACAGAAATAAAAGATATTCGCCTCAATTTAGCCAACTCAAACGCTGGATTGATCGTCCCACAAAAAAAAAAAAAGAAGCAAAAACGGCCCCCGATTCCAGTCAATGCCTCTGCCACCGTGATGGCCCAAAACCCCATGAAAAGAAGTTTATACTACGAAAGCTCTCCGAGTGTTATATGGTCCAGCGTTTAATTTGGGAACCTGAGCCCGAGGAGGAGAGCAAAGACAAAATTAATGCGAGTGACGTGGGTAAATCCCAGAAATATTAATCCCCCCCATAAAAACTACTGGGCAGTCTATATACTCTATAGTGTGATCCGGGAGAGGCAACAATATCTGAAGGGAAGAAAGCATTTTCATCGTCAATAAAATCTTGTGCTAAAGCAACAAACAAACATAAAGCAGATTCCCAATTGACAACTATGATGGCTCATATCTAAATTATACATTCAACCTGCCACCCCGTAATTTCTCGAGCATTAGACACGATGGTCAGGTTACTATCACATGTATCGATGTGACGTGAATAGTTTGAACTTAAGATTCATGTCCCAAAAAAAAAAAATTACCATTCCGAGATGCTTTAAAATAAAATAAAAAATAGAGTAAGTATTGAGGCTTATGTCACTCACATGCATGGGATTAAGAATGCGAGAGGATTGATTAGATAATTGATTAAGGTGGATTCTCCATGTCCACAAATCCTAGGGTACACAATTCGAATATTCGCACGCATTGGGACTCTTCATTATTCTAATGGCGTTGCTCATTGCTTTTGGCATTGAGATGCAAGCTGTGAAGGAGGATCTCGGGATTGAGTCCCTCTGAACAGTCATTGCAAATTGCAACTGCCTTTTTTGTTTTTTTCATAATTACTGATCCCTCTAAACAATTGTCGAGTCCCTCAGAACAATCCTGTGCCACATGATCTATTAATACCATTAGGGTAGCCTTAGCAACCGTATATTTTTGCAGTAATTTGTGGACGATTTATTGGATTGGATGTTACTTGTACTCGAAAATAGTACAATAAATCCGTGTTCATATAACGTAATTTAATTAAACAATTTAATAAATTAAAAAAATGATATATAAATCTATTATTGGATAAATATCATATTTTTTATTAAAATAGTAGGCAATAAAATTCATAGATAAATGGAATGATGTCATTTTATTTGATGAGTGCACGGTTAAGATTTTTTTCCCCTTTCATTCTTCTTTTGACTCCGAGCAACCCCCCCTCGTCGTCCTCGAAAATAAATTCGAGAGACCCCATAAGATCAAACTGCTTTAATTAAGCAACGGGCTAAAGAAGCTGCTTTAATTGAGCACGCAATGTGCGAGAGATGTAGCAGCAGGCAGGATTTTGCCTGACCGGCTTCCATTTGGTTCTGAAATGGGCCAAGGCCACCTGAAAAAAGAACAATAATAATCATAACAAAAATCTAATTTCTCTCTTAAAAAATTGAAATAGAACTCAAATGAAATGAATATATATATACTGCTTTAATTGAGCACGCAATGTGCTAGAGATGTAGCAGCAGGCAGGATTTTGCCTGACCGGCTTCCATTTGGTTCTGAAATGGGCCAAGGCCACCTGAAAAAAGAACAATAATAATCATAACAAAAATCTAATTTCTCTCTTAAAAAATTGAAATAGAACTCAAATGAAATGAATATATATATATATATATATATATATATAGTTCAAAATGACGGGTTTGTTATATTTGAAAAAATAAAAAGGAGGAGAAAAAATATAGAAAAAAATTTCAAGGTACATATAAAAATAATGGATCGCATTTAGCATGAATGACATGGCGGATCACAGTTCCCTTATGGTCAACACAAAAGTGTTGACCTCCTGGTCAAATGGTTTGAGCCCTAGTCCCAGCCCATGCAAACGGCCCAATTGGCCTAATAATATGGGCCTGGTCAAATAGAGAGGCCGAGGCCCATGACATGAAAGAACGTGCAATAATTGGGGTTTGGTGCTCTGCACAAAGCCGAAAGTGTGCTAAGTCGCTAAAAACCACACCCGTTTTAAACGGATCGTCTGCAGAAGCAGAACGCGTGCTAACGTCTTTGTTTGTTCGTTTGTTCCTCGTAGGAGTCGAATTCAATACTTTCTAAAACCATCGTACTTGTTGTCCTTTTCTTTTTCTTCTCTCTCTCTTTTCTTTCTTTCTTTATTTTTTTTTTTTTAGAAAGGTTTTAGTCGTTTCGATTGCGCCGGCCCGTTTTGCAGAAACCCTAGAAAATCAAGTTTCTAGGGTTTTGTTCTTTTGGTTCCCATTGGGAATTTTGGCAATTTCTTTTCCTCAAATTTTAGTGAAATTAGGGTTTTCTTTTGTGAAATAAACGACGAATGGATGTTGAGAAGGCGAAGCTGTTCGTGGGAGGTATATCTCGCGAGACGAGTGAAGAGGCTCTGAGAGCTCACTTCAGCAAATACGGTACCGTTTTGGGTTCTCTGGTTGCCAAGGACAAAGCCGCCGGAAATCCAAGAGGGTTTGGCTTTGTTTGGTTCTCTGATCCGTCTTTTGCCGACGTAGCACTTCTAGACACTCACGTAATACTAGGAAGAAAGGTCTGTTTTGAGCTCTCCTTTCTTTTTCGTCTTTTCTTTTTCTCTTTCTTTTCCTTCAATTTTTTCTCAATTGGCATAATGCGCAATTATTAAATTTGCGAGCTGTTATTGTTTGGTTAGCGAGAAACTGATGAAACAGAGTAGTAGGATGCAAGTTTAGGCCTTTTCTTTTGTTAATTCCCTTGTCTTTGTCTACTTGCTTGCTTGCGTGAAGTTTAATGTTACGTGGTAAGTTATATAACTTCCCTGTGTCTGTGTAGCAAAAATATGAAATCACTGAGGCTTTGACTGCGTTGCTTAGAAATTGAAGTACTAGTGAAATTTCTTAATTTTGAATTCCTTGTTCATGCTAGTTTGGGTTAAAACTGAGTTGGCTAGCTGGACTGGGAACAAAATGGAGAATATCGGACTAGGGCAGGACATTTGAGGGGCTTCTATGTTCCTGAATTGCTTAAATTATTTGTTCCATTTCTTGTTCTTAGAATGTGGTCAGAAATTCGACATTGGTATTGGTTTCTGAATTGTTAATTAATTGGCAGTTTTCTGTTTTTTCTTAGGTAGAAGTGAAGAAAGCAATACCCAGAAGTGAACAACATAAATACCAACAAGAACAGAAACAGCCACAGCAGACCACCCCAACCAGCAGAAAAACCTTGGGTTTGGTAAAGTGGGTAGTAATGATGATAGGAATGACCACATCAGGACCAGAAAGATCTTCGTAGGGGGTTTATCAGCTAATCTAACTGAGGAGCAGTTTAAGAAGTACTTTGAGAAATTTGGCAAGATAATAGATGTAGTGGTGATGCAAGACAGTTCAACTAACAGACCAAGGGGCTTTGGCTTTGTCACCTTTGATTCTGAGGAATCTGTTGACAAGGTTATGCAGAATACTTTTCATGAGTTGAATGGCAGGCTTGTGGAGGTTAAGAGGGCTGTGCCAAAAGATAAAATTAAAAGTAGCTATACCAGCTGTGCAACACAAGGTAGTGTAAGAGGATCTTTTGATAAAAGTTCTGAATGTGTCAGTTATCTTGTCCCTGCCACTAGCTATGGAATGCTTTCAGTTTATCCTCCTGTTGAGGGATATAGTGGTATTGGAGGGTATCCATATGGAACTGGTCTTTATGGTAGTGGGTACCCCATGGTAGGTTACAGTAGACCTGGTTTTGGAGTTATACCTATATTCACTAGGAGCCCTTGGAGTGGCCCTGCAATGATTGGAGGGCCCGGGGTGTGCCCTTTGCCTCACAATGGTGGTGGTTTCTACCCAGGTTACATGAATTTTGGGGCCGGAATTATGGGTGCAACAGTCGAGTACAATGGGATAGTTGGACCTTTTGAGAATAGGAAATTGAATCAGGCCTTTGCTGGCTATGGACTTATGCCATCTGATCACATCCCACCTCCAGCTGAGGCAGTAAGGGTGGAGCTAGATTCTTTGAGTTTGAAGAGTGGTGGTGGGGGTGGTAGGAGCTAACAGAATTGGATAGGTCTTGTCAACATTGGAGCTTTGTAGTTAACCTAACTTCCCTGTACACATCTTACGTGAACATTCCAGGTTAGCCAATTCTTCCATTGATTTGGTTTAGGGCAGTTTAACCTCTGCTGTTCAAATGTCCATTTATTCTGTATCAAATCTGTGTCATGAACATCTGCATATCTTCCCTGGTTTCAATAACATCATTGAGTCATCTGTAACATAATGCATTTATATTCAATTTCTCTCATGGTTTTCATTTTTAAGTATTTTGTGACCTGAATAATGGTTTTTTGATTTCCTTTCTTTTTCTTTTTTGGTGATAAATTATCTTTTTTGTGGTGTTCAAATTTTGGCTACCTTTGAAACTAAGGCTGTTTCGACGAAATCAGACTTTGTTGCAAGTATTGAGTGATGGAAAACATTAGCACAATCCATGTAACAGCTGAGCTACATGTTAAATAATGCTCCGAAACCATGCATTTGAGTAAGGCTCGTAATGTAGTCAAGGTCATTGTAATGCTATTTGAATATTCTAATTTAAAATATTGACCAACCAATCTTCAGTTAAGTGTCATGGGACCATTACTTTTTTTCTAAAAGGTAACCTGTTATGGTGTGTAGTGCCCGCCCAGGAATCCCCTTTTTCTTTCTGATATATAATTTCGTCACATTCTCTCCCACCAAATCTATCCCCTTGCCTACTCCTAAGCCTAGAGCGTTTAGTGACAGACATTGGATTTAAATCGGGCCGGTTCTAATGCAACTTATCATGGGGTCATTATTTTCTCTCCAAAAAATAACTGGTTAAGCTGTGCAGTATCCATCTTTATAAGGTTCAAGATTTTTTTTTTTTTTTCTGGTGTGAAACTTTGTCTCATAAGGCTCCAAGTTGGATCGTACACAAGAAGTGATAGCTAAGGGTTAGAGTAAGACTTCCATACTAGCACTTCAACATTTAAATTAATAAAGATATAAGGAGTTCTTAAGTAAGCAGAAGGTTTGGAACTATTGCCTTGTCCAACCGGAGCCGTGATGTCATTATATGTATTAGGAGCTTATGTTAAGTGAGTTTTAATGTTGATGTGATAAGGAAGAAAAAAGATCTCGTTGGCAAAATTTAAGTCCCAACTTAGTGACGCGGATTCAAAAAAGTAGTCTTCAGCTGTTTGGGAAATCGCGGCCTTGTCATTTTGCATTTTCCGGGACACAATGGTGGCATTCTTGTCAGTTGAAATATCTTGTCTAGTTTTTGTTTAATCCGTTAGTTTTAATCCACTCGTGTTCCACGAATGCTACAATATGGGCTAGATTGGAAGTCCCGCTAGAAACCCATCCGATTGGCGATGGCATTGCCAAGGCTAGACGCCATGTTCACGCCTGAGACTGCACAGGATGGCAGGTCTCAATTGGGTTACTTGTCTGATGGATAAGAAGTGAATCAAGGCCAGGCCCTTACTGAAGTCATAGGGGAATTCGAAATGCCATGAGGTGTTACAGTTGTTGCGTGGGCAGTGAAAACTTGTTTGCTCTTAGAAAGCTTGTGGCCATAGTTAAAATATTCTACCGACTGGGCAAGTACACATGCGGCCCTTATTTGTTCACATTTGTGGCCAGTGAAAACTTGTTTGCTCTTAGAAAGCTAAATTATCTACCATAGAAGGGAACCCCTTTTCAGTCTTCTTCCCTTCAACGAGACAAGTAAATGGGCAAAGGCTTTTGGGACATTGCGGCATTAATGCAAACGTTCGGATTTCTAGTTGGCTGTGAGTGTGAAAAGGGCAAAACTAAACTAATGTTCGAATGAGAAACTCACTGGCCTGAGGTAGACTTTAGGCTTTGGACTCTTTCAAGAAATAAAATGTCTCATGTCATTCCCCTGGCCATTACTAAGGCTTTTGCTAACGGATAAATTAATACGCGGGTTTTTGTTGTGAGGGCATGCGTTGGGCGCTTTGCTCTGTTTTTGACATAAGAAGCTTAATGACTTGTTCTATGCTGCTTAAACCATATTTAATCTATGTAGCTGGCCCTTGACTAAAAGGATAAAAGGAAGGCCCCCCTACTGATCCCAAAAAAGAAAAAATGGAAGACCCCCCCGAGGAAACAGGATAGAGAGAATCTAAGGTGATGGGGACACGACAAATGGGCTTAGATTTTGACATATCATTTCCAGAAGGTGGGGGAGAGGAGAGGGGGGATCGTGATAACTAGAAAATGGTGAGGCAGGTGGGCGTTTTAAGTGTTGCGTGCAGGGAGCCTTAAAGTGTGGTCAGTGTTAAGGTTTTTACAAGTAGATTTTCCGTTTTTTTCTTTTTTTTTTGTGGCATATTTTATTGGTCGCCAAGTTTTGATCCTGCTCCTGGCTCTTTCGAGTAGTAAAGAGGTGTTCTTTATTTTTACAACAGACACAAAAAAAAAAAACAAAACAGTATGGTACAGAGAGTCACAGCTGTCTGTTGTCCTACTCATGTTGTGGGGGGGGTAGCCATATCCTCGGTGATCTCACAATCCACTTTCTTCCATTGACCCCTTTTATTGGCTTCTTGGCGCTTGTTGCGATCTTTCTTTTAGATTCGTGAATCTTGATAACTTCTTGACACATTAAATTCTAGGCCCTGTCTCCACAGAACAGACCCCTACCCAACTAGAAATTCAGCTAACTTCACCTCCCTGCACAGAACAGGCCCCCCCCCTCTCTCTCTCTCTCTCTCTCTCAACTATATTGATTTTGATTCCTATTCAATCTGAAGTAGAAATCAAAAGCATCATACAGCTACGCAAAACTCAAACATGTTCTTGTTTGAAGTGAATAAAAGTGAATATGCTGATTACGTTACCGTTACCGTTTGGAGAACTTGCCGGATATTCCTCTAGCTTTATCTTTTATTTTTGGGTGTAATAGCCATTTAGTTTTTGAGTTTTATAAGACTGAGTCTCATTTGAATATTATTTAATAATAGCCCACTTATTTTTTTTTTTTTTACCTCGCATTCGATATTGAGTTAGAGTAATTCTCAAAAATATTTCAATTATCTTATGTAACAAAACAATTTTAAGAAGAGAGACGCTAAAGTTTGAGTGAAGAATAATGAACTCCATCAGAAATTTCAATTTTCTAAACAACCTAGCTAATATAAATATTATTATTCATTTAGCCAAGACTTCCTCAAAAAATATAGCAAAAAGTGAAATTAGAACATTTTTCATTCTGTAATCTAAGAATATCTTAAAAAAATAGAGAGAGAGAGAGAGACATTGTCTTGTCCCTTGGATTTGGAAATGGCTCCCATGCACGTCAGCCTCCACCGCCTGCTGTGGAGTGTGGAGGGTGCACGTACTGGGCGGAGCTCAGTAAAATCAACTGAGCGCAGGGCTCCAAAATCAACTATTTTTGTTTTAAATATTTTTTAACACTAATAAAAATGAATTATAAGTATATTAATAATTATATTTATAAATTAAAATTAAGAATTATTTGATAATATTTTATTTAATCTTTTAATATACAAATTTTATTAATCGAGTATTATTAAATTTAAATTAATTTTATATCAATGAATTTGAAATTAAATATTATTTTTAATATATTTTTTATTAAAAACCAATTTAAATAATTGAACTATAAATTAATTAAGAATATTAATTATTAATTAAGTTATTACTTAAAAGGAATAATTGTTTAATTTGTTCGCTGTAAAAGGAAATGGTCAATCACTTGCTGTGTACTGTTGCCTAATCTTGGCTGTATTTGGACTATGCATGCAAATCAAAGGAGTTGTGAAGAATGAGATCTTATGAAATAGTATGGTACGTGTGATATTCTAGGATAAGCCATTTGTGGTAGAGAAGATTTATAATTCGATTTGGGTCTAAATGTTGTGGTGGTCTAAGATTAAATAATCTTACGGGGGTTTTGTGATCAATGATTCCATAATGGATATTGCAAATATAGTTCCACCGAGAGGAAAAAGGTAATAAAGGGAAGGGAAGGAGTGAAAAGCTTCGCCGGCAAATATTAGAAGTTCAATGCTGATACTTTCATGATCGGTAATACAGAAGTGACCAGCATAAAATGAGTTCTGAGGGACCATGACAATAAAGTAATATATGTTTTCTCCAAATCTATAAAAAAAGGGGACCGATTTGAATTAAAACTTCTGTCGATTAGAGAGACAATAGACTTATAGAATGAATGGTTGTTGGACTTTTCTAAAATTTCTCTTTATGAAATTCTTATTTCATATATTGCAGGATCTTTCTTTATGCGAATACTAGCAATAAAACTGTAATTGAAATCAACATATCGTTGTCCATTATGCTGATGTCCCGCAGTGGAGATGGGAAGCCTCTTCTGTTTCGTTCCTGAACGCTTCTCTCTTTTCTCCTACTCTTTCCCCTTTCTTTTCTTTACGTTTTCTCTCTCTGATGGTTAAGCACACGGAAAGGTCTGTAATAGCATATATATATATATACACGTCTTCCTTTCCTGTAACCGTTACCTTAAATAGGAAGATCCTCTCTTTCTGTAATAATTATCTTAAATGAGAAGATACTCCTTTTCCTGTAACGGTTATTCTTAATAGGGGAAGATATATATACACACATATTCCTTTCCTGTAACGTTTATTCTTAATAGGGAGAGTGGAGGGATTTTAAAACCCGATGACCCAAATTACCGTTATGCCTAACCGACCATCATATTAGGGCCTTTTATTTTGAGTCATACTTTAAATGACATGGACCACTCATGTTAATTAATTTAACAATCTCCCACTTGGTCCATGTCATGACTTGATGAAACAATAACAATTAAGTGCACACAATTCTTAAAGATCATCAAATTACAACACTTAATTGAATTAAGATGATTGGATCATGGCGGTCACACATCTTATAGCAATATGATTCCTTCCATGTATCACATAATCATCATCATAATTCATAATACTTTACTGAGGAACATTGAAACTTTAAAACTGTCATTCTCATATATGCTATTAATTATCTCACAAACCATAATTGTATACATCTAAACAAAGATAACAGAGCACAAGCAAAACCATAACTTTAATTGAATTCACGAGTGTCACAATGATATGAGCATTATAAATATTGGCTTTCAAGTGTATAAGGACCTGTCCATAATGCCCATCCGATCAACATGTCCAGTAAATATTTTCGGTGGCAAACCTTTAGTTAACGGGTCCGCTATCATTAACTCAGTGCCAATATGCTCAATGGACACTCTTTGGTTTTGCACTTCTTCTTTAACAGATAGGTATTTCAAATTCATATGTTTCGCACCTTTAGAATACCTATCATTCTTAGAGAAGAAGACTGCTGCGGAATTGTCACAAAAAATTCTTAACGGCTTTTCTATACTATCGACCAAACCAAGCCTTAAGATAAAATTCCGCAACCATAATGCATGAACAGTAGCCTCAAAGCATGCTACAAATTCAGCCTCTATAGTGGAAGTAGCAATGACAGATTGCTTCCCGCTTTTCCAGGAAACTGCTCCTCCAGCCAGGAGAAACATGTAACCAAATGTAGATTTCCTCGAGTCTACACATCCAGCATAATCTGAATTCGAGTAGCCTACTACTTCAAGATGACTTGATCTTTTATAAGTAAGCATGTAATCTTTGGTGCCTTGTAAGTACCTAAGTACTTTCTTTCCGGCTTTCCAATGATCTATTCCAGGATTACTTTGATATCGGCCTAACATTCCAACTGCGAAACTGATGTCTGGCCGAGTACATGTTTGCGCATACATCAGGCTTCCAACCAGTGATGCATAGGGAACTGATTCCATCACTTTCCGTTCCAAATCATTCTTTGGACATTGTAATTCACTGAACTTGTCCCCTTTCTGAATTGGAACTATTCCTGTTGAGCAATTTTCCATTCTAAATCTCTCTAATACTTTATTGATATAGCCTTTCTGAGACAATCCTAACAATCCTTGTGATCTATCACGGAATATTTCTATTCCTATCACATAAGATGCCTCATTCATATCTTTCATTTCAAAAGTTTCAGAGAGAAATTTTCTTCACATTATGTAACAAACCTATGTCATTAGCGGCCAAAAGAATGTCATCGACATATAGGACTAATATAATGAACTTGCTCCCACTGACCTTCATATAGATACACCGATCAACGGTATTTTTTCTACAAAAACCGTATGACGTAATGGTATTATTGAACTTAATATACCATTGTCGGGAGGCTTGTTTCAGTCTATATATCGATTTCTTTAATTTACACACCAAATTTTCTTGCCCCATAGTGATGAAACCTTCAGGTTGGTCCATATACACTTCCTCTTCCAAGTCACCATTCAGAAAGGCGGTCTTTACATCCATTTGGTGGAGCTCTAGATCATTATGAGCCACCAATGCCATAATAATTCTTAAAGAGTCTTTCTTAGAAACTGGAGAGAAAGTCTCCTTATAGTCAACACCATCCCTTTGAGTGAAACCTTTGGCTACAAGTCTGGCCTTATACCTTTCGATGTTACCGTTCGAGTTTCGCTTGGTCTTGAAGACCCACTTACAGCCAACTCGTTTTGATCCTTCAGGTAACTCTACTAGCTCCCAGACTTGGTTTACATCCATCGATTTCATCTCTTCTTTCATGGCATTGAACCACCTTTCAGAATCATTACATTCCATAGCTTGTTTAAATGAGACTGGATCTTTATTAATGCTCAATTCCGATTCATGCTCAAGTGAGTAAACCACATAATCATTTGAAACTGCTGGCCTTTTCTGTCTTGTAGACCTCCGTAATGCCATTTCTTGTGGTATCACTTGTTCATTTGTAAATTGAATATTGTCACTTGGTTCATCTCTTATGTGTTCACTTTGAGTGTTTCGAGTATCAATTTGTTGTCCTTGCATGTCACGTGACTGTGATGCAACATAAGGAATAACAATTTGAGTAGAAACACTGAGTGTGGGAATACCGACATGAGTAGGAGTACTCACTGTGGACCATTCATTTTGTGATTCTTTAATATCCACCTTTCGTGATTCCCCACTCCCACTGAACTGACCATTTTCAATGAACCGAGCATTACCAGACTCAACTATTTTAGTACTATGGTTAGGGCAGTAAAACCTATACCCTTTGGACTTTTCAGAATAGCCAATGAAGTAACCACTAATGGTTCTTGCATCAAGCTTTCCTTCATGTGGATTGTATATCCTTACTTCTGCTGAACAACCCCAAACATGAAGGTGTCTCAAGCTGGGTTTCCTTCCTGTCCATAACTCGTAAGGAGTTTTAGGGACAGCCTTACTAGGAACTCTATTCAGCAGATATGCAGCAGTTCTTAATGCATGCATCCACAAAGATAAGGGTAAAGTACTGTAATTCAACATGCTCCTAACCATATCCATAAGTGTGCGATTCCGCCTTTCCGCTACAACATTCTGTTGTGGTGTACCAGACATTGTATACTGTGCACATATGCCTCGACTCTCAAGAAGTTTTGCAAATGGACCAGGACATTGTCCACTTTCATTGAATTTTCCATAATATTCACCACCCCTATCTGACTTAATCACTTTTACTTTTCTATCTAACTGCCTTTCAACTTCATTAATAAACACCTCTAGGATGTTTACTGACTGAGACTTTTCATGCAGTAGATACAAGTAATAATATCGTGAATAGTCATTTATAAAGGTGATGAAATATTTCTCACCACCCCCCATGTTGGGATATCAAACGGGCCACAAACATCAGTGTGTATCAATTCTAAAGGCTCATTGCTTCTTATGGCTGGGTTCTTTGATGTATGTTTTGTTTGTTTCCCTTTTATACAATCAACACATACATCCCAATCAGTAAAATCCAATTGAGGCAGGACATCACCTTTCATCAACCTCAATATCCTTTCTTTGGATATATGACCCAATCTTTGATGCCATAAGAAAGCAGAACTTTCATCATGCATATTACGTTTGTTACCTATACCATGCTCAACAAGAAATATGGAATCAACATACATAGCATCAAGATTCAAATGGTACAAATCATCAATCAAAGTACCCGATCCATAATAGTACGAATGTCTATACAATGAAAATGCACCATTTCCAATCTTGAGGTTAAATCCTTCTTTATCCAACTTTGCAACAGAAACTAAATTTCTAGCACATTCAGGAACATAGAGACACTTTTCTAGATCCAGATGACATTTGGTGTCCAAGATCAATCTGTACGTCCCAATCCCTTCTATTCGTGCCTTCATTCTGTTTCCCATATAGAGGAACTTCTCAGTTCCTGTTATGGGCTGGATTGAAAGGAATCCCTGCATAATATGTGACACATGAATAGTAGCTCCAGAATCTAACCACCAAGTATTATTGGGCACTTCAATTATGTTTGATTCAAAACATACTGATATACAGTACGTACCTTTCTTTTCGAACCAAGCCTTTCTTTTTGGGCAATCATTTTTGAAGTGACCCATCTTTTTGCAGAAGAAGCATTTCTGATCCTTCTGGATCTGACCTCCAGTGACTTTCATAGAGGCTTTGTCCTTCTTCTTACCTTTCTTATGTGGTTTAGACCTGCTACCACTAGCATCCTTATGAACGATGAGATGAATGGAGTGATCCTTCATCTTCTTTAATCTCCCTTCCTCCTGAACTAACATGGCCTTAATTTCTTGAAAGTTCCATTTCTCTTTAATAGTGTTATAATTCACTTGGAACTGGCCAAATTCAGGAGGCAGTGAGTTTATGATGAATTGAACCAGAAATGATTCACTCACATCCATGCCCATTGTTTTCAACCTTGCTGCTAGATTAGCCATACTGGTCACATGATCATGAATGGGCTGTGACCAATCAAATTTCTTGGTCGTCAGCTCACTCATTAGGGTTCCTACGATGGATTTATCAGTTATATCTGACTGAGAGTATTCCTTAATTCTCATCAGAAATTCCCTCGCATTTTCCGTCTTAGGCATCGATGGCTTGACGTTTTCAGCTATCGTCATTCGCATCAAATTCAAACTCAGCCTATTAGACCGTACCCAAGCCTCATAAAAAGACTTATCAGATTCTGTACTAGTCCCTGTAATGACTGCAGGCTTTTCATCCGAAATGACTGCTAAGTCCAGGCCCAATACACCCAAATGAAACTGAATATGCTCAGACCATTCAGCATAGTTCAGCCCATTGAATTTGACCATTGAATTGCCTAAGGCGAATACATTGGTGGAAGCTGCAAAATATAATCCAAATTTATACGTTAATGCTTTGAGTAAACTCTAATGGATTCAGATACATTACAAACTTTAATTATGTATTTAAGTTCACCTTTGGGTGATCCTCAAATACATAACTCTAATCAATAATGATGCTAATTTAAATAAACTTTAATAGATCAATTAATCATATTAAAATTAACATGAATGTTATCTTTGGATATACAATCACGTTTACTTAGTATATTAATTAATCCCTTTTAGTGTCATTAATTATAAGCAATGATCCATCTTTGGATGATCTCCTAACTTTATAATTAATAACCACAATTATTCATTTCAAAACATTTTATTAGCATCCAAAATGAACAATTAAAATTCACAGTCAGCTGTTCAAATCCATTCAAAGCCAGGCCACTTTGGTGACTAACAAGTTTTTAATATTTGACTCATCAACGTGAATTTAATAATCTTCAATTACGAAGATTAAATTATCTTTTATGTGGGAGTTTTTTTTTTTTATGGTATTCATTCGGACCCGAGCACCACCATACTGCAGGTGGGACCCGTGTACCAAGCAACCAATATATTTGTTTTACCCCGCGTTGTAATTATTTATTACACGCAAAGGAAAAACAAAATACAACCTAATAAAATAAAATACTACCCGAGCACCACCATACTGCAGGTGGGACTCGCGTACCAGGCAACCAATATATTTGTTTTATCCCGCATTGTAATTATTGATTACACGCAAAGGAAAAACAAAATACAACCTAATAAAATAAAATACTACCCGGCACAAAGAGATAAAGAAACCCAAATTGCAATATTCGCAGACCCGCTCTGATACCAATTGTTGGACTTTTTTCTAGAATTTCTCTTTATGAAATTCTTATTTCATATATTGCAGGATCTTTCTTTATGCGAATACTAGCAATAAAACTGTAATTGAAATCAACATACCGTTGTCCATTATGCTGATGTCCCGCAGTGGAGATGGGAAGCCTCTTTTGTTTCGTTCCTGAACGCTTCTCTCTTTTCTCCTACTCTTTCCCCTTTCTTTTCTTTACGTTTTCTCTCTCTGATGGTTAAGCACACGGAAAGGTCTGTAATAGCATATATATATATATACACGTCTTCCTTTCCTGTAACCGTTACCTTAAATAGGAAGATCCTCTCTTTCTGTAATAATTATCTTAAATGAGAAGATACTCCTTTTCCTGTAACGGTTATTCTTAATAGGGGAAGATATATATACACATATTACTTTCCTGTAACGTTTATTCTTAATAGGGAGAGTGGAGGGATTTTAAACCTGATGACCCAAATTACCGTTATGCCTAACCGACCATCATATTAAGCATTTTATTTTGAGTCATACTTTAAATGATATGTACTACTCATGTTAATTAATTTAACAGTTCGATATAAAAAACTGAATTTAATTGTGGAGAGCGATTCCTCACAGCTGGTTATTTGGATAAACAAAAGAGAACGTCCGTCGTTTCTTTCTGTAATCTTTCAGAAAATTAATATGATGATATTGGAAGGGAATGCTTTCTTCATATATAATCCACACGAGCGCAATTCCTCTGCTGATTTCATGACGAAATCAGCAACATTCAAGTCAGATCTTTTTGTACTGTGGTTGTAGATCTGGGTTACGTTCATGCAGAAACGGGGTGGGTGCTGGACCAGGAGGAAGTGTGTGGGGTTGCATGGACAAGGTGGTGGTGCTTTCAGTTGATGTACTGATAGCGCGCGCGTGTTTTTTTTTTTTTATTAAAATAGCAGACTAGGGTACACATCAGTCGGGATAGACCATTGTTGGGGTAAAGAAAAGTTTCTAGTTATGTTTTTTTTTTTTTTATTTATAGAGTATGAAGAACTCCACTTCCTACCGCCACTCTATATAATTTTTAAAAATGATTAAATTTTTATTATAAATATTTCATAAATTACGTAAAATTAAATAATTATAAATAAAATATTTATAGTTGAAAATAATGAAATAAATTATTTACTTCCAGTTGTGGTTTCTTGAAGTTTCTTTTCCTCTTTAATTTATCTTTGTAAATGTCCACATCACCGACTATAATCTCTTTGCTCTTTGCCTGCGAATTCAACATGGGGACAAAAATTTGTGTTCATTTTGTTTGCTGTCTCCTTTCACACCCTTTTCTTACGTCATGGTAATCACCATTTAGCCTATGATAATGTGGGGTTAGTGTGTAAAAAATTGTAAACAATGATGGGCAACAGGGGGATTCTCAAGACATCGTTTATTAAATTCGCGAACCTGTCCATTTCTTCTTCATTTTTGTTTTTTTTTTTTTCATAAAGAGTGAGTACGGAATTGAACAGAACCTCCTCTAGCCTACCACTACCCCACGAAATGTAACATTTTCTTTGTTTTAATTTTCTATTCAGTCGCTATGAAGCTATGGTTAGGCAGATACAGTAGAAGGTGGACGGTGCAGTCTTGTTCGCATCAGAAACAACACGTTGGATATTTAGCATATTTTAAAGTTGTTAAATGGTCGAGAATCTAACTTCAAATTTCCCCCTTTTTCCCTAATAAAAAATTAAAAAATAAAATAATCACACGGTGCCATCGGGGTAGCTTGAACTTTGATCGCGTAAACTGTGGTCCTCTCTAATGGGTCATATAGGGTGGGCACATTATTTCTGGGCCATATTGGGATACATAGGAGACCTTGTGCAATGGAGACAAAGGAGTGAGTGGAAAAGGATAAAAACTACCTGCACCTACTCCGGCCCTACATCACTTCTTTCTCACCGAAAAAGGATAGTGAAAGTCTCCCAACTTATATTTTAATAATTAAATATTTTAATTTTAAATTTTATAAATTCAAAATTTTACTTTTCTACAAAATTTAAATTTATAAAAATAAAAAATTATTTGTATTATGTATTTTATGATTTAATAAACTTTTTATTAAAAAAAAAAAAGAGTGAAGATGAAAAGGAATAAGATCGACACTTGAGCCAGGGTGCTGCATGGTTCAGGAAGACATGCAGAAATCCGGGAAGAAAAAACACTGCACGTATATCGTCAAGCGCTGTAGGAGCTATGATCTCCCATGATGATAGCGGTGATGATGATTCTTCCCTTCTTATTTTATTTTATTTAACAGATCCTCCTCTTCTTTTTTGTAGTGTTTCGGGGGATTCACTCATCATTGCTCCATAATCGAAAGAGTTCCCCTCCAACGCGTGTGCAATGCAGTTTTTCCCTAGTACTGCCAGATTAAAGTTCTCCAAGGGTCCAAAACAAATCATTCGTCTTTGAAGATCTGTCCCTTTGAAGAAAATTTTACATGCAATTCTGCATGCACTGCATATTTTTCGAACCTTTCACCTGCTTTTTCCTTTTTTTTTTTTTTTTTGTCCACATTTAAGAGTTGAGACAGAATGAGAGGAACCTATGAGCGTACGATCCTTTAGTTAAAAGCCAGCAAGAAAATCCAAATTCCCGCGTGGAAGGTTAAGTTCATTTGATTGCTTTCTATATTTTCCTAAAAGCTGTTCCGTAATGAACTTTAGTGAAAGGAAATCCATCTAAATTATATTGGCTTTTCGACTTTTGTACTATATATATATATATATATATATATATATATATATATATATATATATATATATATAATTGTTTAATTTCAGAGAATATGAAACTGGTAAGAGTAACAAGATGATGAAAAGGTGATTCCTACAATACACTCAGACATTTTGATTTTTTTTTTCAAATTTTAAATTGCATCGAAATTCTTAAATTTAATTCATAAAACGTGAGTTACAAACAAATAACGTAACAAAAAAGACATCGTCTAGAGTGGTTTCCCAAGACCCAAAAGTCGAGCACTTTCAAAATGAAAGGTTGAGATCTTGGACGGGAATGCTTCATTTAATTTCTTAATTCCTATTACAGGCCAAAAAAATGTAATAATTCAAAGCAAAAAAAAAAATCTAATTATATGCACAAACAAAAATATGTTTGAAGAAAACGTTAATCCATGTTATGGGAAATCTTTTTAGAAAAAGAAAAGGATTATTTCACAAAAATCCTTTAGGCCCCCCCTTGCTTATCTTTTCTTTAGGATATTTCAAGCTTATTACAGACCTACTTTCCGCTTTTTGTCTGGAAGCAGGTGTTGACTACACCCTTTAAAAAAAAAAAAGGCAGACGGGAGTTTCTGTCTTTTCTTTTTTTTTTTTTCCTTTTTGGCTGAAGAGTCCAAAGCGTTTTGTCACGCGTTCTGAAAGCGAATGCACTTCTCCCTTTAGACGATGAGTAAACGAATAATGAAAGAGCCCGAGAGTGGCACCGGCACGTCGCACAATAAAAACGTTTCGTGCTCTTCCCCGTTCCCCCCACCCACCCCTTTTTTTTTTTGTTATCTCATCTGCGTTTTTGCACTTGCCGTCACTGCGCTTTTCCATGAGTTTTAAATTGTTAAATTTGACTGCTTCGTGGGTGTGTGGGTGGAGGAGCATTGTTAATCTCTGAATTTAAAAATCGGGGAAACAAAAAGGCCGAAGTGAGTTGATCCAATATTATGCAGCGACACACACACAGCAGAGGCCAACCTTTTTGCCCAAATCAACGGTGGTAGATGGGGCTGTGTCCAATAGGGGGACGATCACTGCATTGGCAATTAAAGTGACGCACTGTGGCATCCGTCCCATTGGTGGGGGCATATATTGTTGACGCGAAAGCCGTGACCCAAAATGGGGCAGTATTTAAGTTTGGAACGCAAACAACATATTTAAATTGAAATCAGAGTGTGGCAGAGAAAAAAAAAAAGCAGCTTACTGTATGGAAGTGACTGGAGCAGCTGATGTCCTTCCTGTCAAATCTATCTAATGGGGCTTTGGACTGTTAAAAAAAACAAGGCTAGTCACCGAGCCTACCTCCCTAGCCTCGCCTACTGGTTCTTGCAACAATCACACTAGATTCTAACCCTGTCGTGTATCTTACCATCATTGAAGAGAGAGTGGAGGAAAAAGTTAATAATAACTTGTTTTTTTCCCGGGTGGTCGAGAAAATATGAGATGCATGACGGTTGTTTTCCAATGTGACAAGTTGTGAGAGTTTTTGGCGTAATATCAGATCTGGGTTTTTTTCGTAGGGTTTAAGGGGGTGCTGGTGTGAAAGAGTAGGATAAATAGCGAAGAAATGGTCTTTTTCATATTTGCAGATCCCCATAGGGGATGCAGTGGTTGCTTCCCAGCATTGTTTGCCCGAGAATTCCATCCTTTTTGTTTAGTTTAAAGAGACCAGACTTGTTCTTTTTATATAGAGAGAGGGGGGGGGGCCGGGAATGGTTGAGTTTTGTTTTTATTATTATTATTTTTGCAATGACTTGAGATCCTATAGCTAGACAACAAAAACCGAAGCTTTCATATGGGGGGACGCAAGAGGTTTTGGCTATATGATTAAATTATATACTCCCCAATGATTGAGTTGCCTTGGAGCAAGGTAGAGGTATATTTCTAAGGAACTTCTGAAAGTGAGAGACAGAAGAGAGAGGGAGAATAGTGAGGAGATGAAACCTATGAGTCATATGAACAATGGTAATAATAATAACTGGTTGGGATTCTCTCTTTCGCCCCACATGAAAATGGAAGTTGCTTCTGGCCCCCAACATCATCATCATCACCAGCAGTACCATCACGAAAGCTCTCAAGCTCCTGTTGCAGCAGTTACTGATGCTGTTCCAACAAGCTTCTATCTGTCCACCTCTCACATAGGTAGTTCTCGAATCCCTTATGAGGTTGGGGAAAATGTTGCTTTTCAGTCTCCTTTTTCTGTTATGCCTCTCAAGTCAGATGGGTCTCTCTGTATCATGGAGGCTCTTTCTAGATCACAGTCTGAAGGTTTGCTTCTACTTTCTCATTTCTTGTCTTACTTCCCCCAGCTTTAAAGCTTTTTTGTTTTTTTTTTTAACATAAATGTTTTCTCTTCCATTGTAATCGAAGGGATGGCACCAAGTTCATCACCAAAGCTTGAGGACTTTCTAGGGGGTGCAACTTTGGAAACTGATCAGTATGGTGGCAGCCCTGATAAGGAAACAATGTTGTTGAGTCTAGATAGCGTGTATTATGGCCAAAACGCAGAGGCAGATACTGACAGGCAACATTCACTTGATCTTCATGAAACCATAAGGCCACAAGACCAGCAATTTTCTGTTCATGACCACCCTTATGGCTCCGAAATGGCCTGTCAGGGATTGTACCAGCCACCACTAGAGGAGGGAACCAGGGACACGCAACTTGTAAACTGTGAGTCCCAGATCTCCCATTTGGGCAATGACGGGATACCTTGCTTGAAAAACTGGGTTGCTCGCCGTAATGTGGAGCAACACATTGTTGATGAATGGGGACCTACTGGGTCTGGTGGAGCTATGGGCTGTGGTGATTTACATTCTCTTAGCTTGTCCATGAGTCCTGGTTCTCAGTCCAGCTGCATTACAGCCCCTATGCAAATCTCACCTACTGGCACCGAATATGTGGCCACGGAAACGAAGAAAAGAGGGTCTGCAAAAGTGGGTCAAAAGCAGCCTGTTCATCGGAAGTCGATAGACACATTTGGCCAAAGGACGTCCCAGTATAGAGGTGTTACGAGGTTGGTTCGCGTTTTTTATTCTCTCAACTGTTCAGCTGTCTTTCTCTTGGTTGTTTCTTTTGGATGTTTCCATTCACTGCTACTCTTTCTCTTCATTGATTCCTGTTTCCTTCGTTAGTGTTAGCTTGTCATCGTTCCATTTTTTTTCTCCCTTTTGATTGATAAATTAAACTGTCTATTTAACTCCACCAGGCATAGATGGACGGGTAGGTATGAAGCCCATCTCTGGGATAACAGTTGCAAGAAGGAGGGCCAGACAAGGGGAAAGGCAGGCAAGGTTGGTCAAGTGGACCTATATAATAAATACTCTTACAGTTAATTTTTTTGGAAGTATTGCTTTTTGACTGCGATCCTTCTCAAGAATTTTAATCTTACTGTTCATTTCGTCCTTGACATGTTCCTGCTTCTTTCTCGTATGGGTGCTATTCCCTTCAAATGTTGCATTTCTACAGTCTATCTTGGTGAGTTTCGTTCGACATTATTGAACAAATTCGGAGAACAATTATTGTTTTGAGGTGTTAATTAGACGTTGCTGACTGAATTTTACAGGAGGTTATGACATGGAAGAGAAGGCTGCGAGGGCTTACGATCTTGCTGCCCTCAAGTATTGGGGTCCTTCAACACATATAAACTTTACGGTAATTTTTTTTGGTCCTGGTGATTCTGAATTGGTTCCTGTTAATTATCCTGAACGCTAAAATGTGCATTCTTCTTCTACTCTCCGTTTCTTTTAGCTGGAAAATTATCGGAGTGAGCTCGACGGAATGAAGAACATGAGCCGCCAAGAATATGTTGCGCATCTAAGAAGGTAAATGATCACTCACATAATCTCTGTAGTGCTGCCTTGCGTTGACGCAATTATCCTATTGTTACTTTTGTTTTGCAGGAAAAGTAGTGGGTTTTCAAGGGGGGCATCAATGTTCAGAGGTGTAACAAGGTTTTTGTTGCTTCAAATTTTAGAGCCAACTAATTTCTTTGTGTTTTTTAAGGCCGATTTCCCTGGTTGTTGTCTTTATTGTTCTTTACCAAGCTTTGGCATGATTCTATAATAGGCATCATCAACACGGAAGATGGCAAGCAAGGATAGGCAGGGTTGCAGGAAATAAGGATCTTTATTTGGGGACATTCAGTAAGTTCATACGCTAATGTCTTGTTGCTATATTCCTTGCATAATATTCTTGTGTTGGGTTTCAAATTTTGTTTTGTTGTTGTGTTACCTAAAGAGCCTTTAAAAGGCGCTTTTTTATGACCCCTCTGCTCTCATGTCTCCACTAAAGACTAGTGGTGCTTTAATAAGGCTGATTGCTTTACTTTGGACCTGTAAGAATGGGACGTTGATTTCCACTGAAGTTGAACTTTTTAAGGGCCTGTCATTCGTATGCTTTAGATGATCAAAAATAAATAAAAACATTCCCTTACTACTATGCTGGACTTTTCAATAAATGTTGTCATTTTGGCTAAGTTGTAGATACTGTACTTTGCTTAAAAATGTCTTGACGGAAAAGCAAAATATCAGGCACCCAAGAGGAAGCAGCCGAATCTTATGATGTTGCTGCAATCAAATTTCGTGGGGCTAATGCTGTGACTAACTTCGACATAAGCAGATATGATGTGGAAAGGATCATGGCCAGCAATACTCTACTGGCTGGAGAGCTAGCTAGGCGAAACAAAGAGACTAGCATTGAGGGAATCGAGTATAGCCCTTCTGGAAATGATAAAGGCGATCCTGTTCCAGGTGAAAATGGTAATGTGAATGCTACAGACTGGAAGGTGGCTTTATATCAGACACCGCAGCCAAATGCCTGTGTTGATTTGCTTGATCGGAAGGCCATGAATCAAGGAGATCATCAATGTTCCTCTTACTCGCTGGCAATTCAAGATGCAAGTGGTATTCATACAGTGAACAATGGTCAGCTACTTGTGGATGATTGCGTGGAGCCAGCTTCTCACGTTTCCAATCCGTCCTCTTTGGTGACCAGTTTGAGCAGCTCAAGGGAAGCTAGCCCTGATAAAGCTGGAACGACAGGGCTCTTTGCTAAACCTCCGCTTGCAGCAAAGTTCATTGGCCCAACAACTGGCATTGCACCTTGGTTTCAATCAGCGGCTCAGTTGAGGTCAGCTGCGGTCTCCATGTCCCACTTGCCGGTTTTTGCAGCTTGGAATGATACCTAGAGCCCTTGGGGTCGTGTTTCAACGCCGGAACTTTTGCAGGGACGTGAAACTGAATTATTATTGTAATGCTTATTAGAGAGAAAAGGAGGCGTGTGAAGTAGGATTTTCAAGATATGTTCTCTTTTTCTTGGTTAACTAGTGGTGGAAACTAGTGAAAAGACAATAGTGGGGTCCAGTAATTTGTCTGTAAACCGAGTGTAAGAAACTTTCCTCCAGTGGACCTCTTGGTTCATAATGGAATGTGATTTTGCAAGAGGCATGTGATTAAGAGGGGTCCAATGATTAAATTTTGTGAAATGAAGTTGGAAATGTACGATGCCCCTTTGCATTGTTGCATCCACTTTTCTGAGTGCTGTAAAGTACAACAACCGCCTCTCTAATGTTGGCCAAGGGATGCAAAGTGCTTTTGCTTTGGGCACAAAATCTGTCAAATTCTCCCAATACTGCATTGCCCCATAGTTATAATCCGTCCTTTCTTGTCTAAGCTTTTACCTTAATGCTAACAGACATTCCATTTAATCATACTCATAAAAGGCCGTGTGGGGATTTTTTGTGTACAACAATCATAAGACTTTAGTTTGTGGGCATTTAAGGATTTTAAATGTGATCACTGGCGAGAACTGTCGTCCACATTTTCCTGAAGTTACCACTGTTATTATTATTATTATTATTATTATTATTGACTTTTTCTTTGTTCTGTTTTTCAGGGTGCTGTGAAGCCAGTCAAAAGAAAATTCGTAAAATCGCCATTCCAAGTCCTGCATGGACAAACCAATAATGGTGGTTGTTATAATAATTAGAAGAAAAAGTACTATTATTCAGAGATACATAACAAGTAAAATAAAAACAATAGAAAGGCAATATCGTGATTTTATTGAGTTTGGTTTAATTTATTTGTAAGGTTAAATAAGATATAATTAATTTATATTTTTATTACTACTATATTAAGTTTTATAATTATTACTTAATTTTTCTCTGACAAAAAGTTTAACAAGGACATGAAATACAGACGCGCTCATGGGACAAGAATGGAAAATACTGAACAAAATTATTGTTTTATTTTTTACTTTAGGAAGTGGGCTTCGCAATTAAATTTTATTTTAATAATATTTTATTATTTTTGACTTTATCTCTTTTCATAGTCGTCTGCCTGGTGGTTTGTATTGCGGTGCAGACGATGTCCATATAGGAATATATCCGCCATTATTAATGTGGGTTTAGACGATAAATCGAGTATTTATGGCCGGAAGTTGAGGAATGTTGGAAGACTCGTTGCGGAAAGAATGGACGGAAAAAAATAAAAATGCTAAATAGTCAGGATTCCGTAAGAATCATTCCACGATTATTTCATCCTAATTATTGCACGTATAATCTTGTGCCAATGTCAAAAAGCCTGGGTGGGTCTTTTTTCTTTGGGGCTGACAAAGGGATGAGTTTCATTTTTTCATCAACTAACGGTCGGTTGCCAGGAAATATTCGGTAAAATTCCAAAATTTAACAGATCGATGCAGAAAAAAAATATATTAACAAAAGAATTTTATTTATTAAATTTATAAATATAAATATAATAAAAAAGTATTTATTTAAAAAAAAAAAAAGGAATAAGGCTTTTAAGACCTTTCGGACAGGGACATAATTTGACTTACTTGATAATGCCGTTATCATAACGGGCAGCCAACATCAACATAAATAAAGGACAGCCGATATAGACGTGAACACGCTCACCTTTTTGTTAAGTGGAATTTAAATCCGAAAATTCAACTTAGCGTTCAATATTCGGACCTTTTACTTTACTCTATCATTGTTTGAAACTTTTTTTTATCATTCCAAATATTTTTAAATTCATTTTTTAACATTATTCCAATAAATTGGTTAATTTTTAGGATTTAAATAATCAAACCAAAACAAGATTTTTTTTAGTGAAAATTTGGGATTTTTAGCCAGTTGGTTCGCTTTCTCAGCATTTGGTTTGCACGAGTTTTTCAAAACTCAATTCAGCTACTCTTGTATTCTCTGTTATTTGGCATTTCACTGAGTCAATTTTATTTGATCCCACTGTGTCTAGTCCATCGATTTAGTTGAATGATATATATAGGTGATCCATATGGGGACCCAGATTAATATAAAATAATCTTCTTAAAAAATAATTCTGAAATCGTAAAAAAAATTCTAAGAACAATTATTAATATACCGAATCATTTCTAACTTTATTAAAATAGGTAATCGAAATTAATCTCTAAATTAACTTAAACAACTGTTCAACATAGGCCATAAGAATCTTCAGGTTTTACTTTTGGATTTCTCAAATGCCCCCACAGATTGCGATCTCCGAAAATCCGTACTCTTCAGGCTAAAAGAATGCCAGAATATATGGAGAAGAAAACAGCAATTGATTGGACAAAAGCGGAGGGACCCCATGTAAAAGAGAAACATGCACCACCAACAGACCATGACCCTACGCAGAAAAGAAAAGGTCCACAATTGTGCGATTGATGGTCAAAAAGAATTGCAATTTCATGAAGAAAAAGCATTGCAAACGCAATGTAAATAAGTACTTCTTATGTTTTAACAAAGAAAAGTTCGAAAAAAATAAAGAGGAAAAAGAAAAGAGAAGTTGAAGAATGATCGTATGAAATTTTTTAATAACCTCTTTAATTTTAGTCAGAACTTGTGATTCCTTTGTTGCTGGTTGTCATTGACAATTTGGTTTGGCATTGGCAAAACAAAGTTCGTGCGAGGCCAACTTGGTAGGAAAAAGTAGTAATGTGTCGATCTTAAAAAGCTAAAGCACACACGGGCGATTTAGCAGCTTAAACAAGATTTCAAAAGCTAATCATGGGAAATCCCATGTGAATGCGGACAAGCTAGCTCTCCGTACTATTGGTCCGATTGAACTTACTAGTAGTCAGTGTTCAAAGAAGGACGAGTAAAACTTTTATGTTCCACGAAAGGACAGCAAACTTGCCTTGGCAGAATGCCTCATTAGATACATTTTGGGTGTGGTGGGTTTCAACCCCCAGTAGTTTTTAGTTTTCACCGCCGGATCATTGTAATAAACCAAAGGTTCAGATGTTTGTGTTGTCCAATAGTTAGACGGGGAATTGAGATAGTGAATGTTTTTCGCAAGGGAGTCTGTTCCTTCCGGGGGAGACCCTTCCTGTAAAGAATATCTGTGGCACTTGCTTCAACCTGTGTCCCTCTTGTCTTTTTAACTGCTGGTCAATCATTCTCATTTTTTGAATGTCACGTGACCCTGGAATACGACGACAATTCGAATTTGTCTAGTGAAATTCCTGAAAGAGCTAAAAATCATTGATTTTTTCATTGCAGCAGCATTTCTTCTGGATGCCTATCCACTTAAAAAAATCCATTTTAGGCCACTTTCTAGCACTGGGCACCGGAAGATGTATTATTTAAGGCTTTGATATTCTCGCGCCCATCTCGCTCGTCAATATTTCCTAAGAAATTTTCGTCCGATAGCTTGATTTTAGTCGGAAAACCGTGCGTTTGGCTGGTGAACTTTTAAAATTAGAATAAGGCTGCATTTAGATTAGAAAGCCGCGACAAGAACTTGGTCAAAAAAATTTCAGGAGAATATTAAAAAAACAATTAATTCATCTGTGAATTAAGTTTTACATCGTGAATCAAAGAAATTAATATATGGCATATATTATAAGATTTTCTGCACTGCTTCTGATGCACCTGCTGCTGCTGCCGCCCCGGAAACATGGTGGGCATATTGATGATATCAGAAAATTTGTCATGGTCACATGATCGATCTCAAAACATGCATGCAACCAACTTTCTTCTTATTATTATTATTTTGAAAAAAAAAAAGGCTTACCATTCATAAATTTCTCACATCCATTGGAGACAAAAAAAAAATTAATTAAAATTTTAAATTTTCATTTTCTTGTCTTAATTTTTTTTAAAAAAAAAAAGAGTGATACTGTGGAATCTTTCTAAAAAGAATTGTGCTAATAACGAAAGTGGAAAGTAGACCGTTCAAAATTTCCCATTTAAAGAAAAACGTTTTCTGACTTAATGAAGAGAGAAGCAGACAGCACTGCGGCCATAGTATTCGCACACAGTAGTAATGAATTAAAGCGGGAGAGAGAGAGGGAGTGTGGCCAACTGCCCCAGAGGGGCTCAGCGGGAGCATAGAAAATACGGCCTGAGAGGGACCTGTCAACGTCCCGTATCCAGCTTAGAATCTTCAAAATGTCCTTTTTCTTTAAGCAATTTTGATGCGGTGCTTCCACGTAGCACTCTACGCAGTCACAGTCACTGTTGCCCCCTTAACTGCCGCTTGGTAGAGTTTTCGCCCGTCTTTTCCTACCTTATTTCCAATAGCGTCCGTCTAAGTGCATCTTAAAATATCTAATATATAATATAAAAAATTACATTATATATATATATATATATAATATTTAAATTTATGCCCTTTTCTTTTGTTTTTCTTCTAAGATGAAAAACAAAAAAAAGGACCAATTCATATTATGTGCGTACCAAAAAGAAAAATGTCAGACCATGCTCGTCCAGAATTTGAAACCACGAGGCCCAGTTTTGACTAAATATCTCTCCCAAAAGTCCATTGTAGTTTCAACGTGTGCTTAATGCTAATTAATAAGACAATAAGTGTGTGCGTGACAAATTTTCGCATTCAAACTTTAGTTGAAAGTTGAATTACATAAATGGTAAAGTGTAATTAAGAGTTCTTGAAAAAATTGGTAAGAGTTATGGAAAATAAAAATTTAATTAGTTACCTAATTAGATTTAACTAGCAGTGAATTTAGGTTAAAATTAGTATCGAGATGGTGAAATCTGATTTGATTTTTCAGACAATTTACGTGGAGAAGGGAATGGAATCAATGCCACTTTAAAAGTGATTAAATGAAGGCGGTCCAAGTACAATAACAAATGCAAACTGCTGCTCCTGACGCCTCATTCAAGAATGTATCCTGCATTGGGAATCCGTGCCCCGTCCAGGGCCTAATTTTTCAAAGTCGCCCGGTGCTGACAATCTAGAAAGAACTCGACCCAAGATAGTCTGGGTTACCAAAGGCTCTGGCATGTGGTCCAAACACACGAGCATTAAAGGTATGTTTTACCATGGAATGGCAACTTGGCAACATGTCCAGAGGCAAGTGGTAACAACCCAGTGCGATCTCCCTCTGGGTATTGTCCAAAAACACATTAGTGAACCTAAAAATTTCAGTGGATTATCATATGGTCTCGAATGGTTCCAAAATGTTATGGGCCATCCACCCCTATTACTTCTATGGTCATGCATGGATGATCACTACTCGCGACTAACATCGCTGAGGAATAGTAGCAACGAACATTCGCGTGCGTCTAATACAAAATAATTGACAGACAAATAATTCAGGCAATGGATGTTTGTTCGGGAGAGTCGGTTTCTTATTGGGAGACCTTTTGTGGTGGTTTGTGGCAGTTTCTTCTAGCATGGAACTTTTCGCGGGAGCTAGCTTGAGAAAATGACAAAGTGAAATTAAGTTCTCCATTGGTATGACATTCCTCAGCCGTCCACAAGTGAGGAGCTGGAGGTCTGGAAACAAGTTTATGGCACTTGACTCCGGCATGCTCTACACATATATTCAGTACCATGTCCTAAAGTTGCAAACCTTCTGCATTTATTTTTACATTTTTCAGAGTTTCTTTTGGATTCGCGATGCTGGGAATTGGGGGAAAATAGGAAGTTGAACTCTCAATTATACGAGATACAAAAATCGGTATGGTTAACATTTTATGCTATTTTCCAAAGAGAGAGAGAGAGAGAGAGAGAGATTAAATTGCAAGGGGGGAATTTGAAGCTGTTAAGAAGTTAAATATTCAAAGTAGAGATTTTAAACGAAGAATGTTGTAGGCAGGGATTTACAAGACATGGCGAACGTTACATTCTTTTGGAATGGTTCAGGCCTGATGGGGCTACAAAAGTAATTAAAAACAAGAGTAAAGCCATGGGTTTTTTGGTAGATGAAAAAGGCCCAGTGGCCGAGCCATTCAAAGATAAAAACGTCCCTGGTAGCAGCAGGGGCCGAGGGGAGGTGGGCGTTCGGCCTATCAAATATAGGTCAACTGAAAAATGCACATTCAGGCCTTTCCAGACGTCTCCGAGTTGGTTATAGTGAAATAGACGTGGCTCGTTGATGGGTTCATTGGCACTAAGGTAACTGCGGGGCGTGGCAACTAGAAATTATTCGGTTCACTGGGTCAGAAGTGGCTCGCTGGTGTTTTATCATTGTGTTTTGAAATGACTTAAATTAAGAATCACGCCCCATGTTACATGCATTTTGCTCTAAGATTTTTTATTTCGACAAAATTTCCTTTTACATTAGCACTATTAATTAAAAATATCTCTCGTTCTCATTTTTTTTTTTGTTAATTCACCACATAATTTTCAATTAAGTGTTACGTCAAATTGAAAATGTTTATTCACATTATACTATATATTAGTGACAATATTGTTGATATGAATTATTATTATTATTATTATTATTTTTATTTGTTAAATTCAAATTTTCAAAAAATTTTGTTGTTAGAAATAGTTGAAATGTGTTTTTTTTTTTAATTTTTTAACAGTAACAAATTCAATTTTTCCTTTATTTTTCTAATTTTAAAAAATAGAATTTAAGAATTAAAAATGTGTTTTTAAAATAAAAAATATTTACATCAATAATGTTACTGACATGTCATGCAATCAATATTCTAAATTATACGTGCCACTCAACTGAAAGCAACGGGATGAATTTTAACAAAAATGTGAAGATAGATGATATTTTTAATTAACTGTATTACCGTGAAGAAACAATTTTGAAAAAAAAAATCACGGATCAAAAAATTTTGTAACATGGTGGAACAATTTTTGATTTAAATCTTTTTAAAACTCCGCTGTACTGAAGTCGAGTGGCACTGAGAATGGTCCCTTTGTGACACGTGGAAACGAGCTTAAATCTTGGAATGGAAGTCTCAAGTTTCAAAATAATAAGTATATATATATATATATATATATATATATATATATATATATATATATATATATATATATATATATATAGTACTGTATTGCCAATGTGTGTGTGACACAGTGATGCTTCGGAATGCTTTCATTCCTTTGACGTTTGTTAATTTTAGCCTGCGATACATCGTACCTCAGCATGTGCCAAACCCTTTCAGATTGAGAATTGAGAACTATACTGCTCGAAGCGGAAACATCGATGGCGTATAAATAATTGCTACTTAGCGCTGGGCGAGTCGGGTCGAATAGCTCAGAAGCATCATTGTTTTTCAAGTTTCCTTGGCAGCAGCCTTCCTGCTTTTGGCTGCAAAGGGGAACTTGAGGGCCATGATGACTTCTCGTCTGCGCATGCTTATTAGATTACTCTAATTGGAGGACAAGTGTTTTTTTTTTTTTTTGGAGAGATTCTTTGCATGTAATTCGATTTTTTTTTTTTTAATAGCCCATCATGCATTGCCATAAGCATTTTCGCCTCTACTCCACATTATTATCACGATGACTTTGTACGGATTTCTATCTTGATATGCCCGCAAAGTTAATGACGTCGAAACCGGGTTCTAATGTAATAAATGGTGGCCGATATTTTGCATAATTGGGAAATGGGTTTGGTGTTAGGAGCTTTCTGTAAAGAAGAGCAGCGAGAAAAGCTCCTTCAAAAGTATTTACATTATCCCAACCCCCCCACCCGTGTCCTAGAGGGGGGGGGGGGGGGGGCTTGCGAAAGCTTTGGCGCTGGATTGGCAAAAGCAAACATCTTGCGAGATTCTAATCTAATAAATAACTATTAACTATTATTATGTATCAAATCGCCCATACTCTCCTTGATAGATAATTAGGCAGGGCCTGCAATTTCTGTGGACCCGTGGGGTGGGTGGGGGTGGGCGGGAGCGCGGCGGGGGATAGGCCGACCCACAAGCTTGACACATGCCACGCGCGTGATCCTTGTGGGGCCACTTTTGCTTGAGCTTTATTGCCGTTCAAAATGTTGTCAATGGATTGCTTGTTTTTATTTAACACAAACCTAATATATATATAAAGTATATTTATAAATTAAAATAATTTTAATTAAAAAAATAAATTTATTTTGTATTATTATTAATACTAACAAATTTAAAATTTAATATCACGTCTTTAATATAAAAATTATTTATTCAAAGATAAGCAATAATAAAATAATTCAAATTCAGACCAAAGGATGAAAAACAATAAAAAAAATTCACTCTGAATTATCTATCGCATTACGACATGGATTAATTGTTAAATGATATTTATATAACACATTCACGTCTGCTTTGATTGTCTGAGCCACCAATAATGGTGGCCCTGTAACGATAATATTTTATTGATATTCCAGCGATATATGGAAAACTGTTTGAGCTGAGAGCAGGGGATCAAATCTTGGGTGTTTTAAACTTTTAAGCGCTCCCACACCCCAACCCCCCCCCCCCCCCCTCGCACCCCTCATTTTTCTTCTCTCTCTTTTATAGTTTCTCTGGAATAAAAGCATTTTAAATTGGGGTCTCGGTCGATGACTCGTGACCTGCAACACCGTTAAGATTAAAATGTGTAATAGAACAATAAATGAGATGCATTTAATAATATCTTATACCTATCAAAAGCATTATTACTTTTTTTTTTTAAATCTTGGCTTAATGCACAAATTATTAACTGGTATAATGTTTATATCAAATAAATAATTATATCAATTTTATTTTCGTATGGTAAAATATAATTTTACCATGTGTTAAAGAAAGAAAGTGCGCCTGATAAACCATTCGATGCAAATATCACCTGGTAGTGTTATTGGGTTAATGGTTCGGAAAATAATGTCGGACACAAAACATTTTTCTCGTCAATCAATGGTAAGGTAAGGTAAGGTAAGGTAAGGTAAGATAAGATAAGATAAATGACTTATCCTGCAGCTCGTTTTATTATCACTTTTTAAAAAAAAAAAAAAAGAAGTAGGGAAAAAGATTTTTTTCTTAATTTTTTTTTCTAAAAATGAGGTTTACATTTTAGATCTCATATTTTACTCTAAATTTTAAATTTAGTAGTCACTAAAATATACTTAATAATTTTTACTAACATGGTATTTTTAGACTTTAAATTTAACAGCTCAACAAGTGCTATTTATTTAAAATGGATGTAGTTTTTCAATGTATAATGGGTATTCCGATACAAAAAAAATATATACATAAAACGAGAAAAATTATTTCTCAAAACGTGTCTGATTCTATTAAAGTAGATACATATTTTATCGAATTAGCAAAGCGATAAAGACGTAAAATTATTATGTACATAGACACCTCAACGAGAATCGGACGAGGGATTGGGAAGCTCATCCGACTTAAATAACATTACTCAGATGAGAAAAGGTGCTTTCTCCGTCAATAGCTCCCCCCCCCCCCCCCCCCCCCCCCCCCCCGTAGCTGCCATGTTATTTATTCAACAATTTTTTTTTTCTTTTGGAAAGCTATTCAATAAACGGATAATGCACTATTTTCGAAGAAAATAAAATCAGATCGAGCTGGGGAAAAAGGGAAAAAAGAAAGAAAGAAAAAGGGTCGAGGGGCTAGCATGGCCCCCACTTTTCAATCGCACACACCCTACCCCACATTAATTAGTTAGGTGTACCATCTCAATAATCACGGGGTCTCGGCATTTCACAACATATTATCGAAAGCAGAAAATTTGAGTAATATTAAAAATAATTAAGTTAAACAAATATAATTAATTTTTATATTATATTGTTTTTTTTTTTTTGTAAATAATATAGATATCCGGTCGAATTTCAAACATCTCTTCTGTCCCATCACTTTGTCTAAAATATGCTCACAGCTTACACTGGCACGTCGTCTACTAGATAATATATATATTGGAAGCAAAATCAGCCGCTGATCCTGGAATAATTGCAGCATTCCAGCAAGATCACTGCCAGAACTGGGGTTGACCAAATAATTTTGTTTGACCAGGTGGTTGGTTGAGCGAGGCTTTTGCGTAGGCACTGCAGATCCTACAGCTGGAAACTGTGACCAGGACAAGAGGGTAAAATTGATGATTAGATTCCTTTATTCCCTTTGTTTAATTCATAATACACACACACACACACACACACACAGAGAAAGAAAAAGACTGCCGCAGGGTTATATTAATAAAAAAAAAGGAGGACAACTTAAATAAAATCGAGAAGTTGTATGCTGTGCTCGACAGTGCAAGTGTCCTTGGGTCTCCCAATCAAAGCTTCACACATAATCGCACAGAAGATTGACAATTTAAATAAAAGAAGTGTGAAACTCAACTCAGTCATATTATCAGGTACAGCCGATTCCACGTTTCAACTTCGACTTTACTTGTTTTTTTGGAGGGGGGCAAATTTGGGTGTCTAATAATTTTTCATACACAGATTGACATAGGGTACTTTAGAAGTTAGGATTTTAAACAAAAGGAAAATAATTTTTTTTTTCCAATTTTTGATATATCCGAAACTGCTTATAGATACTTAGTTTGGAAACGGTGCTGATCTTGGAGTATGATGGACCTTAGGTGCACGATGATATTTCTCAAAAGAAATGAAAGTTAGGTTAGTTGGCACTCAAAGAGAGAAAAAAAAAAAAAAAAGAGAGAGAGTGAGTAACAGCAAAGAGCGTCTTGTTAGATTAGGTGGCAAATGTGTCAGTAATTTGAGAAAAAAAAAAGAAAGTAAATGTAAGTGGGGCAAGGCTAGCCAACAAGCAAGCTTGGGCTGGAAGAGAAGAACCTCTTCAATCTCCCGTCAGATAAAACATTAAATAATCAGAACAAAAGTAGAATTTTCAAAAGAGGAAAGAAAAGAAAATTACTATAAGTAAAGTTGATTAGGTTCTGTAATAATTTGGGAGCCAACAAGTGCAGTTGGGCTTGAGCAGTTGGTCACTATTAAAATCATTGCATGTCACCTGTTAGCTTGAGCAGGTAAGCCCCAGAGCACTCTTTCTCTCTCTTTCTCTAGGCTCGCAGGTATCTAAATTGTCTCTGGTCTGTAAAAAGTAGGAATTGGATGCTTCTTTTTCACTGTTTGTGGAAGTACCCAGCTGGTGAATTTCATTTTTCTTGTCAAATTTATGCGAGGATTTGGTGCTCGTGAGGATACTCTATCCAACACCTATTGGAGGGGACTGTGATTTGAAACCCTGTTGAATTCGGTTCTTTCAAAATTCAAATAGAATTTGATGTCTTTTTGTCTTCTTTTGGGTAACCCATTTGAGGATTTTCTTGAAAGGATCCCAGCACCTTTTCTTTCTCTGTTCTTGCGTTTTCTTGAAGTATAACGGTGATCTTCCGGAACTAGTTCTTAAATGAGTGGATTCAAGCTGTTAGTAACAATATTGGTGGTTAAGTTGGTAATAATTTTGGTTATTGTTTAAGTAAAAGTGAAAAAGGGAATCTGCTTTTTTTTTCCTGTCTGGTCCAGTGAACTGTTGATTAGCCAATGCCATTGTTTGCCCACGTCCACTTTATGCTCTGGAAGGGTCACTTTCCTGTCTGAGGATGCATTTTTCACTATTTCCTTGCTTATAAGATTGGATCCTATTGTTTTCTGAAGGATTGGGTAAGTAGCTTGGTGAGGGATTAGATGTTGTGCCTGATACATTGGATTTGTCTTTACTTTTCTGTCCATGGGATTCTGCAATAAGTATTCTTTTTTACTTTAGCACCCGCTCAGTTCTATAAAGCTGTTAACCTTAATTGTTCCTTGTTGAGTCCTGCAAGATATCACGGGCTAATTTTGGTCAAACCCACTTTGCCTGTATCTTCCGGTTCCTTTTGTTCTGTACCTATATTTATTTGGCGCTGCCCTTTGCCAACTCTTGAGTTCGGCTTTGGTCACAATTATATATAGGTTTTTCCTTGTATTTGGGGTTTTAGATTTTGAATCTAGAAAATGGGTGGTGGTAGTGGTGGCCATAGTGATGAAATGAGGTTGCCAAATAGAGGTGAGAGTGTTTTGAATTGCTCATCGTCGAGGATGAGCGTAAACCCCTTCTTCGCTTCAGCCTGGGATCCAGTTGTGTCGCACAGTTCGCATGAGAACCATGGAAGTTCATCAATAGTTTCTCCAAATGACTTCACCAATTCACTCTACCCTGGTGTAATGGAGAACCAGGGCATTAGCAGCAGCTCCCACCATGCTTACTACACGTCTGATTCAAGTCTTGTTGAGCTGGTTCCAAAATTTCCTTGCTTTGGAAATGGGAACTTCTCTGATATGATTAGCTCCTTTGGTCTAACTGAGCGTGGCCAGATTGCCAGTGCCGGGTGCCCTCCAACTTATAACATGAACAAGGAAGGTGACAATGAAGGGAGCATGGGAAATGGCATAGAATCTCAGGAGGATCGCCAATTAATAGAAAATCCAGCTTTCGGAGCTTCGCCTAATGGCAAGAGAAGAAAGCGAACGCCTGAGTCCAACACTCATTTTGATCCAAACAAGGTAAATTGCATTATGCTTTCTAGGGGACAGGTTATGAAGCCAAAATTTTGCAGCACTTCATCAATGTATAGTTTTTCATCTGTAAATGCTGTTGGTCATAGAATGCTGAAGGCGAATTACAGATGAAACCTTTTGGAGAAAACTCTGGTGGAGGAAAAGAACAAGATGACAAGAAACAAAAGACTGAACATACCACATGTTCAAACATGCAGGGTAAAGAGGCAGCAAAACTATCCAAGGATAATTCTAACAGTGAAGGAGCCCCAAAAGAGAAATACATTCATGTGAGAGCCAGGAGGGGTCAGGCTACCAATAGTCACAGCCTTGCAGAGCGGGTATATTATTGCTATTATGTGTACCAAAATGATATGTTTTACTTTCTATTGAAGTTACGAGCTTTTCTGCAGGTTAGGAGGGAAAAGATCAGCGAGAGGATGAGATTGCTTCAAGATCTTGTTCCAGGATGCAATAAGGTACTTAGACAATGTCTAGCTTAATGTTGATGATGTATTCTTTTTCTAAAAGGGAGAAAAATAGAAAAGGTCGCTAATTTGGTTTGGTGTTGGTCCTTCAATTAGATTACTGGAAAGGCAGTAATGCTTGATGAGATTATCAACTATGTGCAATCATTGCAGAGGCAGGTCGAGGTATGCAATTCCAGTGCTTGAATTATCATTCTCAAATGACTGCAGAAATATCTGAATGTAAATTACCATGGTTAAACTGTGTGTGAAGTTGCGAAAACAATGATTTTCATCTTTATGTAAACATAATTTGGCTGTTACATGGAGCTTAGTAAGCAAGACAAAATATCATATTGATTTTAGACTGTGGAAACCTTTCTTCATTTAGGAAATCACATTGATATCACCTTCTGAAGAAGACTGTCATCCAGTCGCTAAACTATTGGCGGGTGTATCTCATTTTGTTGAGTGCATTAGAATATTGAGTTCCTTTCCTAGGAAATTATTGCATCATGATATTTGCACATAATACCTAATCAGGGAATGTAAAAGAAATGAAGATCACTATGAATACTAAAAGGAATATATCAGCATTTTCTAAATTGTTATTCCCTTGTAAATGCTGACCACATTTTTAACACTTGCAATCCCGTCTCAGTTTTTGTCAATGAAACTCGCTACTGTCAATCCTGAACTCAACATTGACCTTGAGAGGATTCTATCCAGAGATGTAAGCCAAGTTTCATACAATGGAAGAGACTGTGAAGTTATGTCCTCTGTGTTTGTTTTGAGTAATTCATACCCTTGGTTTTCTTCTTTTCAAGATTCTCCATCCTCGAGGTGGCAATCTGTCATTTTGCGGAGTGAGTCCTGGGACAAATTCTTTCCCCTATTCGCATGCAACTTTCCAACCGAGTACACCAGTTATTCCAAATACAAATCCACAATTTTCTCCTGTACCTCAGGTAATTAAAGAGTGTTTTTGCAAAGCCACCGGGGTAGATTTGGGCCGAAGATACTCAAAAGGTTTTAGTACTTGATGTTTTCAGGCTGTGTTAGACAATGAGCTCCAGAGCCTTTTGCAAATGGGATTTGATTCCAGCTCAGCTATGAACACCTTGGGACCAAATGGTAAGTTGAAGCTCGTATGACTTGAATGAAATATTTTATGTTTCTCACTTTCGAACTACTACCATTATTTCAGCAGGGCACTTGAAGCCAGGGCTCTAAATTCTGGTGACACCCAAGGCTTATCTTCCCCTGAACAACTGAGTCAAGTATTTTCCAACCTGACTTGGATATTAAAATTACTTGCAGGAAAGGAAAAATGGGAAATTTCTTTGGTTGTATAGATTAGCTGATGTTTCTTCGAAATTTTTGGCCGAAGAATATGCTTATCTTGTTGTAGTCACACAAAAATGTATATTTCCAGACGGAAAAGCGAGGCTTCAATTTGTGAAGTCGATCTCGGTTCTCCCCCCCCCCCCTCTCCAATCCCAGCAGCTCCCATATAGCATTTTGAATTAAAGCCGCGCATGATTTTACTAGTTAGCGAATGCAAGTGATGGGAGAGGGAAGGTCATTCAGCCGGCTGCTTTTCACATTGGAGAAAAACAAAAGAAAGAAAATTTTATTGAAAAGAAAAAGTGAACAATGAGGGGCACCTGTAAATTTTCTTCTCAAGTTGCTGCTGCTCTGTGCAGCGTATTGGTAAATTGACTTTGGTGAGCAACTGGCATAAGAATAATAATGATAATAATAATAGATTCAAGAGGTGTTGTCGGTTTTTTATTATCTTTGCACGAGGTCCGCCGTTTATAGCTCTCGCCTCGGGCTGTTTGATCTTTACGTAATTGTTTGACATGCGTAGCAGAAACAATGACAGATGCAAATATTTGTGCAGACTACTTACTCCGTAAGCCTTGCCTCCAGCCGACGTAATGGTTTAACAACATCGTATGATCTATTCTTTGGCAAGAAGGATTTATATCTGCTGGCTGATTGGCTGCATCGGCCCATAGAAGCCCATATACCAGGATTTCTGTGTTCTTCAGCGTGAATGCTAAGTAAAGATGCTAAATAACGTCTCTTTTAGCACCTTGAGTGCCCCAACGCAGTCAAAAGACCTCACGTTTCATGCCCCAGTAACAAAGAGCCTTTCTGGGTACCAGCGCTTTTGGTAGACCTAAGGAATGAGGAGAATTTTTCTCTTTTAGGAACCCCAAAAAAAAAAATTAAAGAAGGAAAAACATTTTTTTTTTTTACTCCATTCACTTGCTGTACTAAGAATCTCTAACTTAATGGACCGAAGCAAAAAATAAAAAATAAAAAAAATCTCAATATGTTAAATTGACGGATTAATCCTAAAAAAAATGTAGTTTACCATTTGCCGAACTTCTTGACGAAAGAAGAAGAAAAAAAAAATAAAAATCAAGGCGTGGTACGGTGGCTTTGCATGGCCAATGTTCCGTCATAAACTTGACCAATGTTTCGTCATAAACAAAACTTACGACACCGTTTAGATGGCTAGTAGCTGCTACGGCGGCGTTTTCATTACCAATATGTATGCTAATGCCAATGCCACCATCAGCAAAACCGACAGCGAGTACGCAAGTTTCGTTTTCTGGTCCGAGTGATTCCATGCCAGAAAACCCCTCCGCCCCCTCAAGCGGTCTCTCTCTCTCTCTGCGTTTCAGCTTCGATCGACCGCAAACTCTGGGACTGCGACGGAGGCATTGTCAGGGTCGGAGGTCTAAAGAAATAAATTACGAAGTCGAAGCAAAAGCGATAATCGTTGAGAATTTTTTTTTTTTTTAATTTTTGGGGTTGGTGTAATCAATCAGTTAACAATTAGTAATAAATGGGAGGCGAGGATGTTAGTCGTCGGAATAAGGATAATCCATGGGAGTCCCCAAAATCGCCATATCAAGAAAAGCCGGAGGAGGGGAAACTTTGGGGCGTTTTCGTCTTCGGCCTGATTGGTGCCACCGTCACCACCTTCTCCGTTAGTCCTTTTTCTCCTCTTCGCCTTGTCTTCCCTTTTTATTTTTATTTTTATATCGTTTAATTATTTCCGAGAAACATTTATGTATTTAAATTCTGTTGATTTCTGAACAGTGTTAGTGAAATAAGGTTTTGAGCATTGATTTTTGGAATATTCATTGCCAAAATTATTTGCGCAACTTTATTTATGAAAAAACCTTGTCACTCAGTAGTATGATGATGGTAGGAGGCTTGTGAATTCTGGCATCAAATTCCATTGACAATCATGAAAAGAATGAAATGTGAAGTTTGTTGAGAACAATCTATACAATATGCTGAAACTGGGTCATGGTCCCTGTTTGTGTTTGTATCCTTGTTTTTGAGTTTGTTCTATCTGGGATTATCAGATGTGTAAACAAATATTACCCACTTCACCTTTTTTTTATTGTATGCCTAGAAACCTAAATTTGAAGTTTGGACTAAGGATGTGTCTATTTCAATGAGGCTATCGGAATGAATGGGACTATGGGAGAGCATGATAATTTGAGGCACGTAAGAGGGAATTAACCGCCCCATTCTTTTGATGGAATTTGTTTTAAGTTGATATTGTTACCTTATATTGCAGTGTGCTTAACCAAATAATGATTTAATGCCTTAGGGCCCGTTTGGGTCCTGGTTGTGAATGAGAATGGAAATCAGTATAGTTGATTTTATAACATGTTTTGTTTATTCTGGAATGGAAATCAGATTCCCTTTGTAGCCTTTTGCTTCAATTTGGAAGCTGATTTAGAATCAAAGTTCACTTTTTTTCTTTTTTTTAAGATTGCTAGAGTTATTTACTTCTTATGCATGGATGGCCTGTTAGAAAATTGCCTTCTCATTGTACGTGTTTCCTTAGATTTGAAGAGAAGTTGATTATCCATTGGTTTGGACTCTATTTTGATAGTTATAGCAATATGTCAGGTCTGTCAGCTGCGGAGGACAGTTGGTTGGGTCTATACTCAGGTAATTTTTCTTTTTTAAATGGTTGATCATTGTTTGTTGCTAAGGGAAATCAAATATCTATTGTATATAATAAAAAATACCTTTCTCACATTAACCGTAAAGAATCTAGCTTTATTTATTGGTAGCAGTGAGCATTTATAATTTTATCCTTATAAACAACATATGATAATATATTGCTGAGCAATATTAGTTAGGGACATGCTCTGTTTTTCCTCTTTTTTTTTTCAGGGAATATGAGAACAGTGTAATTTAGGATCCTGGTTAGTTTCTTTGCACTGATTATTTTGTTTACACAATGATCTGTTGTTTTGTCATTAAAAAAAAAAGGTATAAATAAAAAGGAAAACAAACAAAATAATGATAAGAGATACAGTTGCATCTGATTCAAGGTCCATGCTGAATTATTGGTTTCTGCTGAATCCCATCTCATTACATGATTCTACTGGAAATCAGATCTTCAAACACACATTGTACATGCATATGATGAGTTGGAGACTTTAAGAAAGGCATTTAGTATGGTAGTGTTTGCGTGCTTGCAGCTCAATTTTGTTTGATGTGTTGTTAATCAGATGTTGTACATGTATTTAAGAAAGGCATTTAATTAGGTAGTGTGTATGATTCTACCGGATGACCTCAATTTTTTAAAACACAAGCTTCCTAATTATCCTTTCTTTTTTGTCCACCTGCGTGGGGAATGGGGTGGTGTGGGGGCTGGGGGCTGTTTAGGACAGTTTGCAAAGTGTTTTATCCAATTTTATGTGCTATTTTAGCTGATCTTCAATGTAAATCTGCAATAACAGTTAAGCAGGTCACAAGCATCATCAAAAGGAGGAACTGGCAGTTCTTTTAGGTCAGCTTTTCAGGAGGAAGCATGGAAAAGGTACAATCGTAGAATGCAAGAGGAGTATGAGGAAGAAATGGAAAGAGTGGTAAGTTTGTCTCTTTACTTGTGCCTTGCCTATCTCATATTTGGCAAAGAGAGCTACAAAGATTGTGTAAAGCTTAGGATATCAATTCTGTTTCTAGTGCTTCCTTTATTTTTTCTTTACACATGCAGGCATACTTTTTTTTTCTTGATTGGCTTGCATTCTTGTGTGAACCCCTTTGTCTTTTTATTGTCTTCCTTTGTAACAACATAGCTCTTTGATTTCATAAATGGGGTTTGATTTCCTTTTGGTTGCTGCAAATACCAAATAGCAGTTATACTGCTATATCACATGGGGTTCTCTTTCTTTCTTTTTTTTTTTTTTTACATTTTTTGAGGGTTCATGTGCCAGGTCATAGCATTAGCAGCATTACTGACATGAATACTTTTCCTTTGAATATCTGAAGAGGCATACTTTCTTACTGTCTCCTGTATCAATCTGCTTTTAATTTGGTTGACTACACAACTCTCTGCTATTTGGAAAAAACTCTTCTAAAAATATTCTTCTCCCTAAATTCGAGCTCCTCTTTTTATGCAATATACTTCCTCTAAGCATATACTTGAAGGTAGCCCTAAGCATAGGACTTTACAGGTCAATGAAGTTTTATGCTTATTTTCTTTGAATTAATCTCTTCAGGTTTGTTATTTTCCAAAAGTGATTACCTGATTGATTCTGCTGGTTGCTTTGGCCTATTTTTGACCTGTGCTCAAGATGTGAAAAATCATCGTGACTGTGATTTTGATCTTTTTTGTTTATACTGGGGTTCTAGGATATCTGCTTCATGTATGTTCATGCAGCCAGTTTTCACATCATGTTACTCTTTCTAGGAGCGTATAAGGCGTATGCAAAGTGTTTTTAACCGAGAGAGGAACAAGTATAGGAGAGGCTATGAAAGCTGGAGGGAAAATGACCCAGGTTCATATCATCAGCACTTTCAGCGGGATGATTGGTATTGGAAGGCTGATACATCCTTCAGAGATCAGGGGACTAATTTCAGGAGAATGCCAAGGGACAGTACAAGCTTTCCATTGTCACAGCACTACTCAGTATTGGGGCTTGACAGGTAATGCCTAGAGTTGCTGATTTCTGGGTGTTATCCAAATAAAAAAATTCCTGGTACTGTCAAATCATTACAGTAGTTTCTGATCAACTTAAAGGATATGCTTATAGATGATTTAGAAACTGTTGGTGTGATAAATGTTATTGGAAGGAAAGAATTATTGGTCTACTCACTGGATGTTGCTATTAGGAAGGAAAACAATGTCAATGTCATATGTCATTCTTAAGAGTAGATATCAAAAAAGCATATATGGAAAGTCTTTAGCCTTACCGATTGTCTCATGTTTTAGTGTCATCTTATTGTTAATGGATATTTTTAATATGAGGATCAGAATTTTGCAGTAAGGATGTGTTTCATTGTATTCATATTGTTGTCCCTTGGTGCAACCAGATATGTGTTTCAGTGTCACCTTATTGTTGTGGATATTTGTTGGAGAAGGACCAGAATTTTGTAAACACAAGCATTCTTCATTTTGTGCATGCTGTTGCCCTTTGGTTCAATCTCATCATGCAACTGTAAAGCTGTTGGTGAGAGCTAAAGAAAACATTGCAATAGAAACCTTAAAATGTCTCAAACTTTTCAATTATTTTAAGACGAGATAGGTGGAATTATGCTGTCATGGTGATTGTGGAAGGCTGGAAATTTGAAGTTAATAATTTTGAAGATTGGGGTGCAATTATTTGCTTTAATATTAGGGTTTTTTCTTGAATTCTGGTGCAGTCTCTTTCTAAGATGACACCAGACTCAAAACAAAACACCTTATTATTCAAAATAAGCCATGTAGGTGTACCCCCAAAAAATAACCACGTAGGGCCCAAAAATTAAGTGGTCTTAGATGACTTTTGTGTCAATATAACCAGCATGGTTAGTGAAAACACAACAATACAGCCGATGGCTCAACCTTGGCTTTCAAATGTCATGAGCCAAGTTGGAAATAGGGTAATTGGTCCTTTGCCCGGCCATTTTTGTGCTGCAGTGGCCCATTTGTCTCAAACATGAGTACAGTGACTTTGAATTTTCTGGACAACCAGGCTTTTCTTGTTTTCATTATATTGAGTTCTCTTCTCTCTTCTCTGGCTACAGGTCTAGGGGAACACCTTATACTGATGCTGAGATCAAGGTATTGCTCTTTTATGGATATGATGCCTTCCTTGCTTAGAGGCACTAATTTCATTTTATGCCCAATGCGTGGAATTTGTGTTCACCATCCCTCCCCCCCCCCCCCCACCAAGTGGGTGGGGGGTAAGAAATAAAAAGAAAGAAGGGGCGAAGAAAAAGAAAAAAAAAAGCTGTCTTAATTTCCATTTGAATATTTTTATTAACAGAAGAGTTCCCGTGTATAACTTAGATTAGTGTTCTATTTCCAATATGTGTAATGCTCAAGATTTATTTCATTAATGCAGACAGCATTCAGGACCAAGGCAAAGGAGTTTCACCCAGATCAGAACCAGGATAACAAAGGTTGGATTTTGTTTTCTATTCCTGTTATTATTCTCCTAGTTTTGAATGTCACTCAAGAGGTCTGTTTCTCCTGATTTATTGTAGTAGCTGCCGAGGCAAAGTTCAAAGAGGTAATGATGTCGTATGAGGCTATCAAACAAGAAAGAAAGAACATGACTTGATCCAATGCCTCTAGTTCCGGAGCCTGCAATCCCTTTGTTAACAGAGCTATCAGCAGAATATTAATCTACTGCCATTTAAGTTTGTGGGATTCGATTTTTATGGTGTATTTGTAGGCCATCGATTAAAGGGTTAAAATATTTTTTGAAGATCAGCTAATTTGTAATTAGTAACTCTTTCCGATTCTGGCCAGCATGTAAAAACAAGAGCCGATTTTGACTACAGCACCATGTACAAATATCACCATGTTACCTGAATAAATTCCGAGGCCGGCAGCTTGAGCATTTTGCTCTTCTATAGTTTCGAACTCGTTCATTCTCATTCCGCGGTATTGTGGTTTGCCTTTTCCTTACCTTCTCTCTTGGGCTTTCCCTCTCTTCTTTACCACAAGGTGGCCATTCAAGTACGCAACTGACCAGGCATTTCATTGTCGTTTAGAAGTCATATTTGATTTATGAATTTTTTATTTTTTGGTGAAAATGATGGTAAAATTATATATATTTGACTATTCTTTTAAATATAATTTGCGTGATGGTGTTAGCTCACCCACCACAAGCACACGTCCACGCGATGAAATCTTTCTTTTATTTTGATTTCTTTTCATAATAAGAATATTTTAGAATAATAAATAGAGTTGACAATAATCTATATTAATTGATACTTTGTCTTTATGATCAATTTGAAACTTTCTCCGATTAGCCTTGCGCATTCAGAATTTCATTTCTGGAGTGATATCATTGATGATCCAAGTCTAGTTGACAAATGAAAAGAGATTAATTTGTACAAGGCAAAAAGGGAAATTTTACCTGACTCGTTCATGACAAAACTCAAACTTAAGGTTTATCAATTATAAAGTAAATTACTAGATGATCCCACATGGGCTCTTGTTGATGTTTTCTTTTTGGAAAATTTTTGGTGGATATAAATATGATAGATTCAAGTAAATAAAACTTATTTTATATTACATGTTTTGTATTATATATATGTATTTGCTTGAATACCCTAATTTTGTGTCCACGTAATGAAATTCTTTCTTTCTTTTTTCTCGTTAGCATTGCTGATGTTGTCAATTATATATCATACTCGCCATTAATACATTTTCGAGATTATTTGTCAGTATAGTTGATCAGTGGCAGCTGAAAAGTTATTGACTGGGGGTTGGGGTAGAACAGCTCTCAAACCATCACAACATGGATAATTTGTTTGATAGGACTTTAGTCAGAATGTGGAGTTTAAGACTATATGACATGGAGCCTAACACAATATGATAGAAAAATATCAATTCGTCATTTTATGGTACAAAATATCATTATATCAAATTAATTCTGTGTTAGTTGAGGACTGGGAGTCTTGATTTTATAATATAATTGATGGGTTGCATACATCCACGTCATGTTTGGTCGCTCCGGTAATGTACCTTTGATTATGGTACAGTATAGTTTTTAATCTGATTTTTTTTTTTAAAAAAAGAAATTCCTTCTGCCACATGATAAGTGGAAATAAATAAAACATTTGGTCATATATACTTGTCATTCATTTAATGACAGAAATTATAATGTGCATTAATTATTCCTGTTAAGCAAAATTTAGAAATTTACCATTTCTGATTGAAAAATGGTAAAAAAAAAAAAACAATTAAGTCTTTTTTTTTGGGGGGGGGGTGTGGGGTGGGGGGAATCTGCGCACAAAGTTGCATTTGTGAGTTTTTAACTAGCATCTTGATCATTAAGAGCACTACCATGTAATTACAGTCGATAATTTTACAACTTTCGATCTCACTTATTTGTGACTGCCAAAAAAAAAAAAAATCTGATTAGTCGGTGTTTCTTGTAGATCTTGTGTGACTCGGTATGTGTCAAACTAGCAATTCTAGGTCACTTAAATGTTTAGTAAAATGATGCCACATTCAAAAAGAATTCGCTCCAATCTGTCCGTTATTTGTGCAGATCAACGACGATAGAAGCCTAGCTTAGATGCGAAAAAGACGTAAACCAGTGCACATTTCGACTCATCAGATTTCGTTCCGTGGTCAACAACGCGGGAAAAGTAGTTTGAATTCGAAGTATTTATCCCAATCCCACCTGTGGGAACAGAAGAAAGCAGTAATTGGATCATATTTGGTGGTGGGAGAGATAATGACGTTGGGCATCTTGTTCAGCAATCAGGCGACTCCGATGCTGACAGCTAATCAAGAAAACAAGAAGCATCAGTTTCCGGCAACACATTTAATAAAAATGAATTCCAACTGCCAACGAATACCAGACCCAGTGCAGGAGGCAATCAAGCATATTATTGTATTGGCGTACTTGTATTGCACTCCGACTCGTGAAATTAATGCAGCGTCCCCATTACTCTTAACGCTAGCACAGCCGCGAGCTACTGCCCATTCCGTGCCTTCTTCAAACACCCAATTCCAACTTGGCACACAGACTTTCTCCCACTCGGAGATCACCCGGAATATACTTGTCAAACAGGATAGGATATTTAGAACTTCGGCGAAGCAAAAGAAACTGGCAAAAGTTATCACTAAAAGGGATACCATATAGCGGCTATTCTACAAATTTGAAAAAGACAAAAAAGAAACAAGATATATGTATATGTATATATTTTTAGAACTCAGAGTCAAGGGTTACAAACTCCTTGGAAAATTCCAAGCCACATGTTTTTTATTTTCAATTTTTTTTCCCTACTCCAAATATAAGTAATCAAAGCACTGGAAATTGTAATATTCGACAATGCACAGTTATTCCTTCATGTGTTTGACAACATAAGTGAGAATTTGTCTCGCTTAGCAGGGGGGAGCTCTATAATACGCTGGAACAGTAGCAGGGAAGAACATTTGCCTAACTCCTTCAGCTTTAATAATGGGGAAGATAATTCCTGTTGCACTCTGCAACAAAGTATATTACAGTTTAGTAATTCAAATAGTTAACAGGATGAAAATTTTCAAAGATCTTGTTAATAGGAGGTGTTATTGTTGAGAGTCGATACACACCAAAATTAGCTGAGCTCCAATCCAGATGCGTTTAGGTGAAGGGAATGGCAGCAACAAACGACCAACACCAAATATTGCGACTGCAAAGAAATGCAGAACCAAGCTCACAGGACGGGGGTTTAACCCTGAGAGCAGAGAGATTGGTCCCATTGAGAATACTCCACCAAGACTTAGATAGTCGAAGCAAGCCTGTCGCATTTCTTTCCCTGCCTGATCAGGTGAAGCACGAAACACCTTGTAGAGGGCACCTGCCAGTGTGTTGATGGTAGATGCCACAGGCTGCGAGTTTATGTACAGGAGATTCTGAGTTCAGTAAAACAGAGAAACATGGAGAAACCTGTGGCTACTTTTGTACTTGAAATTTGTCCACACTAAGCATGGAATCTTCCTGAATGCAGAAGTATTTCTCCCACATTGTAAATTTATCATAGTAAAATGTAGAGCAACAACAAATGAGAATGATCATTTTAGCTTTATATAATCAAACACCTATGTATGCATACAACTCACTTTTCGTAAGGTATAGAAGCATTCAAGATACTTGCAAAGTGAAGGAGCATCATTCAAGTCATTCAAAGGCCTGAGCAAATTCCGCAGGAGAACAATGTCAGACAGTGCCACTGTCATTCCACCACCAGTTAGAGGATGGCGCATGTTAAATGCATCACCCATCAACAAAGCACCAGGAGTAGGATATGGATCAGCCGGCATGCATCTGTTTGGCATTGTCCTAATGTTTCCCTTTTCAACCGCAGCCACAAATGCATCATAAATTTTCGGGGGAACCTGCAAAAGTCATTTCTAGGATCAGTGCTAAACACATTAAAATGAGCACAATTTTTGCTCTAATTGGTGGTTACGAAAGAAATGGCGGAGGACAGACAAAACAAGTTGTTAAGTATGCTTGGATCCCAAATATAATACCTGAGGTGCCACTGCAGTCTTCAAATAATTTTCCATTTCACCATTTGAAACAGAGGGAACTTTCTGACCAGGAACATCAACCAAACAGCGAACTTCTGTGCTACTGATAGGATAGAACAAAATCGGAGAAGGGTCTCCCAGTATAACATGCCCATGATTTGCATAAGGAAGATGGCAATTCTCCAAAATCAAGCCAACAAAATAAGAGGGCACATCTACCTGCATAATTCAATGAGAACTGTCATTTAATGCTTATCTTTTATGAAGAAAATCAATAAACGTCCATTTTTCACACGGGCAAGTAATAAGCCAAGGTAATTATCATTATTCCCTTGATGATAATAGAAATTATGACATGTAAAACATCAATAGTCTCACCTTCGGGTAACAAAGGGAGCGACGCAAGTTTGAGAAACAGCCATCACAAACAATTGTCAAAGGAGCAAATGCTGTTAGCAGCACCTCACCAGTTTTTGTTTTGTACTGCACACCCTTAATTGTTCGTTTAACTTCTAGCAGAGAAGTGACTGTTCCTTGCACCAGTCGTACACTAATAAAAATGGTAAAATATTACTACCAATGAACAAAAAGTACTTACACGTATGATGTTTGAACACCAGCACAAAAGGTAATCTTTATCTGACAGATAATACTCATATATTCACAACATGCAGCCAGATGATTCATGGACACTCATTGTCTGCAGCTAAAGATGCCAATAAAATCATTAAAATACCAGTTAACATGAGAAAGACACTGTACTGAAATTTGAAAACTCTGTGTGTCGATCATTTTGAGAACCAAAAGGGGTATTAGCACTGGAGAACATATGCACATCTATGATGGGAGTAAAGACATACTTGGGAAGTAAAGTAGCTTTTTCCCGCATCCTTTGAATGAAGCGTCCATTGTGAAAACTCCTCCCCGATACATCCGATTGGAACTCCTCCAAAGGATATGAAAGGCGAGTATCTTTTCCATCCTTAAACAGTGCATAACCAAAAACCTGCTGGGCATCAATTTCCTCCACACAATCTGCAGTGAAATCCAAAATAGATATTGTTCTGTCCACTATGTTTGTCATAGAATAATTTATGGTGGGAAAATCATGTCAATGAATTGATATCATTTAATTTAAAATCATTATAAATTTGCAGCATTAGAATTTTGAAATTTCTTCAGATAATCGTAGACTTTGATCTGCAAACACCTTCAAGTCCCAACTCAATTAGCTTTAGGTAGCCACCCGGTTGCAGCAATTCGCCAACAATTCTATCAGGCTCTGTCAAGTCTCTTTCAATGACAAGGACTCGACGCCCATCCTGTATTTTAAAATACGCAGTTAAGTCGCAACTAAAATCACTAGCACAAAGCCATCCAGCAGAAACAGCATGATCACTCAAATTTGTAGACACATTTGATATCACTGAGAAGTCCATTCAGTTGTTTGGTCAATGTCACAGCGACATTCATTGTATGAAATAAAATGCCACATTAATTGGTGCAAAATAATTGAAATCAGATGGGACAAAAGAAGAGCAGTGAACTTTTGAGACAATTCGAGAAGCCAGAACCACAGAAGACAAGTACAGTTTCAGTATCAAGATATTGCATATATACACAGAAGACAAATCAAGTTTCAGTATCTAGATATTGCTTACATTCACAGAAGACAAATCAAGTTTCAGTATCACGATTTTGCTCGTATACTGACTTGTCCTAAATGAGGTTTATTCCTAAGCAGACCTTTATGTGGCAGTCAATATTCCATTGGAAAGCTCCATTACGGAGGAAAAAAATAAAAAAATAAAAATAAAAAAAGAAACCATTGAAAGCATGTAAGATTCTGGGACGTGAAAGATACCAGATTTTTAGCAACAAATCAAAACGCTTTCATCCACCAAAGGCATCATGAGTGTTCCCATTAAAGAACTGCGACTAGTAAAATCCTTGAAAGCTTAGAAGAAATCGAAGGGAAACCAACTCGCCCGTCTCACCCCCCGACTCCGACCGAAAAAAAAAAAATGGAGGGAAAAAATATGGGAATGATCAGATGTATCTGTTTATACGGAGAAACCTATGTCTTTCCGGCAAAAATAAGAGCTTGACGTAAATCTTTATGACATAAAAAAATATGAAAAAAATATTAAAATATAAAGAATAATTTCCTGAATATCTTGCGAGCGCATTCAAATAGCATTAAACCCGTTTTCCGATGTACCATTATATATATATATATATATAATCGAAGTTGCCAACATTCTTAATTTTTATTTTCATGAACCTCGAGGTTCAAAATTTGAAAACAACCCCGCTAGAACCGTTTGCCAAAACCCTTCCACGGAACCGCAAGAGAAGAAAAAAAATCAGAAAAAAATATATATTTTTTGCTTGAAGAAGATGAGGAAGACGAAGACAACGAAGGAGTAAAAGTAGCGTAGAGAAACCTATCAATCCGTTTCAGGCGCTGATTTCCACATAATTAGCACAAACATTCGCTAATTTTAAAACGATTAATCCGGAAAATGAAAAAAAAAATTCTCTGTTTTGAGTTATGGTAAGAAAAAAAAAACAAAAAACAAAGAAAAGGGTTCTCCGTTCGGCTGCCGAGAAAACGATGCAAGTACGTTCATCAGAAAACGCAGGAAAAGGAAACCAAAAGGAGAGAAAATAATTAGCTCGCCTTCCCGAGCGTGTACGCGAGAGCGGCGCCGGCCACGCCAGCGCCGACGATGATGACGTCGGGGTCGCTGCCGCTGCCGCTGCCGTTAGAAGATATGCGTTCACCAGTGGTGGTGGTGGCAATACTCATCACGGAGTCTCTTCTGGCCTCCAACAGAGCACGTCTGTTGCTCTCCTTTCTCTTGGCGGCCCCGTAAACGAACAAAGTGAAGAGGCCCAGAGCGGAGGCCAGGATCCAAGCGAGGACGCTCGGTTCCGTCATCCTCATCCTCGAAGGCAAATCCAAACGCAGGAAGTAGGAAAATGGAAAACGACGACCCAGAGGAGAACGCCTCCCTCTCTCGCGCTCCCTCGCTCTCTTTGTTTTCGTTTTGAATTACGTTTCGTGTGCGTGGCCTTTTAAGCTTTTGGCTGTCGGGCTCGGATCGCAGGCAACGTTTTTTTTTTTTTTAATAATGTGCTAATCAAAATGGGAAACCGAAGATGGGTAGAACTACCACGCGACGGATGCGGGCCTTTATAGGCCTCTGCCTCAATGACTAATGTAAGCAAAAAATTTGTGTTGAGCGGTGTGATCTGATCCGACGGCTTGATTTGAAGTCTCCCAAAAAAAATTAATTCCAATCAAACTTGAAAGTGATTTAATTTATAAATAATTTAAATTTAAATTATTTATAAATTAAAATTTTAAGTTTAATTTTAATTTGATTCAAATGGCTCATTTATTAAAAAATAAAACAATTATAATGATATATATATATATATATATATATATATATATATATATATATATATATAGATACAAGAAGATTAAAATTAAAATTTAAAACTAAAATTATAATAATTAAATTATATATTTTATGTTAAAAATAAGTTTTTACTATGTTCACTGTTAACCTTATGAACATTTATTTGTAAAAACAAAAACATATATAATTTAATATTTTATATCTTTATTTGTTACTTTAATTATATATACACAACGCACGTACACATTAATTTATTTTTCTATGTAATAGAAATACCCATTGCATTTAATTTACATAATTTTAAATTTATTATGTATATTTAATTATTCTATATTAATATTAGCTTATTTATTTTACATAATTATTCGTTTTATTCCTATATAGTTACGATATTTTAAAATTTTGATTTCTATAGAAATATACATATGTATGTATAGTATATAAATATATTTGTATATATTTTATAAAAATTAATAAATTAAAATAATAAATAAATAACAATATATTTTTATTTATGTTTATATCTACATATATTAATATTTCTGTGATACAATTTTTTCTTTTTTGTTTTTGTTAAAAAAAAATTGTCTATTAGAGGTCTACGTCATAGGCAAGCAAGCAAAGCATTTGCTTGGTGGAAGCTCCATGCAATAAAAGCACGATGCGGCGGATTTATCTTTTTTATTTTTCTTTTCTTTTAATAATTAATTGCATGCATAACAATTCACGTGGGGTGTCTGGTGGCTCAACTTAAAGAGGGGAGAAACGTTCAATTTAAGGTCAAACTTACTCTGACTCGAATGCATAGAAATTTCCAAATTATACTCCTTATTATTATTATTATTATTATTATTATTATTATTATTATTAACAATTTGAAATCATGACTTGTAAGGTGAACGAATTCTTTAACCACTAAATTATCACGAGTGATGCGTCTTCCATTGTAATAACTAGTTTCCCACAATTGACCTAACTTTCGGCACCAAATACAGAATGAATAAAATTTTGTGAACGAACAGAATCCCATCAGGGGACCAGACTTTTTAATTGTGATTTTAATGCATTGACATCGGCTAGTCCAAATGAACTATATAGGATATGGACCAATTTACAATCCCAGAGCGATGCCACTCCTCGAAACCGAAAAATCCCCAACCGTCCAAATGGAAGGGACAAGGGAAGCAAACAAAGTAAGCGCGATTGTTTTGTCCGATTCATCTATGCACTTTACCTTTCATAATATGCGTTCAAGATACAAAAAGTTGACGACCAAAAAGCATAGCTCAGCACAATAGTCGGGAAGAATTCTTGTTGGAAAAATATAATGGCACCAATCGAATTCTGCATTTGGATGGATTAATTGTCAGGCCTCTCAACGAACTCGTATTTAATCCGTCCTGGCATCGGATGAATTGAAATTTCATGCAGTCATACATGCCCTTTTTCTAAGCACAGAGAGAATTTTTTAATATTGTTTTTAGGTCTGTAACTGAACCATGCCCATGCAAGGCAAGGCTAACTCAAGGCAAGGTGGGCTACACACCCAAACAAGTTAATTTTTTAGAAAGAGGGTTGGGATTGCGTAACATGCTCCCCCATCAAATTTATCGATGTCCTCGTCGTGAACCGAAACCCCCCTACCTCTTCTCCTATTTTTGGGCTTAAAGTGCTCGGTACACATCGAATTTGGGATGAGCCAGCTCTGATACCACTTGTTACGGGGACATTATCCTTCTCTAAAAAACTAATTTGTTGGGGTGTGCAGTGCCCACATTTATAAGACTTATAGATCCTCCTCACATCTCCGACGTGGGATTCGGTGACATTGGTCTCACATACATTGCCATTATGCAGGGATGATAACTCCATCTACTCAGACTTTTGGTGCTAATTCCTTTGGCTATGGAAAATTTTAAATTTTTTGATAGCCACAATCATCAAAATTAAGGACACGTTGTTACCAAAGTTAAATGTTTCGTGTGAAATACTATTGGAACTTTAGAAGTTTGTTAAATTTTGGTGTTTCGTAGAAATAAAACGAAATAAGTAATTTTTTTTTCTTTTTTCTTTTTGTATAATGGACGAAGAGGTGATGTAACTTCCCTATAGTCGGACTTCCATGTGTGCCACCCGAGTTGCACAAGTAATTTTCAAATGCCGCCGAACGAAGGGCGGGTTAATTGGCATGCGAGTGAAAACATGTCCTCCGACGACAGAGGCAATTAATTAATTGCTGAATCTGTGCCAGTTGCATCTAACATCCACCAGTCGGAAAAGTTAAGATTGGAAATTTGGCAGAAGCATGTGATTCAACATCCTTCACCGAGGTCCCCATCTCTCTCTCTCTCACTCACTCCCCAACGAAAGTCTTTCTCCATTTTTGTTTTATTTTTTTTCTTCTTTTAAGTTTTCTTAGAAAGAGATGGAAAGAGACACGATTTTGACACAAATTTACGTCGTTTAATTGTAATTATTAATTATTATGTATTAAGGACATAAAACTTATCACTAATAATTATAATTATATATTTACTAGTGTGTAATTTTAATAATTCTTATTTTCTGTATATCTTATTATTATTTTTTAAAATTTCTTGAACATTCAAATGGCAAACTTTTTTGTTTTCCGTTGAGAATCTGTTGTAGCCTTTAAAAGGTAGGTATAATCATTTTACGGGTCAAATTTGCAAGGAACTAAGGCTATTTGTTGTTACACGGACCTTTTTATTGATCTCAGATACCTTGCAACGCAAGACTATTTATAATTGTCCCAAAAGAACAGCAAAGTCTGCCAAATTATCATGCTATTGTTGTTGTGGTTTTGGTGTTTATGTTCAACCCAAAAAAAAAAAAAAAAAAAGGAGAAAACCCCTTCGTAAGAATGCAGTTGGAAGAGTTGAGGCGTCGTAGCCAGCAAAACGATTTAAAGTAAAGTTTGGCATAAAAATCGGGCACCGACCGAAAAATAATGTCCAAATACTAAAAAAGGGTCACCTGTGAGCCTCTTTTTATTATTATTTTTACACATAAAATTATACATAACATTTTTAAAATAAAAAGCCAATTTTGCAAGTCCAAGAAGTTTCCGTAGAAAATGAAATTTGATTAATCTTCCACGAAATATTCCAACCGTCATTGTATTTAAATTTTAACTAATCTATCCCAGTTTGGTTGGCCCGGCCAACACTTAAATTCGAGAGTGTTGGCTACAAATCTCACCTTTCTTAAATTCTCACAATATGAGCTTTTCAATGTCCCCTCAACCAAAATAAATACTAATAATAATAAACTTTGGAATCGAATGCCTTAATTTATGATCAAAAGCAATTATATTCATAGAGTAATGAAAGGCAAACGGCTCTCCCTCCTCGGCAAGTGAGTACACAAATGACGCAGTCCCCTGAATACACGGGGGGAAAATATCCGGGATGCAACCCCAAAGAAATTAGGTGTTATTTTTTGTCTTTATTCGCCCCCCACCCCACGCGCCAACATTTTTTGTCTTTTAATTGAGGAGGGAATGGACGGACTTCGCCTCAAAAGCCAAAAGTAAGAAAATGCCTGGACAGATGGGATGGGATGGGACCGGACAAACGGTTCAGGTTCTTCTCGGAGGATCGTCCGGTTTCCGGAGTGCCATTTGTCTGCCGCTGATAATAACAACAATGAATCTCAGAAAAGGATGATTTTTTGGCCTACGCATTAATTGGCATAAAAACAATTCACCTGACCAAACATGCTTTAAACACACTCGAGTGGACTGTGGGGGCTCTTTGGGGTCCAAAAAAAAAAAAGAAAAACGCTATGATTCTTCTTTGAATATTCTTTGGGAAAGAAAGGCATAGTTTACCTCAGCTACAAAATTTAACCGTGTTCATGACTCATAATACATTTATTTTGTCAACATTATTTATTTAATTCATAAAAAGTTTAAACATCCTCAACCGGCACTCCAATATCTAAGAGTTTTGAGCTTTATTTTCAAGAGTTTCACCTTAAAATCTCGAAAGAGAGGCACGGTACAAAATTTACGATAAAAAATAATAATTGTTCTAAAAAAAACGATTTTTGAAGAAATATTTCATCAATATTCTCTTCTTTATGGATTGAATAAATAACTAATTTGAAATTTTGAAATGAAAATATGTTTTGGTAAATGATGAAATGATACGCAGTGGCTTCTACTGGATGAACACAACATGTTCAATGAACACAATTCCGTTCGGCTGTTTCGGACCAGGAGAGTCGAAACTTTAACAATAAAAATAAAATCCTCGGCCCACAATTGGTGTGGCCCAGAAGAAAAATAGCCCAAATAGTACTTCTGAACTGGACCATAGGCCCATTTAACAGAGCGGAAAAACGGAAAATTTAAAAGTTCCGGCCATGGTGGTGGTGGTGGTAGCCATGGATTTTGAATGCTCTGATCTGAACATATGGAAAGAGGCCCTCTCTTCGTACGCTGCTCGAATAGAATCTCTCAACAAGGCAAACCTCGTCTCTCTCGACCAATTCTACCGATTCGAACTTCCTTCTCTCGTCCACCGGAGAAACCCTAGCCCCTACATCACTCTGCCGGAGCTCTCCAAGCTCATGCAATGGAAGCTTTCTCGTGGAAAGTGGAGGTAAGAAGCCAGACTACGCCAGCTATAATCGTGTATCTTTGCTCTCATGTGCTTTTTCTGACATTTGCCAGGCCGCGCTTGCTGGACTACGTGTCGTCCTTAGACGAGGCGCTGGTGAAATCCGCTTCTCAAAATTCCTTCCGATCGCTTCCCGACCTGTCGAAAGCCGTGACCGCGCTTACCGTTCTTAAAGGCATCGGTCCAGCCACTGCTTCTGCCGTTTTGGCCGCCTACGCCCCCGATGTGGCGCCGTTCATGTCGGATGAGGTAACTTTGGGGCCCGCACTTCCTTCTTTTTTTTTTTTTAATTCTTATTTGCTTGCGTTGTGCAACTATTTGACTGCTGTGAAATGATGGCGACAGGCCATGGGGGCGGCTCTCGGCAGCTCGAAAGATTACTCGTTGAAGCAGTATCTAATTTTTGCAGATAAATTACAGAATAAAGCCAAGGTCAGCGTCGTTTTTCGCTTTCATTCTAGGATTATCGCTTACCCTTTTCATGACGCGGTTTGGGAATTCAGAAATCTCGTGCTATGGGTATCAAGGATTGGACCGCATAATCCAGGCAACAGATAGTTAAAAAAAAAAAGAAAAGAAAAAAGAAAAGAAAGAAGTTTGCCACGTACATGTTTTTTGAAGCGCAATTATTGGTTTGCTTGCTCTCTGTGACCAAATTTGCTTGCTCTCTGTGACCAAAGAGTGTCCCAAAGTGACTATTGTCATCTTAATTTAATTTATCTTTGTTCTTTGATTGGTCTAGGTCCCCAGGCCTAGGCAATATCTCAATTTTTGGCACCACTCTTGATGGGTTTAAGTTCCAACAACCTATCTTGCATTGCATTTGCTTCCTTTGTCTTCATTTTAATAAGAGCTTTATGATTGGAGAATATTTTGAGATGGTCCCCTAAAGTGCCGCTTTCCCTTCTGTCCCATAAGCACGCCGTTCTTGTCATTTTCAATTGTTAATTGATAAGATTTGCCCTAATTTTATAGTGTTGTTCATTTCAATTGTTTGTGGCAGATGACTCCCATCAAAGATTCTTCCTTCCTTAGATTGCCTTCTCTTTGGAAAATTATTTTCCTGGGGTTTATCTCCTTTGGTGTAGCAATTGTGCACTTAAAACATCACACTTTGTTGGCTGAAGCAATTTTACTACCATGATTAAAGCATGTCATTTGTTTTCACTCTAAATACATATCCATTTTCTTTTTGAAACCAAGTTTTACTTGGTAAACAAAGTCGATAATAATCCAGTCTCTGGATTTATTTACCAGTTATTTTTAACCACGCCAGTAGAGGAAAGGCTCTAATTTCTTCGTTGTCCATGACTTATGGGTTTGACCATTGTTACTAAATAAGCAATAAAATAGGTAATGGTAGTCTTTTCGCATTTCCAAGGGAATTTGGCAAAACCATTGGCGACTAAGACTTGCTTGGAATTCTCTAGTTTCATGATGTTTAATACGGAACGTGATAAGTTTGACAATGGCTTACCCGCGGCTTGTATGTTCTGGTTCTCAGAGTAAAATAACATGGATTCATTTGGAGTAGGTGGTAGTTTATGTGTGGTTAGAAAAAATATGCAAAAACAGAGAGGTCTGGCAATCTCAAATATCATCCTTTGTCAGGCTGCTTTTGCCATTGATGTAGGGCTCGGTGATGGTATAGAATAGTTCTACCTAGACCTTTTAACTTGCCCGTGAGCCGCAATTAATGGCTACGTCATCTCAATCTAGCATTTAGACAGAGCACAAGGTATATTTTTGTCTTGCCAAATGCCTAGTCTATTTGTTGAAAAGAACAACACAGTAAACCTATTATCCCCTTCCTATACTCGTCTCCATTGAAAAATGTTTTCAGGAGTTAAGCTTGAAAGGGGAATCCTTCACGCCATCAGATGTAGAAAGGGCCCTGTGGAGTTCTGCCGTGTCAGCCAAGTTGCAAGCTGCGCAAGGAGAGCCAAATTTGAAGACTGTTGTAAGCAGAAGTGGCAAGAGGAGAAAATACTAATGTAACGATGAAGTGGGAAACTGGATCATTTTTGCCCACCAAATTTGTTCATTTTTGCGTTAATCTTACTAAAGATCCGTGCTTGCATGGAATGCCAACTTATCTCAACTCACACTTGGTGCCATATGAAGGGTAGATTTTCATGTAATGTTGAAGTTACTTCATTGTGACCTGAAGACCACAAGTACATGCATTTAGATGCCGTTTTCAACTCTCGTGCCATATGCTCTTCCCTTTTTGTAATGTTCCATCCCCGCTAACAAAAATCTTGCATGTAAGCTGTGGCTAAATCGACTTCTAGGTCAATGCTGTAAGGCTTGGAACCTTCTTGTTGATCCTATGATTCCTGTTTCTTTGTTTCTTGTTGCATGGAATCCAGCACGGGTTTGAGCAGTTGCTGCACCAAAAGCAGCATAGACAGCTGAGTTCTAGTGGTATAAATGTTAATATAAGATTTGGCATGTGAGAACAAGTTCCATTCTCAGTGTCAAAGCCTTAATTTTACCGAAAAAAAAAAAAGGTAATTCAAGGCAGAGCTCGTCATACCTCGAAATTCAAGCATGGATGAACTGTATTACGTAATGCGAGGTACTATAAGCAACGCTTTGCTGGGTTGCACCGGGGTGTCCACACAACATTTGACGTGATGTATGATTACGTGTTACATAAAATATTTTAATAGTTTATTAATGGTAGAGGATTGTAATATGTGACGACATAAATAATGAGATCAGTTTTTTTAAAAAAATATTTATAATTTATAAAAAAAATTCAAATGTGAGAGATCGAAAAATAATATGTGCCTATTTTTTAATTTTGTCCATCGAAATTCGTGCAAAAATAAAAATGAAAGAGAGAGAGAGAGAGAGAGAGAGATTGGGAGAGAGATAAACTGAGGAAGGGTCGGATGGGGGAAGAACAACGAATGACGTGGCAAGTGAGAGAAATTAAAGTATGAGTCACGTAAACATTTAAGGTTCCTAAATGAAAGATTAAATGGTAGAAACCTGCTTTGTTGTTTTTAGCCCCAGACAACAATTGGACTTTTTCTTTACCTTGTTTTTTTTTTTAAGAATTTATAATTGAATTTAATTAAAAATTAAATTTAAAATTCTAAGTCTTAAAATTAACTTCAGCACCATTACACTCTCAAATTGCTGATCCAGGTTTAAGAAATCAAAAAATGACGTGACCCAATTTATCCTTAGAACAATGTTATTCTCCACGGCCCAGGATATGGAATGATCGGACCATTTTGAGGATACATTTCAATTATATAGGTTAAATGTGATATTGTGTTATTAAAAATTCAATTTTACTCTAAAGTTAACAGATAATCATTCTTTTTAGAGGACTCCGACAAATAAATTAATTAACATTTTATCTATAATTTAACATTATTGTTATATTTTGATTATAAATATTATTTATATATACTTTTTGTTAGAAGTCAACTTTTTTTCTTCTTCAATTAAAAATTTTGTGAGAATTCCTCATCAATAATTTATAAATAAGATAAACAATGTGAAAATTTTATGTTTTTTATATTAATATTTAATAAATGCTTTTAAGATGTTATTTTTAATTTCCTTACTCCTCAATATTTATGCAAAACATGGGGCTGGAGCTACCAAAAAAATATAAACATAATAAGAGTAGAATGAGGAATATAAATAAATTTAATTTAAATTTTAAGAATATCAATAAACTTCATTTCTTTAGTAGTTATCTACATCAATTAAGAATCAATTATTTTAATTTATAGTAATTTATTATCGTATTATTTTAAATAACATAATAATTAACATACACCTTAATATCGAAATGCACGAATCTAGCCATAGTACATATATAAATTCGCACGTTAACTTATACTTCTCATGAAAGGGTTCAATATATTGTTAAAGAAAAGTCACGGACATAACATTAGTGATAGATCTAAACTTTTACGTAATTGTCCCCAAATAAATTTGGGATTAAAAGTTTTTATTATTTTTTTTATTATTGTTGTCGTTGAGTGTCTCAAAACATCTCCAAAAGTAGGTTTTAACTGAAAAAAAATGGAAAAAGTTATCCCACTTTTGCGTTCCTTGTTTTGGAAATGCAATCTATACATTTTATTAACAATATGTGCACCATATAATGAATTTGTCTATGTAGCAGCGATCTCCCATATCTATTTAGCGTTATTATACTGCTGACAACACGCGCTTTTGTGATTTAGTGCAATATCAATAATGTCAGCTAAATACAATTTTAGTGCAAAAGTATAACGAGGGAAAAAAAGACAGAAAGAAAGAAAGAAAGAAAATCCTCCTCGTTGGAGCTACGTATTTCTAAATACTTGAACAGGATTCATCGCAAAGGCTGCCAATTGGATACAGCATTAATAAACGGGTTTTCTAGTAAGTGCTGTCAACTAAATTGGCAATATTAGCCGGTCAAGAAAACGCAAAAGGTTTGAATAACTGAGCAATGGTAAATTGCATTTTAAGTACAGTTTCCATGGCTTATGTTGCGTACTTGAATACACCCAACGCAAATAAACAATGCCGCTGAAAAGGATGGCGGTGGGTGGCGAAATGGGGTTTTGCCAATTATTGCCGTGCAGATTATCTGGCAAATTTCGCCGGCCCAAAACTAATGCATCAAAAATTCCAAATAGTTCAAGCACACAGATTGTTTTTTTTTTTTTTTAATGTACAAAGATATCTAAAATTTAACTGAAACTGCAATGAATTTTGACACTCTCAAAAGTCAAGGGAGAGGAGATTTGACCAAGAACAATAGGGAAGCGAACAAAAAAAAAAAAGAAAAAAACATGCACAGCACATTCATGCGTTCATAGTTAGCACGTTTAAAAATTCACCGTTGTGTCGTAAAGAGAACAGTTCCTTAAACAACCATGTACATGTTTCAACCGTGCAAGAAAATTTGAACACGTCCCATGATGATTCAATCCGATGATCGTCATACAGACCCCAATGACTAGTCTCCTTGTGCCGGTGCAATGCATCTCTCTCTTTCTGTTTCTTCCCCACCCCGCTCTTGTTCTTTTCAAATAATGTGATATTTTATGTAGGTGGGCCTTCTCTTTTTTTTTTTTTGTATATTATTGGTCAATTTGAGAATCCAATGTTAGTTAAACGCATATGATGAAATGAAAGTCCGAAGCATGAGAAAACAGGAACACAGTTTGGAAGAATGAATGACGGTGCTTAAATTATAAATATGGATTGGTATTGCAAGATTCCAGAAGTGTATGAGTGGCTCTATTAATTATCTATTTGGTTGACAACTTAGACGATAATAATAGGGACTTGAAAAATAATTAAAGATATACTATTACTTCACTAATCATTGCACAAACTAATTGAATCGATCCGACCATGATTTGGTGTTTTGATCATGCAATCAATCTCTCCAGTTGGTGTAAAAACCATGAACTTTTTTATGTCTTTTTTACATTTCGCACCTAACCCTTGATTTGTGCAATAAATGTAGCACGAGGGACCTCTACGTAATGTAACAACCCCATCTATTTCGGTCTAATTTTCCTTCTGTCCTATTTTACTGCATTCAATGTTTCTCGCAAGAAACTTCTTTATTGTCATGCTTAGAGCTGTCTTCCAAAGAGTCCCAATTGCAGCGTAACTATAACAATCCACTCACTTTATACCACTTGGAGTTGAGTTGGTAATGTCTCGTTGCTCAAGCCATTAGTTCGGATATGACCAACTAGGAATTAGCAAAGCTTTTTTAACCCTACTTTTGTTTTGTTTTTTTTTTTATAACTTTTGAGGTTTTAAGAATTATGTGACTTCAGGATGTAGATATATATATATATATATATATTGACTTAACAAATGGATTTCATTTGACAAATTGTGAATTTTCAAATTTTAATTTTAATTGACAAGTAATTCTATATAAAAATATCTTAATACACAAATAAATTTGATAATAAATAAATTTAAAAATATTAAAAAAATTAAGGGTTCAAATCTTACTATTATAATTTAAAGTTGGTATCTCGGTAATATTATATAGTCTTATTTATTATCAAATGGCAAAATAGTTTATCTTTTTTATATATATATATAAAAAGAGACCCTAATGAAGTACCCTTTTTTTTTTCTTTTCTTTTCCTTAAAGGACAAAGTTTTGGTAGGTATTCCCTTAAGTCATTATCTTTCTAAACCATCAATTTTAGGTACAAAATGAGAGGTTTAAGGCTCACAATAAAAGAAAAGGGTTGAACGAAGACGAGCTCCCAGGCGAAAGAAAGAAAAAAAATTGAACATGCAGCGATACGGCTATTAGTGGATTTGTGAAAGTCTACGGCCATTCGGAACTACAATGTCAATTCTAACGCTCTTGTTCAGAGAAAAAGCCAAAGGGATTTCTCTAAAATTTACTCGAACAATTGCATAAAACGTATTAACAATAACGATAAAAATCTTCAGAGCGCACCTGCTGCAAGTCAAGTAATGACGTGGCGAAGAAGCGCAGATTGCGCTTTAATTGCTGATGACACGACAAAGGGTCAAGGGGCCCAACTGCTCGCTGCCCCCCGGCGGCACTGACCAAACATTTCTTTAGATTTTGAAACACTCAAATTTATTTTATTATTTTAATTATATATATATATATATATATAAAATTCATTTAGCGCGTAGTATATACCATCTGAGCCAGCAGATTCAAACACGTGTACGGATTCCGACGGCTCGCCATTTTCATTGCCGTGAGAAATCCCTTACTACCATCCCTCGACATCATGACGTTGGATTGCTAAAACTCCTACTGAAAGCGTCAATTTTTTTAATAGTTAATCATTATTTTAGGAAGTTAAGCTGATATGATGTCTTAATTTAATTTTTTTATAAGAAATATTTATCGTTTAAATAGTAATAATTCTAAATTATTTTTTATATCCAAATGTTGTATATCTAAACTCAATTATAAATTTTTAAACCCAAAATAATAATAATAATACTAAATCACTGTAACTCTCACTTTAAATAATAAAAGCGTCACTTTTGAGTTCCGAGTTCAGAGCACTTCAGCCCAAAGGATGGTACGGTCAAATGGTGGCGTAATTGCTCTAGTCCTCCCAATGATTTGTGAAATAATCCAACAGATTGTCACCGTAGATTTTGACGGCCACCTTTTCCTGCCGTAGCTCGTAATCAAAAATTGTGGTCATAGTAGGACAAAAGAAAAAAAAAAAAACAAACAAACAGAGAGGCCGCCAAAAGACGTTATGATAATTAAAAGTTTAAATCTTAAAATTTTGATTATTAATTTTTTAAAAAAATATATTCATATTTATTATATAACTCATATCTTATCTAAAATTATTTTATTATATAATTTATAATTTAAATATTTTTTAATAAAATTTTTTATAACATAAATGTTGCCTCGGAGATTCAGATTTAATATTATCACTCGGAGAATTTCACCTTCCTGTTTCCTTTAACCCCACTTGAAGGTGACACAAGCCAGCACAGCACCAAAGAGCAAAGATAATTCACACCACTCGAATTTTTTTTTGTCGTGGTGGTTTAGTCTTGGAAGACTTGCATTTAAAAAAAAATAAAAATATATAATTAATAATTATAATATTATAATATATCAATAAAATTTTAAATACATTTAATTGTTAGCGTCTATTTAATTATTACAAATATTTTTGCCGAATAAAAATGATGCTCTTTATATTTCTTTCGTATGGCAGAAAAATAAGAGTGTATTTGCCATTGAAATTATTATTGATTAATTGTCGAAATTTACAGGTATCTCATATACCTATGCATCCAAATTGGGACCAAATAAGCAGACTGCAACATATTTATGAAATACGAAAAAAATTATTTATTGTGATTTCTTAAAAAAAAAAAACGCTTTTGTCTGAGCAAAAATGCCCTACATGTCTTTTTCAATAATTTCTCATCACATTTTGGGATTTTTACGGGTGTAATTACCAGCCTAAAATGGGAAGTCTCGGTTAAAAATTTCTGTTGGAAAAATAAAGTCTTCTTTGTCAGAATCCTCTTTTATCTCTCTATGTGATATTGAGTGGGAAAATTGCAATCAAAACCCAGATTTTTTATAGGGTGGTGTTATGGTCGATCTCTTTTAGCAGAAATAACAATAATTAGGGAAGTGGGAGTTGTGTTGGTGTTAGATTTTTGCTGGTAATATCCACCCAAGTGTTCTCTCCCTCTCTCTACACATTGACCTGGCCGCAATTCTTGCCAGCTGCCATAACACGGCAGACAAAATAATGGCAAAGGGTATTTTGATGAGAATATATGGCGAATGACACTGGAGCGGGCAGCAGCGATTGACTATTTATGTTTGCTCTCTTCCTAGTAGTACCCATCTCTTTCCGTGTCTGTTTAACGAGTGTGTGTATTTCATTTCCTTTTCAATGTTCACACCAAAATTCTAATTATTATTATTATTATTAATAAGTGGGTTCTTTTTAGAGGAATCAAAACATTCAAAACGCGTTGAGCTGTTACCGTCTCTTTCATAATCCTCTTTTTCCTCTTCCTTTTTTTTTTTTTTTCTGTACATCATCACTCTCTCTCTATCTCTCTTTCTCTCCGACAATTTTTTTGTTGGGTTTTCTATATTTTCTATAATTTCTTCTTCCCCTCGCCGTGGGTCGTATTGCAAGCTGTAGTTGGATGTGAGCATATTTTTTTTTGTTGACTGATCTCTTCCATCTTATGTCGTTAGCTCTCTCTCTCTCTCTCTCTCTCTCTCTCTCTATTAATTAATTAAACACGCTTTCTTTTTGAAATATTTTCACTCGGAAAGAAATAGGTTTGTGGGTTATAAGTTGTGTCTTCTTCACGTCGCCATTGTTTCTGCTACCCCCTTGTAGCACGCGTCTCTCTTTTGCCTCCTTTTGCCGCTTCTTCCCTGACAATGAGATCAAAGTTCTAGCCTGTTTTTTTTACAGCCTCAAAACGAAGGAAAGGATTACGAAAAAAAAAAAAAAGAAGAAGAAATTCAATTTATTTGTCTGAGTCTAGTCAATTTGTTTGTTCTTTTAAAAACTTTGTTTGGTAGATCGAAAGGACTCGTACAGTGTTCGACATTTTATTAACGATAAATGGCACCCTCGTTCGATTGGTGGTCAAAGGAGAGCCACAGAGGCACGCCGGTGGTGGTCAAAATGGAGAATCCCAACTGGTCAATGGTCGAGCTCGAGGGTCCGACAGAGGAGGATTTCCTCGTCGGGGGCTCGCCTGGCGGTCACCGGGACAAATCGCGAAACAAGAACGCCAAGCAGCTCACCTGGGTTCTCCTTCTTAAGGCTCACAACGCCGCCGGTTGCCTGACCGCCATTGGCCCCGCAATGGTCTCCCTCAGCTCCGCAGTCAAGCGCCGCTTGCGCTCCGGCCGCACCGACGCTGACGCCGACAACGAACCGAGTCGCGCAAACGAGAACCCGACTGTCAAAACCCGATTCTACACTTGCATCAAGCTCTTTCTGTGGCTGTCGGTGCTGCTCTTGGGCTTCGAGGTGGCAGCCTATATCAAAGGCTGGCATTTCGGGGCCTCACATCTCCAATTGCAGTACCTCCTAGCGACGCCGTTTGGGTTTAAGGACATTTTCGATTCTTTGTATTCTTGCTGGGTTTTGATCCGCGTGGAGTATCTCGCCCCACCCCTGCAATTCCTCTCCAATGCGTGTATTATTCTGTTCCTCATCCAGAGTTTGGATAGGCTTATCCTCTGCTTGGGATGCTTCTGGATCCGTTTCAAGAAGATTAAACCCGTTCCCAAACAAGACTCAGTCCCAGATCTTGAGTCCGGCGAGAATGGCTACTTCCCTATGGTACTTGTCCAGATCCCCATGTGTAACGAGAAAGAGGTAAATCCAAAGTTAACATTTATGAGCTTAAAGTTCTAGTTGGGCACTTGCTTGCTTACTTCAATTGATTTTTTTTTTAAAATTCTTTTATTTATATATGAATAAAAAAAAATTTACAGGTTTATCAGCAGTCAATTGCTGCCGTGTGCAACTTGGACTGGCCTAAATCAAAGATTTTGATTCAAGTCCTGGACGATTCTGATGATCCAACCACGCAATTGATGATCAAAGAAGAGGTTCATAAGTGGCAGCAAGAGGGTGCCCACATTGTATACAGGCATAGAGTGATTAGAGATGGGTATAAAGCTGGCAATCTCAAGTCTGCTATGAATTGCAGCTACGTCAAAGACTATGAATTTGTTGCAATTTTTGATGCCGATTTCCAGCCGACCCCCGATTTTCTGAAAAGAACTGTTCCCCACTTCAAGGTACTTTTAGTTTCATCCACTATTATTCAATGTATTTTTTTTTCTCATTTGAAAATTGGTTCTAATGCTTGGATTGAATTCAACATAAGAGCTAAATTTGTTTACACAACGGATACTTTAAATCCTAATTGGTGAAGCAGTTGAATTGCTAAGTCACTAGTTCACGCCTACTATGAGTAAGCTTCAAAAGTAGGGATTGACATTTAATGTGGTATCTTCTTTTTTTCGGTGGAATTGCAGGATAATGATGAGCTAGGTCTTGTTCAAGCAAGATGGTCTTTTGTTAACAAGGATGAGAACCTCCTAACAAGGCTGCAGAACATTAATTTAGCATTTCATTTTGAAGTAGAGCAGCAAGTGAATGGTGTTTTCATTAACTTCTTTGGCTTCAATGGAACTGCTGGTGTGTGGAGGATCAAGGCTTTGGAGGATTCTGGTGGGTGGTTGGAGAGGACTACCGTTGAGGACATGGACATTGCTGTCCGTGCACATCTTAACGGATGGAAATTCATTTTCCTCAATGATGTTGAGGTATAATGGTAGACGAATTTCAAGGAATTTCCGAAGTTTTGTTGGATATTGTGATTGTTTTGGTGTAAGTAGTAGTCATGTTTCATATGTGATCAATAATCGGTTCCTATTTTGCTTTCAGTGTCAATGTGAATTGCCTGAATCTTTTGAGGCATATAGGAAGCAACAACACAGATGGCACTCTGGACCCATGCAGTTGTTTAGGCTCTGTTTGCCAGATATTATCAGATCCAAGGTATGATCTTCATTAAAAGTTTTTGATGAAGCTTCTATATTTTGGGAACTATCCCCTGGGTTTCAATTGCTAATATTGTTCCATTGTATACGTTTGCCTTTGCAGATTAGTATATGGAAGAAATTCAATATGATCTTTCTTTTCTTTCTGCTCAGAAAACTGATCCTTCCCTTTTATTCTTTCACCCTTTTCTGCATAGTTCTCCCAATGACTATGTTCATTCCTGAGGCTGAACTTCCAGCATGGGTTGTGTGTTATATTCCGGCTACCATGTCATTTCTCAATATCCTTCCAGCACCAAAGTCATTCCCTTTCATTGTACCTTACCTTCTTTTCGAGAACACCATGTCAGTGACCAAGTTCACTGCCATGATTTCTGGCCTGTTCCAGCTTGGAAGTGCTTATCAGTGGGTTGTTACTAAGAAGTCTGGCCGCTCTTCTGAAGGCGACCTTGTTGCATTAGCCCGTAAAGAAGAGTCAAAGCATCAAAGAGGCTCCTCAGAGCCGAATTTAGAAGAAATAAGACAGGAAATTCTGCAGCAGGAGCAAAAGGCCCGGAAAAAGAAGCATAATAGGATATACACTAAGGAATTGGCACTGGCTTTCCTTCTTTTGACAGCTTCAGCTAGGAGCCTTCTCTCTGCCCAGGGGATTCACTTCTACTTCTTGCTATTTCAAGGGGTATCTTTCCTGGTTGTTGGTCTAGACTTAATAGGCGAGCAGGTTGAGTGAAGGATGCACGATTGTTTCCAAGGGTCATTTATGTCCAACACAAATCAGGCAACATGGGTGGACACAAAACTATGCTGAATAACCACTTTCATGGGGAAGATCGTAGCTGGCCGAGATTGCTTTCCCCCAGTATATTATTACGCCCAATATGGGAGGAAATCCTGTTATATGGACAGAAGAACACCTTCAGTTTGAAGACAAACATGAGCAGGATATTGTTACTGCTCTTCACCATATGTACGCTTTCTTGTTTCTGCTTTCTTTTTACAATTCTTGTGTTTTTGATTCAATTCTTTGGTAAGAAAATTGTTGTTCAGACATTCAACAGGGATTTCTGTAACAGTTTCAAGGCAGAATGGTGTAACTTTAAGCCTTTCAAAACTAGACATAGTGCCAATATATCATCATATTGTTAATTGACTTGTAGTTAAAAGTGATTAATGGCAAAGAAAGGAATTGAAATTGAGTCTCACTTTCTTCTTTGGGTTTGTATGCCTTAGCTGCCCACGCACGCAGCAATATTATTGTTAAATTGAGGATAATGAAACGCTTAGCCCCTCTGCTGCTTTTGAGTTGCAAATTATGGCCCTCTTGCTTTTACACCTCACCGACACTCAGTTATGCAAATTCATTATCATCTTTTCAGTAGGTGGCGCAAGGATTATAACATATCCAATTCTTTGTTCACCAATACGTGGGGTTATGTGCGGGAACATTTACAGGGCAAGTTGGCCTTCTTGTGGCATTTTCAAGTACATATTGTTTTCAGGAGTGTTGATAATATGGCATGTTGAGTTACTAAACGGCAAGGTTATGTGCCGATTAAAATATTTCACCTGGGGAATATCTTCAGTGGATTGGCATGTGTGCTAAACCAAGTTAAGCTATAGCTGCTGTCGTCCATTCGGCAAGATCAGGTGGTTTATCGGAATGGAAGCCCATTCTTTGTATCATTCGGGACGACATTTTATTATTACGCAATAAATGTTAAATCCATTAAATGGCAAATTTGAATTCCTCATTTTGGTTTTTAATTAAAAAGATAAATAATTTTTTTATCTGATTATAATAGTCCAAAAGCAATTAACAAATTTTGAGACAAATTTTGTGGAACAAGTCAAATGGTTTTGTTGCAAGTGTGAACGGCCTTGTTTGTTTTTCAAAATAAGTAAATAAATTTATTCATCGCCATCAAATATTTTTTAATTATATTTATTTTACCTTTGAAAGTCACGTAATATATTAATTCATTGATTAAATGTAATTCATGATATTAGAGAATTTTTATAATTATGTCATTCCATTTTTTAAATATAACTTATATGTTATTTGTTAATTAAATTTAATTTATATTAAATATTTTTTATTAAGTTTATTACATAATAATAATTTAATGTGTTAGATAACAAATATATGTTTTTTATGGTTATATTATTTTATTAAATTTTTTAAAAAATAAAATTTAAATTATAATAATAAATATAATATATATATATGTCACTGACATATTAGTTATTATAATGTTGGTATACTTAATAGAAAATTTTTAATATAAATTAAATTTAATTTATAAATCAATATGTTAAATATATTTTTAAAAATGAAGTAGATATAATTCTATAAATTCTCTAATACGATGAATCAAATTTAATAAATTAATTAATGTGTTAAATAAAATTTAAAAATAAATATAATTATAAAATATTTTTAATATTATAAATATATATATATTGTCATTTTCCATGGAGCGCCCTTGCTTCATAAGATACTTTTTTTTTTTTTTTTTTTGTGAAAAGAAAATCTATTAATTCTCTACCGTCATAGCTCACAAACTGCTCAAAAGATGTCGGACGAGAAATTTCGTAATCACCCCACTTGGCCCATAGTCATACATTAAAACATCATATGCTTATTTTCAGTGATATTAAAATGAAAATTTCAGAATTTGGCTTAACTATCAGGGAAACTTCAAATTTCAGTATAGTTTAGCTGCATAGACTCATTTGTCTTGAGTATTTTCATCACTCCAATAATTGGTTACTGTTGATTATATTATACTAAATACTGTTGTATTAGATACTAAGGTATTATACCGAAAATTAGAGTTACGTTATCAACATTTTATAGCACTTGAAGGAGAACCAATGCTATAAAAGACATTAAATACCTGTAAGACTCCCATAATTCTTTAATGTTGACTATACATCTACAGAAACACAATTATATATATATATATATATATTATTTATTTATTATGAAGTTCATTAATTTATAAACTGCACAATAAAAATATTTTTTTAACCTCATAAATTTTTTATTAAATTAAAATATAAGACTTTTATCATAAAATTTTAAATTTTTAGCTATTCAAATAATTTTTTTTTTAATACTTAGACAAGTTGAAAAAGTCTGAGTCTTAAGGATTTTCTTTTCAGCCAAAACACGAACGCGCCATCGCTTAGCACAATTCACTCATCCCCCGATTTGCATTGTTAACGGATACGCTTTCCCTCATTGTAATTAACTTGGTGGCTCACTCTGATTTGTTTGTGAGAAACTGAAACGGCGTCGAATTTTCGATTTATATTCGCAGCCATGTCAAGGAGGCCGGCCGGGAACCCGTCTCGGCGACGCCCGCAGAGGAGGTGCATTGTTTGTCTTGAATTCCAAGGCTCGCTATTCACCTTGTTTATCCATTGTTTTCATTGCCGGGGTACTCGCCCGTTTAGCGTTTCTTTTCCTTTTCTTCCCCTTTGTGAATCCATTTGCTTGAATTTAATGTTGGCTTTGAATTTCAACTCTTGAAATGATCGTTGCTTGAGAGGCAAGTAACGTACGAGCCTCATTTTCTTCTATCCGACAATTCTTGGGGCCATAACTTTTCAGGCGACGCTGCTTCTTTTTGCCTACATGTACAGATATTTAAGTTATACAAATGCTTTAGGACCAATGTTCTTGTAAGGACATTTGTTTTGTTCTATATATGTGAATCTTTGCGGACAGAGAAGAGACAAATAGGTTTAGCCATGTGTTTCAATTGGTGAGAGAAGAGGTTTCGCATCCCACCAAATTTTGCATTCATGCTGTCTAGAGCTCTATATGTCTTTGCTAAGTTGACTGGAATTTATTTTCATGTGATGCGAGGAGATGGCAGTAGTTCTATTGGCAGGGTGGAAGGTAAGGTTAGAATATCAATGCTTTCACGCAGCTTTCCACTTCTTTTACTCTGAGCATGATACAATGCATAATCTTTCAAGAGTCTGTTATTATGACTGTATTCTTAGCTAACTACGGCTCGATAGAGTAGTGTTTTGGATATGCCGACTTCTTGTATCTCTGGGTATAACATTCTTGGATGGTTTCAGTTTTCTAAGCCGCAGTTGACAGTGCTGGCCTACAAAAAACCTTAGTCCTCTTAGAACTGGATATTTATGCTATGACTATTTTTTGGCTATTTAATCACTTGACTTTAAATACCAGCGACTGACCAATGCACAAAAATCCCTGTTCAGTTCTCGTCTTCCAATGGGCAATTTGGTGGCTTAGTGTTGAATTTGATTCTTTGACGCGTGAAAATGGAAATTAGTGCCTGTTCATGAACCTACCAAGCGCAGAACGTCTTAATGCGGTCTGGGAGAAAATTTCTTCCAGGAATACTCGTCTACACCTTTGAGTGATTGTAACTGCGGCGAACAATTAAACCTTTAAATGAGTTTTTACTTCTAGGGAAAAAAATGAATATGGTATGGACAATTATATATGAACAGCCAATCACATGGATTCTGCACAAACACCAAGACATACAAGCTATGAATGAATGATTATGATTATTTTCAGCATCTAAAGATAATATATTTTTTTTCTTCTGATGGTTAATTATATTGATTGAATAAAAATTGAAGATTTAAGTGCATAAAATCATGATTTTACTATGCTTCCAATTCGTCGTTGGTATCATGCTTTGTCCTTCAGTTAATAAATCTTTTGATTGTTTAATCTACAATACTGCCTTCATTTTGAAGAGTTTGACTTGTTGCAAAGACTATAACATAGTATGCATATGCAGGAGACTGTTCATGTACAGTAGAGTTTCAACGTGCAATTCCAATTCTGAAGAGTGCACATGGCGGTGGTATGCATAAAGTTTTGCATCTCGGCCCTGGCACTAGTTCAGTGATTTCTAAATTGCTGAAAGGAGAGGAAGCTGAAGTGTGGGGTGTGGAACCATATGATGCGGAGGGTGCTGATAGAAGTTGCAAATCACTAGTGCAGAAAGGTATTGGGCGTGTGGCTGATATCAAGTTCCTCCCTTCCATACAGGCCGAAATCGTTTTCTCTTGTGATTGTTTCGGATGCATTGGTCTCTCCAGGATACCCCAACAAACTCTTCCCGATCTGGCAAGGGTCTCATCTGCTGATCTTGTGTTATTTACTGGCAATAGGATTTATTTACCTGCTTGCGTGCGAGTATATGCATGTTAAGAAGGCACTAAAATTTTTCTCTTGCACCAGAAAAAATAGCTTTTCTCTGTACCCTTACAAAGTCTTCTCACATTCATTATTGTCTGGATGGTCTTTAATGTTGAAATATCCAGTTATGCCATCTATAATTCTCTTTATGGCTGTCGACCATCCAGTTCATAAAAGCTGTCTCTGACAAAAGACAGACTACCCATGAATTTTCTTATTTACAACTTGTCCTTAGTCCTTAAGAATCAATTGTTGTAATAACATAAAGATTAAAAGAAAAAACAAAACAACTTGAACCTTTGCATATTAAAACTTTTTTTTTCTCTCATACATGCAGGCTTACCAGTTCAGCAAAGACGTAAAGTTGCAGAAGCGTCTAAATTTGGAAGGGCGATAAGTGGCTCAACCGTTGGATGGGTGTTCTTGTGCTCCATTTCTAATATCCTGAACTTCATTTGTAAAGGGTCCAGGAAGCAATTAACGCCGTCATTCATACATGTATTGTAGAATAACAAATGATAATCGGTTTTATTCCAAGAAGTAAATGCCTGCAAGCAACATATCTAATGATCGTAAGGAGTCACAGATTGCCTGTTCTCATAAAGTCATGATCTGCTCTGGAACCTATGATTGAATTTTATCTTTCAACTAGTTTCAAGAGCTCCGCCCTCAAAAGATCTTAATTTGGGCTGAATTTTGTTTGCCATGATTATGCGACTGATTTGAATTTAAAAAAGATATTCGTAAGAATTGGAGACATTAATGCTCAGCTCAAGTGAACAAGTTCTTGTCCCCAACTACATGTGTTGAGCTGCATGCATCAGTCTACAAATTGCTTCGAAGATAGCAAAGAACGCAAAGAAATCATAAAATATAGAACATGAATGTTATTTTACTTAGTTTGTTAAAAAAGTAGCATTGCCGCAATATCTGTTTAACAGGTTCTGTTCTGCCAAGCATGATCTCTGTGTCCAAGAAAGCAAATAGATGAAAAAGAATTGGGTATTCATTTCATGCAACATACATTGCTGCCCCATTATCTCGTCATTTTTCCCTTTTTTGTTTTTTTGGCAATCGATGAACTTGTTTAGTCTGACATCGACCTGCCATAAACTTTTCCTCTGTGCAGGCCAAATTGAGGAGCTCATCCTGGTGGGTAAAATACTTTCTCCAGACCAGCTTAGAGGGAAACGGGGGTGCTAGGAAAAAGTTTGAGCAGACTGCAACAAAGTTATTTTCATATTATTTGTCCATAAAGTTTGTATGTTGAGCATAGCATAAGATATTTGGTGAATTGATAAATTGGCAGAGTTATTTGCAAATTGGATTGGATAATTTCAAGGGGTATTCCACGTTCAAAATGTTTATGGCGATTTTTTCAAACTCCAATCTACGACAAAACTGCGGATCTCTCCTAGCCATCCAAACTGACTTGTTGATTGTGGACAGTTTTAGATAGTTTGTGACACATTGGTTCCTCTAATTTGCGTATATCGGTTAAAAAAATTTTATCCAAAAACATAAAAGCAAATATATTTTCAATAACAAACTTCTGAAGCTATTCACAGTTAAAAAAAAAGGTAAAGAAAAAAAATAATGAAAAAAAATATATGCATTGATTGAATTATTAGGCGACCAAACTGTGAACTAGTTCCTAACGAATACAAAATGCTTGTCGAAGTTCAATGCCAATAGGTGAACGACAAATTTTAAAATTGTCAGGGAAGTGCTCTAACCTGTTTGGTTGTCGAGAAATCACGGGAAGCAAGTGTTATATGCATCTGGATGCCATGAAACAAATTGATAGGTATGACCAAGATAGACCCTTAATTTTGTAGGAACAGTAGAGACTATGACAATATCTATGATCAGCGCCGGTTTGACAAAAAATACAAGGAGAAATATGCGACCACACTACTAGCTAACAAACATCAGCTAAGTGACCCTTTATTTAGAAGGATAATTTATTAAGTTGTGGAGTACCATATATTTATATGATCATGAATCACTTCCTCCTTTTTCATCGAATTTATTGACATTCTGCAAACATTAAATTCAAGATGAGTTAGGTTCTGACAACACTTGTCATGGACCATTATCCTATAAAATTCATAATTCCCTTCTCCTTTTCAACGTGCAATTCCATGGTAAGGCTCCCATGCTTAGTCCTACTATCCAAGTAAGAATCAAATGAAAAAAAAAAGTATAAAAAAAGATCAAAGGTTTTTGATTGATCACTTGCAATGACCAATGTGATGGAAGCATTGTTTTAAATAATTCAATATTTGGATAAAAAATAGAGAATTTACCCATTAAAATTTAAATAAAAAAACAAATGGGCAGGGGGAAAACAGGTAAAAAAAAAAAAAAAAGGGCAGGTGGCGACTAAAACCAACCATTACTGAACTGAACTATGCTAGGCCCATTCTTTGGTCCAATTCCGATCTCGTTATAGTCTCTAGGCCCCCAACTACGACTACAAACCCAGCCCGTCCAAACGTGGGTTCGCGTCTACCATAGTTCAGCACACACGCACACGCACGCGCGCCGGTGTTTCTGACTGGGAGTCAGTTTCCATAACGGCATCAGTTTGGTCGGCGCTGTATCTCACAAGTGGACAGCACCCATTCGATCGGTGCCAAGTGGCAATTCGGTCGAGATCTGCCGAATCTCCAACAACGGACAAACGTGTCATCCCCACCGTCCAACTTCACCGATTTTGCTGACCCACGCAATCACGATGCGTTCCCGAACCATAACAAAAAACGACTGCAAATAATAATCGCATTGGTAGTCTTAATTTTAATTTGCCTCCTGGGCCTGTAGTTATAATTTCATTTTCATTTTTCATTAACTTCTCGTGTTCAAAGATTCGTAGATTTTGCTTCTTCTTCCTCTTCTTGGTGTGAAGTTAAACAAGCAACAACCGCTTGTGGAGGGGCAAGGGGTGGGGGTTGCAAATGGCGTGCAAGCTTTGAACGCAAGATTATGCCTGCACGCCTCGTTTCAGTTGCGTTCGGTTTCTCTGTCTTTTTAGATGAATTCTCATTATTCTCGTGTATGCATTTTTTATTTTTTGAGGTAGGTATGAATTTCTGCTTGTTGTTTTGTGATCGCCCGGGGGGCCCTCCCCTTCTTTTTGGCCTTTCTTTGGATTACTCCTTCGGAATGTTCTTTTTGTTTTTGTTTTTTTTTTCCTTTTCTTTTGGATGATTGTCTGGAAATATAATGGAGGGTATGTAAAATAGTTGTCATATTTATTTATTTATTAATTGTTGCTTGCAATTTCTGTGTGTGGGGAAGACACAGATGAGCTTTATTCGGGAGTTTGTTTGGTTTAGCGACTCTTACTTGCAATTATAATGATCTTTTCATTTCAATTTACGGCATTGTTTTTGTGAAATCACACTAAATGGCATGTAAATGTGAATTGGTCCTTTGTGATTCTGAATTTTATTTATGATGAGTTCCACATGGTCCAATGTATTGCAGGTAGGGCGTAGATAGATGGATATTGCTGCTCTTTTAACTTCTGCAGGCATCAATATAGGTGTGTGCGTGGTTCTTTTTTTGGTGTATTCCATATTGAGAAAACAACCGAGCAATAGGATTGTGTATTTTGGTCGGAGGCTCCCTTCTGGGGTCTTCGGATTCAATGGCCATTTCTTCTTGGAAAGATATGTGCCCTCTCCTAGTTGGATAGTTAAGGCCTGGGAAACAACCGAAGATGATGTTCTGGCCACGGCTGGCATGGATGGCGTGGTGTTCCAGAGGCTACTAATTTTCAGGTGTTTAAACCTTTTCTTAAATGGTGTCAGGAATGCGAGTTACATCTCTTATAGCTCCTCCTGTTTGGTGACTGTTTATTCTATATTTTGACCTGTAGACAGTATCTTCTTTTATCACTCTTAGTATAAGGTGCATGTAGAAGCAGATGTCTTACAAACTAATGTTTTGCTTAACGGCTGTCCTAAAATGGTGCATGGGAGGGATTGTATAGACCTGTCTATTTTTTCCCCCAGAGTTAGAATGCAAGTGTAAAATTGAACTGCTTAGTAGAATAAAATGGCTTACAGAACTTTGTTGATTGATTTCAAGGCTCAAATTGATCACCAGAGGCAACAAAACTTTATTTTGTATTTGAGGTTAGATTAATAGGTGCACGTTATTACTCTCTGAGTTTGAGTTTATACTTGTAATATACATCCAATATTGTTTGAGTTTATATTTGAATTATATGCCCAATATTTTGAAGTTTTAAATTTCTCATTTTGCATAAACTTTGATATTATCAAAAGAATCCCATGCCTTTCTTGGTTTGACCAAGTCAACCCAACGAAAAAGGTGGGCTGAAAGATGTGAAAGCAAGTCTGTTCTGGGGCGTAACCTGACAAATAATAGATTACTGTAAAGTGTTTTGGATCACTTCCATTTTTTCTCCGTGTGTTAACTCCAGCTGTTATTTCTTTAACTCCAACTGTTATTTCTTTATCCTCTACAGTATTCGAGCCTTCTCCATTGCTGCCATCATTTGCATTTTTCTAGTCCTTCCAGTAAATTATTATGGCAAAGACATGCAACACAAGGAGATCCGAGCAGAATCGCTTGATGTATTTACAATTGGGAATGTGCATGAGGGTTCCAAATGGTATGACCTTTATATTATTTGGACACAAATAAGGTGAAGCTATCTTGAGTATGATCACGTCTTAATCAGACCACCATATTTTGTCTCAAAAGGGGAGTTGGGTGTAAGACTATCTTGCTGGATTATGGAGTACCTTTATGCCTATTTTATTTTATGTTTTTACCTCCACTTTTGCTATCTATGGCTAGGAGGTTAATATCTTCACCCTCATCCATTTTTGTTCTCCTTCCTTTCATTTCTGTGGGTGCAGTGAGAACGGATGACCCACTTTGGTTTAGAAAAATGCAACTTTCTATGTTAGGAGAACTGGAAAATGTTTAGGTCTTTATTCTAAAATGTTTGGATGTTTTGCCTGTGCTTTTTGGACTTTTGTCCAGACTTCCATGTTATCTTGATGCTACAAATTAGTGGAACTTGTGTTTTCATCACAAAACATGATTGTTCACTTATGGTTTCCTCTTCTTTTATCTCTTTCAGGTTTTGGGCTCATTGTCTCGCATTGTACATTATATCTGGCTCTGCTTGTGGTCTGCTTTACTTTGTAAGGATATATTCTGTTGCATTTCTGTACCTCCTTAAGCATGTGCGCATTTGTTCTAATGTGGAGGAGTGATTCATTTTTATCCTTTGTAACTTTGATCCAGGAGTATAAAAGCATTACCAAGATGAGGCTAGCCCACATAACTAGATCTCCACCGAGCCCAAGTCATTTTACAATTCTTGTTCGTTCAATTCCACTGTCTGCTGGAGAATCATACAGTGATTCTGTGAAAAAATTCTTTACAGATTATTATGGATCAAGCTATTTGTCACACCAAATGGTTTATCATTGCGGTATCCTTCATAAATTGATGGTGTGCATCTGGCTTAAACAAGTTCTTATGCTTATGTTGTTATTTGAAGTGAAGTGTTTCAGTTCAGCTAAATGTCCCTTTAAATCTTGAGGAAAAGATTAGTGTAAAAGTTTGAAATTTTCTGGCTCTTTCAATTTTCTCATTCCTTTTCAGTCCTTTTTTTTGTACACTAACATAATGCTTTCTCCATATACTCTGATATTTTACATCAATCACTTGGAATTTGATCTCTTTGCAGGGTGATGCAGAAAAGTTGTGCAATATTCTTAGGGCTGTTTCTATTGAACAAACAACTTTAAGGCCATGTTGCCTCTGTGGTGCATCTGCAACTTCTTTTGAGATCCTTTCTACTGGTACCAGGAGTGTCAAGAATGGTATCAACCTTCATGATGTGGATAAGGCTGCACAGGATAATGTAAAGACCTTGTCTGTTGCTTTTTGAATTTTAGTCTGTGTATTGTGTCTTGTGTTTCTGCATAATATCCGATTTTCATTGCCTGACTTTGTAGCCAATCCCGAAATTTCTGACAACTTAGCAGCATTTATTTTAGTTGCATGATCCTTTAGTTGGATACCGATTTGAATCTTATATACTATGAGTTGCTCCTTGATTGTAGAAGTTCTTATATGGATTAGGATGAAGTGGCTTATGTCCTAGAGTATTATCAAGCACTATTTGCACGAGAACAAAAGGACTTGTACAGTCACACAAAATTCTTTAAAAAAAAAAAATCATTTAGGTAAGATATTTTGATTGGAAAAACCTCATAGTGCTTCAGAAAGCTGTTCTATTTGGTAACAGATAATTGATATGTTGAGGATCAGAATCTTGCTCAAATGGTTACTGACTTCCTGCATGTTTGATGTGGCAAATTTGATTGGCTGGTACTGTATCAGATGCTTCACAGCACGCTTGTCATTACAACTTAACTGTGCCTCTGGCCAGTGCAAATCAGGTCATTGCCTAATGTGTAATATGGTCCATATGAAATATTCTTTAGGACACATAGAGTACCGTGCTGCAGTCTCTTGTATTTTTTGATCTTAATCCATCTTTTGGGTGTTTACTCTGGTAGGTGATGGGGCAATGATGTTTTTTGAGTTTTTTGTGTTCAATTTTTTCTTTCTTGGTGCCCTTGTCCATCATGATGTGTGTTGGTAAATTACTGTATTCATGTATTGAGATACCTGCCATAAAAGTGTATGAAAATTATTCGACGATATCTGAACTATTTTTGAAATTTACACAGGAATGTTCTGCGGCCTTTGTTTTTTTCAAGACTCACTATGCAGCTGTGGTTGCCACACAGATGCTTCAGTTGCCAAATCCTATGTTGTGGGTGACAGAAATGGCCCCAGAACCATGTGATGTCCTGTGGTCAAACCTCTCTATTCCATATAGGCAACTTTGGCTCCGTAAAATAGCAACAATTTTGGCTGCTACAGTCTTCATGTTTATATTTCTTGTTCCTGTGACATTTGTACAAGGCTTGACTCAACTTGATAAGCTATCACGAACATTGCCATTTCTGAAAGGACTGCTGAAAAAGTAAGTGCTATATTGTTACAATGAAATCTGTGGTTGCTATGGTCCTTGTGTTCTTGTTTGTTGTCCTTGTGGAATTTTATATGAGTTGTTTGACTCAATTGTGTAACCTTTGAAATGAGATACTTTTTCTGTTACTCAATTTAAGATTTTGTCTGATATTAATTGACCTATTCAGTTTCATATCTCTTAGATTGGTGCCCCCTATTTAATTTGATTCTGAAATCCTGGTGGGATTTAATCTCATCCTCAAAATCTTATTTTTTTTGTGAGGATATAGTGTGAACTTCTAAAATATGTTTGCCGTAATTGGTGATCTTTGCAGGAACTGGATGGATCATTTAGTAACAGGCTATTTGCCAAGTGTGATCTTAATGTTGTTTCTTTATACTGTACCACCAACAATGATGCTGTTTTCTTCAGTGGAGGGGCCTGTCTCCCGAAGTGGAAGGAAAAAGAGTGCATGCTTGAAAATCTTGTATTTCACAATCTGGAATGTTTTCTTTGTCAATGTTCTCTCAGGGTCTGTCATCAGTCAGTTAAGTGTCTTCACTAGCGTAAGAGACATACCTACACAACTTGCGAAAGCAATACCCACTCAGGTGATTTTTTGCTTTCTATTTCTCTTTTGGTGAAACATCTCCTCTGATTTTGCAATCGCATTGAGCAGTTGTGAGCTTCTGCTTGGTATTTTGTTGTGCTAGTTCTTAATTTTCCTTGTGTGTGTGATTTTTACCTGTTCAGTCATTTATTACCAGGCATAAAGCTTTGTTATCCATTCAAATTCTTTAACTACTAATTACAACTGAAAACCGGTTCTTGGATGATCAATTTAATAGATTTTGGCTTTGAATTGCTGCAGGCTACATTCTTCATGACCTATGTATTAACATCAGGTTGGGCAAGTCTGGCTGCTGAACTAATGCAAGTTTTTCCTCTTCTTTGCAACCTCATAAGGAAATTCATTCTCCGGAAAAAGGAAGATTCTTCTTATTGGCTTATGTCCTTCCCATACCATACAGAAGTTCCAAGAGTGTTGCTTTTTGGTCTCATTGGTTTCACCTGTGCAATCATGGCACCCTTAATATTGCCCTTTGTGCTGATTTACTTTTCATTGGCTTACCTTGTATACAAAAACCAGGTGAGGATATCTCCTATATTTGTGCATCAATTGGCTTGAACTTCTGGTCTTATATGCCATTCCTCTGGCTAGCAAGCATATTGCACTTTGATCTTTGAGTGCTATTGCTTTCCTAATTTCTTTTGATTTATGTCAAAGCTATTCAAGATTTTTCCTTTTGTGGGGTTTCTCAAGAGTTAAAATTATGTACTTCACCAATTCTATTTTCATAAAAAATGTATATTTTTAGGGAATTGTTGGAATTTCCTCTTATTGTTAATCTGATTTTGGTTTGCACAACCTGGAGTCTCTGATACATGTCAAAAAGCATTTGTGACTGGTCATGTAGGGGATTTCATTTTAGTCAAGAATTTGGGTTCCTTGTTCATTATTAGGCTATATGCTGGATCTGTTTGAGACTTACAATAACTTGCTGATGATGAAATCAAAATTTTTCTATAAATTGACACATTTTTCTAATTAATTCATTCTGGAATTTTATTTTATTTACTTGAGCTGTTAATTATCACTTGATCAGATTTCTATGTGACCATGATTTTAGACACTTTTTCTAAATTTCTTTGTGAGATTATGTGGTGGCAGGTAGTTGCACAGGTAGTGGTTAAGGTCAAAACGAGAAGCATATTTGTTGGAGCTTCTGATTCCTCCTTTATAACAAATCAGAATACACCCTTCATTTTTGCCTCCACAATAATCCAGCAAATATGTGTACTGAGAAATTAAACATAACATATGAGATATGATCAGGAATTGAATTTTTTTTCCAGTATATTTCTGTAGATTTCTTGGAAAATTATTCAGAAGTCATAATTACTTCTAATTTACAATGACCAGCTTAACTGGCATAGGATTAAGTTGCTTCCAGGAAAATTTGTCCATTTAAGAGTGCCTCCTTTATAACTTTAAAGTTTTACCTTGCAGATTCTTAATGTATATATACACAAATATGAAAGCGGAGGACTCTACTGGCCTACTGTTCACAACACAACGATCTTTTCATTGGTGTTGACACAAATCATTGCTCTTGGCGTTTTTGGAATCAAAGAATCACCTGTTGCGTCTGGTTTCACCATTCCATTGGTTGTTGGCACTCTTCTATTTAATGAGTATTGTCGGCAGCGGTTTCACCCAGTTTTTAAGAAGCATGCTACACAGGTGGCAGTTTACTCTCTCTCTCCCCCCCTCCTCCGAGCTTGTCTCTTTAGTCTAATAAGTTACTTCTTCACAGATTCTTATGGAGATGGATAGACATAATGAGCAATGCGGGAATATGGAAGAGATTTATCAACAGTTGCACTCTGCATATTGCCAGTTGCCGGTTAAATCTCATGAATTATGTGACACTGCATGTAAAAATTCTAATGAGAATAGGGAGCACATTCAGGACCCCGAGGCCATTAAACCAGGTTCGACTCACAAAAGCCCTAGGAAGGTAGGGAGGCTCTCGTCATTCTGGAATCAAAGTACTAATTGGCTCGCTATGTCTTTTCATCTTGCAGGGAAGGAAATAAGTGAATGTAGGTGAAGTAATGGGCCATTCGGAATTACTTAATAGAAGAATCTGCCAAAATACAAGATAGAAAAATCTGCCAAATACTCGTTCGTGTACATAATTCACATGTTGGATTGCACAAAACTTCTTCAAAGTCAATGGTGCGTCATGGTACAAAGGTGTACTGAGGAAAATAGTTTTGATCGAAATATTTTGCTTGCAAGCTCGGATAGATTCTTTGGTTAAATGTAGTCTTTGTAGGCGTAGAACCTTAGTCCTCGAAGTTTGTTACCGGGCGTCATCCTCAGATTGCTCTCTATGTACGGTATGCTTGTAAATTCAAAAGGGAAAAAAAAAAAAAAAAACTAATCTGGTAACATATTTTTGACCAGTTGGTGGTACCCTCTGCACCGCAAGGCATTTTCTTGCGCTGGGCTTAGGATTTTGCCTAGATCAAGGCCTTACGGCTGCTTTATGTTGGCAGCGGCCTCCAATTCTGTTATCAAGTACATTGAATTGTAAACTAAGATATTATTTTTTTCACAGAATTCACGCAATATTTTCAAACTTAAAATTTAAGATATAAAATTCTAAATTTTTATTTATTAGGGTATCACTTGAGGGACATGGATTTGCAAATTATTTGTAGCCGTAATTATGCATCTTGAACAGGTACAACATCTCTATTCATTCTCATTGGCAGTTTCGTTTGATAAACTTCGCCACAGCCACAAGACTTGCGTTAACCCACCATGAGCAACGTGCAAAAAGAAAAATTTGTGTCCGTAAGGTAAAAACATGGAGAAACAACCTTAACAAGCGCAAAGAAGCAACTGACTGCCGGAAGGAGCAAGTTCAATCCTTTTTTTTTTTTTTTCCTGTTCGGGAGGATTAATGGGTTTTAAATGAGTTATGGCTGACCTGACGACCTGTATTAAAGTGGTACTGATTTATCTAGGCATTGCTGGGATTATGTCAAGTACTCGATAATATGGAACAGGCCGAGCGTCTGTTGATCCATCACTCGGACAGGCTCAGGCAAGTTGGGTCAGCAAAGGCCGGTTCAAGAGGCCCCAGAGATGTGAGAATGATGTGATTAGAGGTCCAGATTGATATATATCAATGTTCATTTATTTTTTGATGGGCTAGATTGATTTCTTATTGAAGTAGTGTAGAGTTATTTTTCGGTCTAATGGTATTCTAATTCAGCTGATTCATCCCGTATCACACACCCTTTCGGATAAAAATAAACTATCAACAATTGAAAAGAACCACATTTATATTTTAAAAAAATAAATAAAATTGAGAGCAAATTTGGGGACAATATGCCGTTGCCTCCTTGGACTACCTTTGACATCTGTTCAAAAAAGTGTATCTATTTTCAATAAAGTAAGCTCCACTATCAAGCGTATCTCTTGGCTCTTTCCCTAAAGATGCATTTTTAAGGGCCCGCTATAGGGATGGGGTCCTTTAGACGGGTGTAAACAGAGAGAGAATAAGTGGATAAAACTTGTGCGGGTCCTACTTACATTTTTTCTTTTTTATTTAAAAAAACAAGGGGTCTTGTATATATATATATATATACATATTTTAAAATTGAAGTATATATTTTGTTTAATTATATGTAAATTATGTTTAACAAGATAAAAAAAATACAGAATTTGGGCAAGTCCCACTCTAACACCTCATCCTGTCGACTCCCCGTCCACGATGTCTTTTCCCATTTTTAAATGCAATTCTATGACAAGAAAAAGATGAGTCTGTTCCCCAAGTAGGACAAGAATAACAGAATTTTTCATCTTAGTGAGTGTCGTTATCATTCTATGCAACCCGCCCTTCGAAGAATTGGCTTCCCATATAATTTAATTATTTGTCTGGGTGTTAAATATAATGAGAAAGTGGTAAACATGGGCCGTCGTTAGGCTGTTGTCCCGGCTAGGGATGCGTCCCGCATTGCGGAAACTTTTGGAGCTCATTCTCGTCCTGCATTGGAACAACTAAAATTGAACGGAATTTTTGAAACGTTGGTTTTTTGCATAGGGATTTTTCTGTTATGTTTGGTTCTCTGCGAGGGATATTCCTTTGAACTTTACAGGCAGAACATGCTTACAATATTACAGCTTTGTTAAGATAATTCCGTCAGAGATCAGAATTTAGTGACGTCTCCATCCTCCGCCAAAGCTTTATGCGTTTGTCTCTACGAGGAGTCGAACAAAAGCCTACCTTGTGCATTAACTTGAGTTAGAGGGATTTATGGCTGAATATCAGTGACAGACAATGGAAATCTTACGCACAAGTTGCCGTGAAATTAACTATTTTTCATACATTGGAAATTTAACATCATTGTAATTCCCCTAAAAAAAGATGAATTGCCAATAACTTTAAGTAGGGGTGTACACTATTTAGCTAAAACTATAAATCAATCAAGATTAAGTTGTATTTGGTATTTTGATTCTGATGATTTGGTATTTGGTATGAATTTAATTTGTGGATTCCTTTTTCCAATCCATATGGGATCAGATCCCATTTTTAAGACAATATACCAATATTGATTGAAGTTTGAGGGCTGTCAGTGCCAAACCTATGAGGTAAATAATATGCGCTCGATCACTAACTCGTACCTTATAATAATAACAGCATTGTTGTGCAAAAGAGATGCAAGCCTTATCAAGTTTTGGAGGTTTAGCAAGGGATGATCATGAACCCTGGAGTTGTGGCTTCTATGATTTTGGGTGGCATGGTTGTGGTTTCTACGGTTTTGGTGGCATTTCCGTGGCCATTGGTACCGAATTAAGGGCTATCTATTTGACGCTACAGTTAGCATAAAAAAGGGGCTTTTGTAAAATTATTGCGGAAGCAGATTCTAATCTTACACTTGAAAAGACTATGGAAATTGAATGAGAGTATGATCTTTACTGTCCCTTATAGTTGAATGTAACTATTGCGTTGATTTTCCTGTTAATATTGGAACTTCAACCAAAGTCAAAGTTCAAAATATGAGAATTTCCACCACACATATGTGAACCGCTTCAAAAAGATTTAGTTCTTGTTGCTATCTGCAGAGTTCTGCTTGTATTGCTGCTTTTTTTTTTTTGCCCTTCCTTTCTTTATCATCCAACACCCCACACACACACACACACACAAGTATTGATATGCACAGATCCTTTTCTTGGGCATATTGTGAAAGTAGAAAATCTTATTACGAGCATTAACTTGTATTTAAAAAGGCAACTTGTTGGGTGTGTGCTCACAAAGTCCAAAATTTTTTAGTTTTAACGTGAGATTTTAATATTTTTTTTTTCAATGAATTTATCATTGTCCTTGTCATGGACCGAAATCTTCTGTTTACTTTTGAACTTAAAGCATTTAACTGCAGACATCAGATTAGACCTATTTTTATACCACTTATTACAAATTTATTATTCTTTGTCAAAAAATAACTTGTACGTAGTGCAATATTTATAAAATTTAATAACTCTGTATCCCTTTTACTTTTTTAGGTGAGACTTCGTCACATTCTTAATTAGAGAATGTAAGGTAGCATTTGAGGATCAGAAATCCTCTTGCAGTTGATGGCAACTAATTACATGTTGAAGCTATAGATTACTGATTCCATATATTGGAAGGTTGTCCACCGAAAATAGGGCCGCCACGTATTTGAGTCGCGTCCACTGCGAATAAGGTCGTACTCATCTTTATCTACCTTGCGATGCATGAATTTCTGCCGTGTATGATCGGGAATAAGGATCCTATGAATCTAGAAATTGCTTAAGCGTAGACGAGTACTAATTCACAGACACAGTTGGACACATCTACATGCATATAGACACAAGGTGACAACCATTATGGGGTAAAAAATTTTCAGAAATCATTTGTTTTTTCATTCCACATGAATAGAGCTTATGTTACTTCACTCGTGACTTCGATACATAGCGCATTGAACTAGATGTTTTTTTTTCCCAAGAAATATTGCATTGCAAATTGAGAGACTACTCCCTAAATCCCTCCTAGACAAAGAAATGTTTTTATTATTTTGAAAACTACGTGGAAGCCTTTCTACCCATTATCTGCATTTAAGATTCGGAAACCTTTGACATATCAAAAACCCAAAAAAGAAGAAGAAGAAGAAGAAGAAGAAGAAAGGTCTGTGCTAACATTGGCTACAATTAATAAAAATCTTGGACTAAAAAAATATTATATATAGAATTCTTGACTTGTGCGATGTCTCTCTTACCTCTCAAAGGATTCCGCCGCCCGTTTTGGCATATTATTAAGCGATGACTCACAAACTTCTAACACCCACTTGCATGCACTTTTTCTCTCAATAGAAGTTACAAATCCGAACTTCTTTTTTTCGGCTAATGAATTAAGGGGTCCAGCGTGTGAAAGAAAACTGGACTAAAAACAGCGCATCCCGTTCAAGTTTCAAAGTTTTTCAACTAACTCTAACAAAATCATGACCTGGATCGGCTTACCAAACAAATCATTTGTCAAAGGTCATTTTTTGGATCCAACTTTTTACAACTGTAAGCAACTATACGGTCCTTGTACCAGCCAAAGCCCCATGGATGGTGAAGTAAATTTCTTCGACCTTCTCAGCAAGTTAAGCGAACCACTGCTTAGAATGGGCTGCAAACATGTTTTTTTCTCTATTAATTAAATATGAGGTTCATTAAGTCTCTCTCTCTCTCTCTCTCTCTCTCCCTCTCTTTCCAATAATTAATTTCAAATTGAATCCCTGTCACATCGTTTTCATTAGCTTGAAGCAAGAAACATAAACAAGAGGAGCTACATAACTAAGATTCTCCACCTTGAGTATTTCTTAGGCAACTAACTCTAAGCTAATGAATGCTAACTAAGCGTACAGAACAATGACACTAATGTATTTGTATGTCCAAATAGCACTAGCAATTAAACAATTATACATTTCATGTGCGTGAAAAGAGATTATTTCACATTCCCAGCTAGTGGTAAAATAGAATGCTAACTAAGCGTACAGAACAATGACACTAATGCATTTGTATGTCGAAATAGCAGTAGCAAGTAAACAATTATACATTTCATGTGCGTGAAAAGAGATTATTTCACATTCCCAGCTAGTTGTAAAATAGCAGCAGAGTTGTATATATATATATATATATCTCCGAACAATGGCAGATTTTGGCAGCTTGAAACATAGGCGGATGGATCATACTCGCTCAGGTGCATTAAACCTACTCCCTCCTCTCTTTCAGAACCCATTCCTGGTCCCTAATCCCTATACTTAGCGTGAGCATGTTACTAGCGGCGGAGCTAACTTCAATTGATTCTAACTAGGAAATGCGCTAGCCATTAAGGAGGATGCCAAATTAATTGCTATTTAGTAGCACTTTTGAGGAAATCGCGTTTTGAAAACTTGGCCACCCCAAAGTGCCTCTAGATGACCAGCCAAGCTAGTCTACATGCATAATTAAGCTCGTCAATGAACACCCAAACGCTTAGAACTTGAAATGATACATTTACGATTCATTGTTAGAACAAATTACTTATCAAAAATTATTCAAACAAGTAAATTTTCGTGAAATGCTGATGTCCACGATCCAAATAAGGAAACAAAACAACACATCAAGAAATGCCCTCGTCTTACCAGAAGTTTTGACTCCTGTATATAACCAAATTGCTTCAAAAATACCATACTTCTGTTGTACAATATAAAGAAAAGCTCATGATCGACACACGAACTAGTTTGACAAATCAAGCATGAGAAAATGACACATTGCAGGACTAGGAGTTTGTAACGGTTCTATCCGAGTTTCCAACACAAGCTTCCCCTATTTCTCAAATTATGTGTTCTTTTCATGTGCAGCTCATAACACCGATCCAGTAAACCTTTGTTGTATAACATCACAGTTTAAAGCTACAGAAGGATAAACCTGTAAGTTCATCTGACTCAAGCAGCCATTTATTTCTCCACAAGGAGTCTCGATTCTGTAATTCACCATATCGTTGCCCAGCAGAAACTCCAGATCGTCCAATTTTTGTGGGTCGCAGTATACAATGTCCTGAAGGCCGCCTGGAAAAGTGCTGCTTTCTCCTTGCATCATTTGCATTCCAGCTTCAACTGGGGTGGGCTGTATTTGTGTAATATTGTGAGCACCGGTGTCCTTTAAGGCCTCCATTGAAGCAGAAGGAGAGACATTGACGGAAGGATCATAAAGTTGCTGGTTGTATGATACAGCCGATACATCAATAGAATACTGGGGATTGGTGGTGTTGTAAATCAGTTGTTCTTGGTTATTGTCAGAATATTTTCCTCCAAGTTTGATACGCAACTTCCTAATAGAAGCGTGGTCGTCAAAGCGTGGCTCTTTGTTGGAGTACGGTATAGGAGCCAGCACAGGTTGCTCTGGCCAAGACAGGTTTTGCTGGAAATTGTTAGCAGCTGAAGCCATGGGAATGCCATTTTCTCCTCTCTTCATCTCTTGCTTCAAGCTGCTGCTCCGTCTACGAGCCTGATGCTCTTTACGCTGCTTACCAAGAAGTTTCTTCTTCAGTCTCGTGTTCCAATAGTTCTTTATATCATTATCAGTTCTTCCGGGCAACTGCGCTGCAATTATAGACCACCTGTTCAAGAAAAAGAAACTGCACATGTAACTTCATCCCTAAATCTGAATTAAAAAAAAAAAGGGCGGGGGGGCGTAGTAGGGATACTAGCTAAATCAATCACAGATGATTAGTTGCATATATACCTGCTTCCAATACTGATATAGAGGCTGCATATTATGTTATCTTCTTCCTCAGAGAAGCCTCCATGCTTTATATTTGGGCGGAGATAATTTAGCCATCTTAGGCGGCAACTCTTCCCACATCTTTTAAGGCCTGTTCACGAAATCAAAGGCCCTCAATTTTTTTTTTTGTTTTTGCACGAGACACTATTCTCTTTTGAGTCTTTCACCAGATAAAGGAGGAAGAAACGAAATAATTTATCAAGAGAAAGCAAATCAAAGGGAATAAGTGAATAAATAATAAAAGTTTAAGGTTAAATTTAAATACCAATTTTTTGGGGCAAAGCAATCCAGTTACCACCAGTGCCGTGCTCCTCTATGTGAGACTTAAGCTTTGCATCTTCTTCAGGTGACCATGGTCCTTTCTTCACATTGGCCTTGTCGCAGCAAGGAGCCCTCCCCATGCTTCCTTTGTGTTTTTCTTTAAGATTAATTATTGATGCTAATAACAGCTTTCCCTTTCTAATTAAGAGATAATCAACACAAATAAAGTCAAAGAAACAAGCCTAGCAATTCCGTGTGTGTGTGTGTGTGTGTGTGTGTGTGAGTAAGAGAGAGAGAGAGAGAGATTAGAAAAGGAGGAAAGGGATAAACAGGGTCACCATGAGAGCCATGGAACTGTTAGAAGGGGTGTGGCAAGAAGAGGTATTTGGCATAGAAAAATCAGAAAAATGGAATGCCAGTGCAGGAGACTGGGGGCTTTTTCTTGTTGTCCTTAGGTAGTCCAGAATCAATTTATTTATTTATTATCAGTTACTATTCATTTTCTTGGAACTTAGAGTTTGATTATCCTCATCTGTCAGTGGGACATACAATTGAAAAAATGACACACTGATTAACCTCCATTAGATATCTATCTACCAAAAAAAAAAAAAAAACTTGTTTAGGGCACTGAGCTGGTCTCTCTCTCTCTCTCTCCCTGCTTTTTTAATTTAAATTGTCCAAATATTTCACGACCATCTGGTATCAGCTAAATTAAAAATGTTAAAGATATTAACGATTTTTTTGTGTGTAGATAATCGATTTCATTTTACATTTCTTACTTGTCAAAAAAAAAAAAAAAGGTTTTCCAATGCATTCGGAAAACACTTATAAAAAATGCATTAATTTGGAAATCTCATAAGGTCTAATAATAATTGAAAATCAACGAAGAAAGTAGCATAGCATCCTTTATGAGACATTGAGATTTGGACCAAATTCGTTGAAAAGCATTGTTGCTACACCAAGGAGGTGTAGCCATATAAGTAGTGGACATGTTTTCATAAATGTCCACTGGTTCGTATATTGTACACATTTACATTATTTGTTGCATTAATATATATACTAATCCTCAGTCATCAAAAAAATATTGCCTCCAAGAGCTATAGAATATAAGAAAACATGGTGTGCATGGAATCTTATGGACAACTGCTGTGCTTCTTGGAATATATATATATATATATATATCTATATATGTGTGTGTGTGTGTGTGTGTGTGCAGAATGGTGTCTCTCAAAGAGTCCGAGGACGCTTATTGTCATGATTTTCTTGCTTAGCAAGGTGTTTTTGAGGTGAGGCCTTGACTAAATATTTGCTACTTGGAATGGGGTCTTGCTTAGCCCCTATGCTTTATGTAATGAATAATCTTGGGGACTGTTTATGCTGAGATTGATGTAAAGCCTTCACTGCTGCTGTTTTGCCTCTTGGGTGTGTTGCTTCTAGCTGGATGCCCCAAATAAACGCGGCAAAGGAATCTCTGCATTGTCTTAAGGATGTATTGACAGCTCACTCGTGTATTCTAATTAATTTTGTGTGGTGGTCGTTTTTGAAGGGTTGCTCACAGATGTATGATGTTCAAGGGGAGGCCTGGGATTTGTGAGTTTGTCACATCTTGTATCCTCCGCTTCTTTTCAATGAATATGATCTTCACTTATCAAAAAAAAAAAAAAGGAATAACATGATCAAAGATGGAGAGCATACTGGCAAGCAGGATCAAAGAAACGGGATGATGCAACGTGTTTAGTGCTTAGAGACGCCGAGTGTCACATCAAACCGTCGATTTTGTACTTTGACCTGGTTTGGCTAGGGGTGCTTTCCCTGTTGCGCAACAAGGTGCAAACAATTAATTGAGAGTTCAGCATGCAATTTGAACAATGTTAGGAATCTTAAAAATTTTACTAAAATTTTTTATTAGATAATGTCTCATATTTTATACTTAACATGTGTCACGCTATAATAGAGTCCATATAATTAAAGAATTAAAGTTATTTGTTGATATTTCATTTAGTGAAAAGGAAAATTACAATAGAATTCTAAACATCCCTATCATTATTCGGCTGGTATTTATAGCTAATTAAGAGAGCAGTACAGGAGTGTAAATGGCAGCATATCCCACTTTTGATTAGATTAACTTTATAAAATTATTTGTTCCATTTGTTTTATAATCACAATTAGGGATTGTATTTTATTTGGGGACTTTTTAGTTTCTTTTTGTATATATCAAATTTAGGAAATTTAACCTTGAATTCATTAAACACACTACTACTACTACTACTACTACTATTACTACGTAATAGCACATAAATAGTAATAAAAACTAATACAGTAATTTTTTATATTTAATTTTATTTATTTGTGAGAGAGAAATGTAATTAATTTACAATTTTTTGTTATTACTATGATGACAAGAGAGGAATAACTATTTCTAATATAATTTTCAATTTCAACTAACAAATATAATTGAATATATATTTCAATTAATTTTATAGATACAGAATGAAAAACACTAACAATTGTTTGGCTACTTAAAAGTTGCATACCAGAAGTAGAGGAAAGAATGCATCACAAAACTAAAAATGTACTATCTTTTTAGAAATCAGATGATGTTGCCAAATTACTTTCTCGGAGACATGCTAATCGTGTTATGTTTTTTTTTTTTTTTTTTGACGGGTGAAGAGAGCTTAATTTTCTAAACAGCATATCATTATGAACAATCAATAATCTCTGATGATAGCCAAACTCATAATCAAAGCCTTAATCCACAATGAGCCAAGTCCGTCAACTCAATTGCTATTTGCTATTTCCTACTTCTACAATTATTATAAGCAGTTTCTATTTGATCCATGAATCATTGATGACTCTCGAAATCTGTCAAATGTGCACGAAAATATGGATATCCCTAATGAAGCCACAAGTTAATAGTTTATGTTCTATAAATGCATTCAATATAAGATAAAGTATCAATAATGATTGATGAATTTTAATGCTAAGACGTTGTTACCTCTTTTTTGTTTTGGTCCATGTTACTCCCATTTATTTGAAAACACCCACGTTGACATAAATAAATGCACGTAGCGTTTCCAGCACTCCAAGAAAGCAGAAAAGGAGGAAGTGTATGGCAAAGTAAAGAAAAGCATAATCGGCCTGCATAAAAGAGAGACAAGGTCAGCTTATTAGGTTCAAAAAAACGGTCATAAGTTTCTCTTTTCACGCTCGATTTGCTTTGCATTATGGTGCAGATTTCCAAGCGTTTACTGGACCTAGAAGTTTGGAAAATCATGTCATTTGACACTGGGAATGGGAATCCCAATACAGCTCACGCAAACCTTTCAATCCGGGCTTTATTGTGCAACGTTTCCCTAAGTTGACACCACCAAAGAAAAAAAAAAATAAATAACCCCTTAATGTCGGGGAAGCATTAATATAAAAGTGGCAGCTGAAATTTTTTTCAGTTTAATTATATTACTTTTCTTTTAGTGGAAAGCATGAATATAAAATGGGCAGTCCTGTTTCCATATATTTATCTCAGTGGTAGACGCACGACATTTGAACTTAGATATCTGTAAGGCAAAACCAGGAGACTATGTTCACTATATTCACCATGTTCCTAATAAACTTTATTTATTTGATTTTGTTTGCGATGCCTATATTACTAGCATACTGTTTAATTAACTACGTACCACGCCATTCATCTTTTGACAAAAGTGGTTGACTTACAGATACTTGGAGCAGTTGATTGATCGAATTGAACCTGCAATTTGGGGGCTTATCCCAATGATTGACGGAATGTATACACAAATTGGTGGCGGCAAAATTCCATGGCGCGAAGTGGACACAATCAACGATAAATGGATTTTAAAAAATTATTAAGACATATTTAAATTGAGATTTCTGTTTTTTGAGCAAGAAATTGAGATGTTGATGCATCAAATCAATATCGATTTTATTTTATTGAATATTATCATATTTGTTTATTTTGATGGCGTACATGGGCTGCATGTATTACTTCCGTCAAACTGCTTCCTAATTCAAGATCTAAGCATGTGCTGCAAAGAGGTTTCTTCTGCTTTTTCTTCCTCTTCTTTTTTTTTTTTTTCTCTTTTTTCTTCAGGGGAACAAGCTTTCCATCTGTTGGACGAGTCAAGAACCAACTTCGTGGCCGGATCAAGTTTGGTCGTTTGACAGTTGGGTCTGCTATTTCTCTGTTATAGGAGGTAGCTTCATTTTAGCTTGTTTTTATGCTATGGTCACGAGATTCAAATGTATTATTCATGAATGATGACAAATTGTTGCAATATTTTTCTCTTATAATTTTAATAACATTGAATTTTCAGCTGTCAAAAGTCCCGTGGGATTAGAAACCCGCCCTTATCCACCCTCTAAAATGTCAGAAATTGCAAAACTGTTGGGTTTACTTCATTCGTCACTATATATTTTCAGACCTCTTTGTGATGTTTGGAGACTCGCCTCTTTCTCACTAATTAATTATGCCAACAAACTGATGCGCATTGGTTGCCAAAGGGAAAAAAAAAAAAAAAGGTTTGGTCATTACTTTGTGGCAGTAGTGCTTGACAGCCAAAAATATGTCGACATATGGGTGAAAAGGACAATGGAGAGTTCGGCAGCGACAAAATTGATAGGGTTTCGAGGGTTCAAAGGCACTTAATTGTCTGGTGAATTTTGCCAATCTCACGGCTTATAACCCATTGAAGAAACTCGATCGATCGATCAATCAATAAGAATACGTACAAAATTTACTTATTTGTATGTATTCTGTAATAATTATGCATATATTGTCCATATCGCAAGTTAATTTTTAAACACTAATTAATTCATCATGACCCCAACAGTAAAGACCTTAAGTCCCCACGCTAACATTCGATAGCAGTAAAATTCATCGCATCGAGTAACCTTTTCTTGTAACTATAATAAGAAAGATTCTTGATTCTTGCCCTCTAGTTAGTAAGTCTCCCCTATGTATTTCATTCGCACATCACTTTTTTTTTTTTTTCACTCTTTTTGTTTTATTTATTTATTTATTATTGACTTAAATAAAGAAATATTAACTTTAGACTCCAACCCAGCACCCCCTTAATCTCTCTTTATTATGCAGTTGTTCTTGGCTTCAAGTCAGTCTAATATATCTGCCAAGATGATTCTCATCAATTGTAATTCGATAATATTCCATGCAGTCGTTCTTTCGGGGGTCGAAAGTCAAACAGCGGGGTAACAAGGCAAGCTAGATATTATATAATTGATAGGTCGTCACCTGTCATTTTTCTTCCAATGGATCAATAAATGGAGTAGGTTTGAAGTTTCATGCATGCACCTAAGTGACCTAAGTGAAATCTATATCCCATCGTTGTCATGGCCTAAGAATCACTATTTCTTATCGGCTGCCATCATCAAATTAATTAGATATATAACTCACTACTCCCTGATTGTCGCTGAGTTTACTAGAAAATTGTGGGTGAAGGTGGGGCGGGGCTTACATACGACCGAGGGAAACTTGTTGCCACTTGCCACTAGAAGCAAAACCCCATTGAAAATTTCCTAATTGCTCCAAAGCAACTAGAAAGAGATCCTTTCCAACTTCTCACCCCCCCTCCTCAAGGGGCAAAATCATAATAATAATAATAATAATAAATGAAAAGAGAATCTTTATTTGGAAATAATTTAGTTTAGATGCAGGACACATCCAAAAAATTTTCGCAACTCAACCATGTATGATGAAAAAATGAATGTGTTAGTTATGTTATTCTCTTAAGATGATTTTTAATGTCATAGATATTGTGGCCTTTTTTTTTTTAAAAAAAGTCTTTTATTAATTATATTTGGTTTAAAATTTTTAAACTTCTTTGATTCTCTATCCATTTATCGTAGCTATCTGAACTCTTTTTCATGTTCGCTAGTTTTATTCAAACCTAAATTAATTGCTATCCCTTCGCCTGGTTACACGCTTTGAAAAATCACTAAGAGAAAAAAAAAAATGATTTTATTGCATTAACATTAAAAATACTATTATTTCTAGCATGAGCCGCCCAAAAAACCAAAAAAAAAAAAAAAAGCTACTTATGTATGGCTGCTAGCAGCCACAGTCCTATTGCCCTGGTCATGGCAAGATTCAGCAACCACAGCAAAATCTTAATTTCAACTTAAATTAAGGAGGATTACTAAATTTTTTTTATTATTTTATTCTGTCAGGTTAAGTGTGAGATTTAATTATTTTAACATTTTTTTAACTAAATATTCTCAATTTAATTAAAATCTTTCCTTCCTTTTTATTTTCCTCATTATCTCTATGAATTTAATAACCCCTTTTAATTTGAATGTCCACTAATTTACGTTATATAACTAATGCAACACAAATGCCACTCCCTCGCATATGAGCAAATTTCGGCCGCACTGAAGAGTGTCACGCTGTTTTAAAGTTGTTGTGCAAAATGGCCTTTGTTCTTCTTTCTTTCTTTTTTTTTTTTTTTTTCTTTCGTTTTATTTATTTGTACAAGCACAAATTTATCCTTTAATATTTTAACAAAGACGGGATCTTCTCGGCTCCATTAACTATAAATGACCATATCAGCCCAAACACAAGACGGCCCATGGTGGTAGGCTTTGTTGTTGTTGTTGTTGTTCATGCCACCCTCCTTTGCCCATATTTGTGGAATGGCGGCACCACAGAAAATCTAATGGAAAAAGTCTAATATTATAATCATATAAATTTTTAATTTTAACTTTAAAATTTGAGTTTTTGTCCCTACATATATATATATATATATAATTCAAACCGAAACAAATCTACCAGGAGTAATGACTACTGCTGATCATCCTTTAATCTTTGAGCCAATTTATTGGCATTGGCTGCCAAGAAGTCCACCGTTCCCGTCAAAATATTTGAAATTGAAGTATAACGTCGACTGGAACAAAATCCACACAGAAGTATTAACTTCTATGCGCTGACGATCGTTTGCGACGCAAAGTACGCATATAAACTAGACTTTGGTAAGCATTAACTGGGAGACATCAGATTTAAAAGTTGAGTCTACTTGACAGTATCTCGACATAAACAGGACAAGTTTTACATGCACAAAGTGCAACAAAAGGATTGTGAAGCCATGTGATGAACCACACACATCAATATAATACATTTCATGTCCAGATAGAAAAGTTGGCCAGGCCATGTGAGAATGGTACTTTGCTGGTCCTGAACCCACAAAAATACAAAAGGAGAGAAGCAAAGAACACCGGCTCGGCCATTCTCCATCACTTGCGTTGCTTCTTGAAGGAGGCATTCGGTGTTGGAGGACATACTAGCGGTGATGTCGGATGCGTTTGGCTTTGGACAATAGGTTCATAATGTGCAGAACAAGAAAAGTGAGATGAGAGGAACTCCTCATCTTTCCTTATATAGCATCAAATTTGCTTTTGTGAGCAAGAAGTCCACAGCATCTTCCCTGAACTCGAAGGCAGGTGCCATCCGTATGATATCGTTGTTCCTATCTTTTAATTCAGTTCTTTCTTGAGCTAGCAATCCTTGTGCAATTTCGCGAGCAAAACGCCATTGGCTGAGAGCAGCTGCTGAGAAAACTCTATGTTGTTCCTTCGATCTTCATAACCTGATTTATCCATAAGCAGCTGCTGCAAGCTTTCCTGCTAATACACCATTTGCTTCTTTTTCACTTCCAGTTTCACCAGGCCATAGCCAACAGGGATCAGATTTTCACTTCGTATATGGAATGGTCCTATATCAACATAATTATGCTGCACAAAATGATTAACAGTTCCTAGCAACTTAACCCATTTGCTCTCAGATGCACAAACAAGAGTAGTCAACCTTGCTGTCCTTAGATGGCAGATGTGAGACAAGTCATAGTCATGTATAAAATCATTCTTATGTGAATGATGATAAGGAAATTGGGCCAACTTAACAGCAAGTTTTTGATCCCTTTTATCTGCCACATATCTACAAAGAGAATATTCATAATTGCATGCTGAAAAACGCCTCATCCCTGCATTGGATAAAAGCCAGTCCTGGGGAAAAGAAAATCTCCTGTGACTAACAAGAGCTCTTTGAGTGGAGTTGGGGAGCGAAAAGACATTGTCAGGAAATCCAAACTCCACATTACATTTGTTTAGCCATTCATGATGTTCCGGCTGCAGAGCACACTGGACACTTACTACCTTCTTCCTCGGTTAAGAAAGACAACACAGCTCAACGTTCCCTTCCCAATTGATGTACCTCGGCACAGAGGCAAATCATTAAAAAAAAATTTCTGTTTCTATTAGCAATAAAGGTCCTAAGAAGCTAGCAAGGAAAGATTACAAGAATTGATGCAAGTTGCATACCAATTGTTGTTAAGATCAGCAGTTGCCACACCCAGAAAGTCCAAAATTGCACCTTATCTCTAGACACAAAGAGGAATGCAAAGACATACTTTTCAACTAAGGTATACCTGTTGGACTTTTTTAGAATTTTTCTTTACTAATTTTCTTATTTTTATAATGCATGATCTTTCTTTATGTAAATATTAGTAATAAAAATTGTAATGAAATCAATATACTGTTGTCCATTATGCTGATGTCCCATAGCAGAAATGAGAATCCTCTTTCCTTTTCGTTCCTAAACGCTTCTTTCTTTTCTCTTAGTCTTCCCTTTCTTTTCTTTACGTTTTCTCTCTGATGGTTGAGATCTCTAGGAAAGGTTCGTAACAGTGTATATATATATATATATACACATTATTCCTTTTCTGTAACCGTTACCTTTTCAGGAAAAACTTCTTCTTTATCTTAAATAAAAAAATACTTCTTTTTTGTAATGTTTATCGTTAATAGGGAGAGTGGAGGGATTTTAAATCCGATGATTCAAATTACTGTTATACCTAACCGACCATCATATTAGGACTTTTATTTTGGGTCATACTTTAAATAATATGGGCGACTCATGTTAATTAATTTAACAATCTCCCATTTGACCCATGTTATAACTTGATGAATCACTAACAATTAAATGCGCACAATTCATAAAGATTATCAAATCACAATACTTGATTGAATTAAAATAATTGGATCATGGCGGTCACACATCTTATAGCGACATGATTCCTTCTATGTATCACATAATCATTATAATTCATAATAACCTTACTTAGGAATATTGAAACTTTAAATTGTCATTCCCATATATGCTATTAGTTATTTTACAAACTATAATTGTATACATCTAAACAGAGATAACAAAGTACAAGCAAAACTATAACTTTAATTGAATTCACGAGTGTCACAATGATATGAGCATTCTAAAATATTGACTTTCAAGATATTGAGGACCTGTCCATAATGCCCATCCGATCAACGTGTCCAGTAAATATTTTCGGTGGCAAATCTTTAGTTAACGGGTCCACTATCATCAACTCAGTGCCAATATGCTCAATGGACACTCTTTGGTTTTGCACTTCTTCTTTAACAGATAAGTATTTCAAATCCATATATTTCGCATCTTTAGAATACCTATCATTCTTAGAGAAGAAAACTGTTACAGAATTATCACAGTAAATTCTTAACGGCTTTTCTATATTGTCGACCAAACCAAGCCTTAAGATGAAATTCCGCAACCATAATGCATGAACAGTAACCTCAAAGCATGTTACAAATTCAACCTTTATAGTGGAAGTAGCAATGACAGACTGCTTCCCACTTTTCTAGGAAACTGCTCCTCCAGTTAGGAGAAACATGTAACCAAATGTAGATTTCCTCGAGTCTACACATCCAACATAATCTGAATCCGAGTAGCCTATTACTTCAAGATGATTTGATCTTTTATAACTAAGCATGTAATCTTTGGTGCCTTGTAAGTACCTAAGTACTTTCTTTCCGACTTTCCAATGATCTATTCCATGATTACTTTGATATCGGCCTAACATTCCAACTGCGAAACTGATGTCTGGCCGAATACATGTTTGCGCATACATCAGGCTTCCAACTAGTGATGCATAGGGAACTGATTCCATCGCTTTTCGTTCCAAATCATTTTTTGGACATTGTAATTTACTGAACTTGTCCCCTTTCTGAATTAGAACTATTCCTGTTGAGCAATTTTCCATTCTAAATCTATCTAATACTTTATCGATATAACCTTTCTGAGATAATCTTAACAATTCTTGTGATCTATCAGGGAATATTTCTATTTTTATCACATAGGATGCCTCATTCATATCTTTCATTTCAAAAGTTTCAGAGAGAAATTTCTTTACATCATGTAACAAACTTATGTCATTAGCAGCCAAAAGAATGTCATTGACATATAGGACTAATATAATGAACTTGCTCCCACTGACCTTTATAATTCTTTAATATCCACCTTTCGTGATTCCCCACTCCCACTGATTTGGCCATTTTCAATGAATCGAGCATTACCAGACTCAACTATTATAGTACTATAGTTAAGGTAGTAAAACCTGTGCCCTTTGAACTTTTTAGGATAGCCATTAATGGTTCTCGCATTAAGCTTTCCTTCATGTGGATTATATATCCTTACTTCTGCTGGACAACCCCAAACATGAAGGTGTCTCAAACTGAGTTTCCTTCCTGTCCATAACTCGTAAGGATTTTTAGGGACAGCCTTACTAGGAACCCTATTCAGCAGATATGCACCAATTCTTAATGCATGCATCCACAAGGATAAGGGTACAGTACTGTAATTCAATATGCTTCTAACCATATCCATAAGTGTGCGATTCTGCCTTTTCGCTACACCATTCTGTTGTGGTGTACCAGGCATTGTATACCGTGCACATATGCCTCGACTTTCAAGAAGTTTTGTAAATGGACCAGGACATTGTCCACTATCATTGAATTTTCCATAATATTCACCACCCCTATTTGACTTAATCACTTTTACTTTTCTATCTAACTGCCTTTCCACCTCATTAATAAATACCTCTAAGATGTTTACTGACTGAGACTTTTCATGCAGTAGATACAAGTAATAATACCGTGAGTAGTCATCTATAAAGGTGATGAAATATTTCTCACCACCCCATGTTGAGATATCAAACAGGCCACAAATATCAGTGTGTATCAATTCTAAAGGCTTATTGCTTCTTATGGTTGGGTTCTTTGATGTATGTTTTGTTTGTTTACCTTTTATATAATCAATACATACATCCCAGTCAGTAAAATTCAATTGAGGTAGGACATCGCCTTTCACCAACCTTAATATCCTTTCTTTGGATATATGACCCAATCTTTGATGCCATAAGAAAGCAGAACTTTCATCATGCACATTATGTTTGTTACCTATACTATGCTCAACAAGAAATATGGAATCAGTATACATAGCATCAAGATTAAAATGATACAAATCATCAATCAAAGTACCAGATCCATAATAGTATGAATGTTTATACAATGAAAATACATCGTTTCCAATCTTAAAGTTAAATCCTTATTCATCTAACTTTGCAACAGAAACTAAATTTCTAGCACATTCAGGAACATAGAGACACTTTTCTAGATCCAAATGACACTTAGTGTCCAAGATCAATCTGTACATCCCAATTCCTTCTATTCGTGCCTTCATTCTGTTTCCCATATAGAGGAACTTCTCAGTTCCTATTATAGGTTGGATTAAAAGGAATTCTTGCATTATATGTGACACATAAATAGTAGCTCCAAAATCTAACCACCAAATATTATTGGGCACTTCAATTATGTTTAATTCAAAACATACTGATATACAGTATGTACCTTTTTTTTTCGAACTAAGTCTTTCTTTTTGGGTAATCATTCTTGAAGTGACCCATCCTTTTGCAGAAGAAGCATTTTTTATCATTTTAGATCTGACCTCTAGTGACTTTTATAGAGACTTTGTCCTTCTTCTTACTTTTCTTATGTGGTTTAGACTTACTACCACTAGCACCATTACGAACGATGAAATAAATAGAGTGATCCTTTATCTTCTTTAATCTCCTTTCCTCCTGAACTAACATGGCCTTAATTTCTTAAAAGTTCCATTTCTCTTTAATAGTGTTATAATTCACTTGGAACTGGCCAAATTTCAAGAGGTAGTGAGTTTATGATGAATTGAACCAAAAATGATTCACTCACATCCATGCCCATTATTTTCAACCTTACTGTTAGATTAGCCATACTAGTCACATGATCATGAATGAGCTGTGACCAATCAAATTTCTTGGTCATCAGCTCACTCATTAGGGTTCCTATGATGGATTTATCAGTTATATCTGACTAAGAGTATTCCTTAATTCTCATCAGAAATTCCCTCGCATTTTTCATCTTAGGCATCGATGGCTTGACGTTTTTAGCTATCGTCATCCGCATCAAATTCAAACTCAGCCTATTAGATCGTACCCAAGCCTCATGATGAGACTTATCAGATTCTGTACTGGTCCCAGTAATAGCTGCGAGCTTTTCATCCGAAATGACTGCTAAGTTCAAACCCAACACACCTAATTGAAACTGAATATGCTCAGACCATTCTACATGTTTCAGCCCATTGAATTTAATCATCGAATTGCCAAAGGCGAATACATTACTGGAAGCTGCAAATATAATCCAAATTTACACATTAATACTTTGAGAAATTCTAATGGATTCAGATACATTTCAAAATTTTAATCATGCATTTAAGTTCACCTTTGGGTGATCCTCAAATACATAACTTTAATCAATAATGATGCTAATTTAAATATACTTTAATAGATCAATCAATCATACTAGAGTTAACATGAATGTTATCTTTGGATATACAATCATGTTTACCCAGTATATCAATCAATCCCTTTTAGTGTCATTAATTACAAATAATGATCTATCTTTGGATGATCTCCTAACTTTATAATTAATAATCATAATTGTGAATTTTAAACATTTCATTAGCATCCAAAATGAACAATTTAAAATTCACAGTCAACTATTCAAATCCTTTCAAGTCAGGCCACTTTGGTGACTAACGAACTTTCAATATTTGATTTATATTAATGTGAATTCAATAAACTTTAAAAAAAATTTTAATTACGAAGATTTAAATTATCTTTTATGTGGGCATTAACATTGTCTGCATCGGCATAATGTTTCAGTAACCAGTCCACTTTACATGGTGGTATCCATTCGAAAATTTCTTTTCCACCACCGATTGAGGACCCGCAGCAACATCATATTGCAGACAACTCAACCCACGTACTGCCTCCGACCAGGGACCCACGATGATAGCACCATCGTGTTACAGGCAACCCCTGCAGCATGTCTCGGCCGAGTGACGCACAGTGGCAGCACCACCGTATTGCTGCCTCCGTCCGAGTGACCCTCGGTGGCAGCACCACCATTCTGCGGGCGTCGCCCAGCGTGCTGCCTCCGGTTTGTCTCTGACGGGTTGAAGAAGCCTCATTTCGTCAAGCCAAACCCACGCTCGACCCGCTAACCAAAGTCCAACGATCGGTGCCCACATCGACAAGCCCGATGTTGCCCACTCGAACGATCTTCTTGTTCTGCCGTACCCATTAAGCCAGATCGATATGTGTCTCCGGTTAGCCAAAAGAGAGAACCCAGATTGATTCAAGTCTCCCACCGACAACGAAATACAGCCTTCATCGATCTGTACCCAGATCCATTTAGGTCTGGCAGTTGCACCCGAAAGCACGGCCTACACGGTAAGGCCAATTTGGCCATTCGAGTTTGGTGGCTGTACCTGGAAGTATGAGACCGATCCGCCATACCCAGATCCGTTCAGGTCCGACAGTGTCTCGTGCCAGCTTTCCTTCTTTCCTTTCAACGCCAATGTTTTGCCGGTGCTGACTTTCTATAGCTAGCGTTTCTCCTTTCAATGTTAGTTGTCGTTGTTCATTAAGCACAGCAAAGAAAAGAGACAAAAAAAATTATTTTTGTGCCGGTTATTGTTTTCATTATACATTATACGCAAAAGTAAATAAAATAAAATAAAATACTATACGGCATAAATAGATAAAGAAAAACAAATTGCAGTATTCGTAAACCTGACTCTGATACCAATTGTTATACTTTTTTAAAATTTCTCTTTACTGAAATTCTTATTTCTATAATGCAAGATCTTTCTTTATACGAATATTAGTAATAAAAACTGTAATGAAATCAACATACCGTTGTCCATTATGCTGATGTCCCGTAGTAGAAATGAGAATTCTCTTTCCATTTCGTTCCTAAACGTTTTTCTCTTTTCTCCTACTCTTCCCTTTCTTTTCTTTATGTTTTCTTTTTTATGGTTAAAATTTACAGAAAAGGTCTGTAATAATGTATATATATATATACATTATTTCTTTTCTATAACTGTTACTTTTTCAGGAAAAATCTTCTCTTATATAATGGTTATTTTAAATAGAAAGATACTTTTTTCTTATAACTTTATCCTTAATAGGAAAGTAGAGGAATTTTAACCCGATGACCCAAATTATCGTTATGCCTAACCAACTATCATATTAAACCTTTTATTTTGGATCATACATGAGTCACTCATATTAATTAATTTAATAATACCATCCAACGAGGCAACTTGGCTCCTTATATGGACTAGGTGTTTACGAAATTCCAGCAGGATCATAATTGTACGAGACGTAAAGTAGACTAACTTTGCTCTTTGAAGCATTTGTCTGATAGACGATCTCACATTGTTTAAGTTGTGGAAATATTGAGGATGGCCTTCTTTGGCATGAGTTAAAAGCATCGAAAAAGGCTGAACAGAAACAGAAACATTCCAGAATTCCCAAGCTCCATTTGTTGTCTAATAATTCGGTTTCTCGTGAGGAAGCAAGGATGAAATCAGCTTCATTTACAAATGGGAATTTAGTCATCATGGTCGCGGGCAAGAAAGCAGAGACGCCAACAGAGGAAGTTCTGCTTCTCATCTCTTTCCATGTGGGAAAGCCAGTGGGACCATTCTTCCCACTTCAAGCCCTGCCGAAACCCTATTTTCTGACCTATAAGTGGGGAAAGAAGTGAATTATTCAGAATCATCTTCCCGTGTTCTCCACTTATAAGTGGTAAACAGACTATTTTCAAGTCATTCAGAATTGAATTATTCGATACTTGATCAATAAAAAAGAATCATTTTATTTACGAATCATGTTGCTCTTAGAAATCAAGATCGTGTTATATTAAATACATTCATGAAATTTACTATTACATGATAAAATTGTTATATTTATAAACTTTACTCATAACAAATTTATTTTTGATTCACCGTTTAAAATTCAATTTCTTTCTTCTTTTTTTTTTTCTTTCAGTAAAATTGCTTTTAGTAGTATTATCCCATGAAGTATTCACCACGGACCGTGACTATGGTTCATCATTTTGAAAATATAGATGTCATCAACGTAGGTTAAAAGCCTCATATTAATTTCTCTTCAATGACATTGGAAAATATCTAAATTTTTTTAATGATTCCAAATTTATATATATTTTGGTGAAGAGTTCAATTTGGGTTTAAATGCCGTTTTCTTAAAAAAAAAAAAAATACTGTGGATTTTGTTAAAAAGATATATTGAACTTTTTATTAATTAGTCGAGAGTATTAAATATATTTTTTCAATGTTCATCCACCTGTCAAAAATTCTGCAAAATCTACGAACTGAACATATTTCATTTAATTTTTTAAGAATTGAATTGGAGCAACCGATTAAATTAAAAAAAATTAAGAACCAATTCACGAATCAGTTTTTTTTTTTAAATCGATCAAATGAATAATTAGTATAAGACCAGTGAATTAGTTGGTTCATTCGATAATCGATGAATGGATTCGATTTTTCAGAATGGAACGACCCGGTTCGAAAAAAAAAAAGAACTTCAAAATATATAATTACTCATAATTACATATTTTACATGAAACAATTTGTTATTTAAAATGACATTATTTGTGAAAATAAAAAAAAAATTAAAATATATAATTATTAATAATTATATGTGTAGAACATTTATTTATAAAATAAATAAAATTCTTTTGGTTAACAATTCATTTCTTCCAGATCCTCTGAAAAGCAAGAAATCGAGATTTTCGACAACAGTAAAACAGTGGCGTCCAGACTTGAGTATCCGTCAAACCTCCAGCATTTGACAGTCTAATAACCAGGTTTTCATCTGATATCTGTACTTTTTTACGGTGATTGCACCCAATAAGAAGATCGATTTCGGTGTAACAACACTTTCAGCAGTAATATTTAATTATAAATATTATGTTATTATTATTAAATTATAAAATATATAAATTTTGTTTACTTTAATCATGATACAAATTTTTAATATTATAAGTTAGTATTAAAGGATTAATTTTATTATATTTTAAATTACATATATTAATTTTTTTATATGATATATATAAAATATTAAATAACCATTTCATCCGTATAATCTCAATTATATTGATTGAACTTTTAGTTCAATTCTTACAATCTTGATTTCATCTACACTGGCAAATTTTACCGCACAATACTGGAAGTTAAATTGCTGGCTAGATCTCAATGGTCCAGCATTTCTTGTCTTCGACGAGACCCCTCCTAATTCCTTCAAGAATCGAGTACAGTTCCTGAGACACAGACTGTGCTCCGATTTTGTATTCGAATCTGCACGTTCCCAGATCAATTTATTTGCTTAAAAGAACGTAAGCGATTACCAACACAAGGAAAACTGTACAAAATAATAATAATAATCGTAATAAAAGGCAATATGAATGGCAATTTGAAAAAAGGTAACGATGTTGAACACTCGTTCGATCCGCGCGAACGTCTCTCTGGTCTCTATCTCTCTGTTCATTTGTTGTAGTGTTTTTGTGTTTGGGGTCCCTTGTAACTTCTAACATTTATAATTTGATCCCAGAATTTTTTATGAATACAATCTGAGTAAGCATCAAGCTAAACCAAACAAACCAATACTTACAGATATGAGCAAATATAAATACTAAATGATTAATTATGTAAACATTTAAATTTGTTTGGTAGAAATACTTACAGTATAATAAGCAAAATATGTTTAATACTAAAAGATGATTACAGATTTAAATACTCTATACTAAACTCATAAGCACATCAATAATAAAACTCATAAAATACTCAGACTTGTCGGATCTCTTAAAAAATTTTATGTTGTTTTATAAATTTTACTTATTATGTCATCTGTTGATTTTCTTTTAGTTTACTGTTTTTCCACATTGTATATCTCATAATGTCCTCACTTAAAACTAATTGACGCATTCAAAGGTTACACGAGTTTGATGACAAATAGACTGCTAAAAATTTAATGATGACACCTACTTATAAACAACCAAAATTAATAAGATTGTAATTTTTTTTTTTTTTAAGGACCTGGTTGAAGAAAGTAAATTAAGCCCCAAGCAATATGAAAGCGATAGTTTAAAACGGTGTAAAAGAGCATTTTAGAGAAGAATGGTCAGTGGGAGAATATTAATGAACAGTCATTGGGGGATGGAAAAGCAAAAAGAGTTTGACAAAACTTCGGTAGGGTCAGTAGAAATGTTCCACAAGTGTATTTTTAGAATGCTGTTTTCTTGAAGGGATAACCAAATTATGATTAGTAGATTGAGGTACCTTTTGTCCCGATACGTAATGCTGCCCACGGGAGCAACACCTACTGCAGTCCCAGACTTCATCGGCATCGATCAATTCCTCTACAGGAATAGGCCGTTCCTCCACCTGGCATAAGGGCAATGAACAATAAAGAAAATGATTGATTTATATCAGACAATGATCCAAGGACTTACTTTACTAAGACCCCCATTTCACCGTAGCATTCCAATCATGGGGCAAAAAGAAGGATTTAAGAATAAGAAGATGAAGAAGAAGAAGAAAGAATTAATCACCTTATAACCTAGATCATCAGCAATTTCAATAATGCTTTTCCGGGTGATCCCCTGAAGAATAGTCCCCCCCGCGGCAGGAGTAGAAATTAGGTTGCCCTAATAAAATTTTGATTTTAAACGAAGCCCATACAGGGTACAAAAATCCTAAATAAATATCAGATGCTTGACGAGTGCAATGATTGAAAGTGGTAACACACACTGCCGACAGAAAACTTGGAACAAATACCTTGGCTAGGAAAATGTTACAAGAAGAGACTTCCTCCAGATTTTTCTTATTTACTGAGTCAAGATACAGAATATCAGAGTATCCTTTGACTTTTGCTCTGGCTATTGCTTTCAAAACCTACACATAGGAGGCAACAAAGATAAGTTGTTTCCGCGACACAAAACTACTAACAGGCAACAGCATCCGCAATATAAAACGGTGAGTTCTTTGAATGATATGAAATCAATCAGCTTTCAAAATGAGTTGTATTAGGGAACCAATCACCTACTGGTGCATAATTTGTGATGGATTTAACACCTCCAGCACCTCCAGGAGATGCGCGGTGAAATTCCTCCTCAACATATAGGTTCAATGGTGCCAAACCTTCCTGTCACCAGCATGACTAACTTATAAGGCCTTCTTTTGAGAATAAAGTACGAAATTCCACTGAAAAACATGGGAATCTACCTTGAAATAGTTGCCAACAGGGGAAGCATACACGAGGAATGTATATTCAGCTGATGGTGCCAATCCTAATACAGGACCAGTTCCCATGAGCAGAGGCCTAATATACAAAGACCCTTTCCCTGGCGGAGGAACCTATTGAGCAATAGTGGATGAAATTGTGAAAAAAGCTAAAAAATGGAATACTGAGTGAGACAAACTAATTTCATTTCCATGACAAGAAAGAGAAATAGAACAGGCTTCATAGGAAGAGCTTATTACCCATCTCTTGTTGGCAAGAGCGGTTTGCTTGACTGCATCGACAAATTGATCGATGGATGGACAAGGCATGCACATTCTGTCAGCGCCCATCTTCATCCGAATGGCATTCTGATCTGGACGAAAAAGAAGTAGCCTTCCATCTTCTTTTCTATATGCTTTCGCGCCTTCAAAGATTCCCTGAATTACAGATACAATTCAAGCTCAATTTCTAATTTGGAAACCTCTTATACAATGAGCATCGGCTTCAAGGTTGTGGAATTCTGGGAATTAATGACATTTGCGAAAAATTTTAGACTTTTCATGAAATGGTGCAGCTACCTGCCCGTAATTTAGGACTCCGGCCGAAGGGCTCAACTCAACTTTCCCATAGCGACTGAGTTGACCTAGCTCAAAGTTTCCATCTTTGAAGCATTTCGTCACGTACATGTAATCAGTTGGAATGGTACGGAACCCCAGATTATCCCAATCCACATCAGCGGACTCATCGTCACTCTCACTGTCAACACAAAAACCAAAGCGGAAAAGCCACGAGCACCAGAAAGTTAAATAATCATGGGCACAGGAAACTAACAAGTCTAATTTGGCAATGGCATGGGCGCACTGTTGTTTCTTTCTCTCTCTCTTTTTTTAACTGTAAATCGAAGTCATGAAACTACTCCAAAAGCATATATTGATTCCAAAGCAGATTAAGCAGTTACCTGTAATGCAACGATGGCCATGGCCTGCTCACTTGTTGCAGAGAAGACTCAGATAGTGAGGCGTAGCAACTGTAAGCTCCAAGCTGCAGGCACGCAAAGAAGACTACTTTACATGGATTCCCCAACCAATTTGCATTGTTTTTTGATTTTTGTTTTTTTTTTTTTGGGGGGGCTCTGTAGTAATTGTCGAACTGTCAGCAACTATTCCAACATGACAGGGAAAGTCTTCAGAAACGGCAAAAGAAAGTAACGCCAACATGACATGGCATCAAACTTTTCAAGATAAAATCCTGCTAGGTCCAAGAAAACCAGTTTTTGATACACTAACAGTGGCTCGTGCCATTAAAGAAGAAAGAAAAACGTCTGAAAGAACTAGACAAGTCGTTCAGATGGTGTTCCTTTACAAAATTATCATAAGCAATACATTATGAGATGTATAACGTGGCTAAGAAAAAGGAAATATAGAGATGCATAAAACCAAACCTTGGACAAAAAGGAATCAAATCCTGAAGATTTCACCAAGCCACGCAGATATGAATTTCTTGGGATCATGGTCATTGCCACTCTGGTGTGGAGGCCTTTCGAGAAAGCAGAGGAAACTGGGTATAACTGGAAGGCTGGCAGCGAAGAATACTTGTGTGTTGATTGGAGACTGACGTTATTGGACACGATTGAGATGAAATGGGCAGAGAAAGCGCCAAACAAATTACGTCTAATGTAAGAGATTAAAACGAAGAAGAATTTTGACACGGAACTACTGTATGCTTCGTCATTGTCGTGTCCTTCTAGCATGGTACAGCTCTATTGAAAAGTTTCAATTTTGTGATCCGATCCTAAAGGCTGTGTTCTATTTTTTTTGTCCCTCGATCTGTTAAAAAAGGACGGATCTGTTAAATTAATTAATGTTAGTTACTCTTATTATTTAAAATAAAAAATTTATTATGATATTCAGTTAGGTATAATGATAATTTGAATTATCGAGTTTAAAATTTATTCATTCTCCCTCTTAAAAATAATCGTTATAGAAAGAATAATACCTTCACATTTAATATAATTATTACAGAAAATAAAAGATCTTCTTATTTAAAGTAATAGTTACAGGAAAAGGGTATTATATATATCATTACAAATCTTTTCCTTCTTATAACCATCAGAGAAAGAATGTAATAAAAATAGAAAATGAAAAGTAGGAAAAAAGAGAAAAGTGTTCAGGAACAAAACATAAAGAGAATTCTCATCTTCGTTATGGGACATTAGCGTCATAAACAATAGTATGTTGATTTTATTACAGTTTGTATGCTAATATTCACATAGAGAAAGATTCTGCATTATAAAAATAAGAATTTTAGAAAGAGAAATTCTAAAAAAGTCTAACAATTGGTATTAGAGTGAGTTTACGAATACTGTAATTTATTTTTTCCTATTTGTTGTGCATAACGGATTAAAAGGGAAAACGCTGGCCCTGAAAATCTGCATCGCCGAAATGGCCGGCGTCGAATGGAAAAAGGAAAGTCGCCATGGAAACTGGACAACCGTCGGACCCGAATGGATCTGAGTATGGCGAATCGGCCTTTCCATGAAGGCTGTGCTACTGGGTACAGCTGCCGAACCTGAAAGAATCTGGGTATGGCGGAACGGCATCTCGGCGAGGCTGAGGTTTTGGGAATGACCGAAGACATGAATCGGTCTGGATCTGGTGTCGCCGTTTCACAACTCCGGATCCGGTGAAAGTTGTGCTTTCAACCGGAAACTCAAATCGATCTAGGTATAAAGGAATGACCTTCCAGTGAGGGCCATGGTTCTAGGTATGGCGGGGATCCAAATCAAATCTGATAGGTACGGCGGAACCCGAGTCGCTGGTGGAAGGGTTTTCAACGAGCCTGAGCTGATAGGTATGGCCGATGACCGATTATCGGTGTGGAGTGTGCGCTGGTCGCTGGATTGTGCGACGCGGGCTTGCCGGTGTGGGATGTGTGCCAACTGCTAGACTTTGTGCTATGGGGCTCCGTCGACCCATCAAGGGCAACGCCCGGAGGCAGTACGCAGGCAACGCTCGCAGGATGGTGGTGCTGCCACCAAGGGTTCCTCAACCGGAGGCAGTATGTGAGCGACGCCCGCAGTACAGTGGTGCTGCCATCGTGGGTCACTTGGCCTGAAGCAGCACGCAAGTGTGCCACTTGCAGTATGGTGGTGCTGTGGGTCCTTGACTGGTGGTGGAGAAGAAATTTTCTGAATAGATGCCACCATGTAAAGGGGACCGGTTACTGGAACAGTACATTAATGTGTATTGGACGGAACTCTCATATAATGGATAATATAAATCTTCTTAATTGAAGATTTTTTTAAAGTTTTATTGAGTTCACATCAACATGAATCAAATATTGAAAGCGTATTAGTCACCAAAATGGCATGACTTAAAAGAATTTGAATAGTTGATTGTGAATTTCAAATTGTTCATTTTTTGGATGCTAATAAAATGTTAAAATGAACAATTGTAGTTATTAATTATGAAGCTAGGAGATCAGATGGAGCATTGCTTGTAATTAATGACACTAAAGGGATTGATTGATATACTGGGTAAACATAACTGTATATCCAAAGATAACATTTATGTTAACTTTAATATGATTGATTGATCTATTAAAGTATATTTTAAATTAGCATCATTATTGATTAAAGTTATTTATTTAAGGATCACCCAAAGGTAAACTTAAATACATGATTAAAGTTTATAGTGTATGTATCTGAATTCATTAGAGTTTACTCAAATCATTAAGGTATAAATTTGGATTGTGTTTGCAGCTTCCAATAATGTATTCGCCTTACACAATTCGATGATCAAATTCAATGGGCTAAACTATGTAGAATGGTCTGAGTATATTCAATTTTATTTAGGTGTTTTGGGTTTGGACTTAGCAGTCATTTCGAATGAAAAGCCTGCATCCATTACTGGGACCAGTATATAATCTAATAAATCTCTTCATGAGGCTTGGGTACAGTTTAATAGGCTAAGTTTGAATTTGGTGCAGATGACGATAGCTGAAAAATGTGAGGGAATTTATGATGAAAATTAAGGAATACTCTCAATCAGATATAGCTAATAAATCCATCGTAAAAACCATAATGAGTGAGCTAACGACTAAGAAATTTAATTGGTCATAGCCTATTCATGATCATGTGACTAGTATGACTAATTTAGTAGCAAGGTTGAAAACAATGGGCATGGATGTGAGTGAATCCTTTTTAGTTCAATTCATCATAAACTCACTGCCTCTTGAATTCAACCAGTTCCAAGTGAATTATAACACTATTAAAAAGAAATGGAACTTTCAAGAAATTAAGATCATGTTAGTTCAGGAGGAAGGGAGATTAAAGAAGATGAAAGATCACTTCATTCATCTCATCGTTCATAATGATGCTGGTGATAGCAAATCTAAACCACATAAGAAAAGTAAGAAGAAGGACAAAGCTTCTATGAAAGTCACTGGAGGTCAGATCCAAAAGGATCAAAAATACTTCTTCTACAAAAAGATGGGTCACTTCAAGAAAGTGCCCAATAATATTTGGTGGTTAGACTTTGGAGTTACTATTTATATTTCACATATTATGCAGGGATTCCTTTCAATCTAACCCATAACAAGAACTGAGAAATTCCTCTATATGGGAAACAGAATAAAGGCACGAATAAAAAGAATTGGGATATACAGATTGATCTTGGACATTAAGTGTCACCTGGATCTAGAAAAGTGTCTCTATGTTCCTGAATGTGTTAAAAATTTAGTTTCTGTTGCAAAGTTGGATGAAGTGGGATTTAACCTCAAGATTGGAAACGATGCATTTTCATTGCATAGACATTCGTACTATTATGGATCTAGTACTTTGATTGATGATTTGTACCATTTTAATCTTGATGATATGTATGCTGATTCCATATTTCTTGTTGAGCATAGTATAGGTAACAAATGTAATATGCTTGATGAAAGTTTTACTTTCTTATGACATCAAAGATTGAGTCATATATCTAAAGAAAGGATATTGAGGTTGGTAAAAGGTGATACCCTACCTCAATTAGATTTTACTGATTAAGATGTATATGTTGACTGTATAAAAAGGAAACAAACAAGACATATATCAAAGAATTCAGCCATGAGAAGCAATGAGCCTTTAGAATTGATACATACTGATATTTGTAGCCCGTTTAATGTCCCAACATGGGTGGTGAAAAATATTTCATCACATTTATAGATGACTACTCACGATATTGTTACTTATATCTACTACATGAAAAGTCTCAGTCAGTAAACACCCTAGAGGTGTTTATTAATGAAGTGGAAAGACAGTTAGATAGAAAAGTAAAAGTGATAAGTCAGATAGGGGTGGTAAATATTATAGAAAATTCAATGAAAGTGGACAATATCCTAGTTCATTTGCAAAACTTCTTGAAAGTCGAGGCATATGTGCGCAGTATATAATGCTACAACAAACTCGTGTAGCAGAAAGGCAGAATCGCATATTTATGGATATGGTTAGGAGCATGTTGAATTACAGTACTGTACCTTTATCCTTGTGGATGCATGCATTAAGAACTGTTGTATATCTGTTGAATAGGGTTCCTAGTAAGGGTGTCCCTAAGACTTTTTATGAGTTATAGACAAGAAGGAAATCCAATTTGAGATACCTTCATGTTTGGGATTGTCCAGTAGAAGTAAGGATATATAATCCACATGAAGGAAAGCTTGATGCAAGAACCATTAATGGTTACTTCATTGGCTATCCTGAAAAGTCCAAAGGGTATAGGTTCTATTGTCCTAATCATAGTACTAGAATAGTTGAGTCTAGTAATGCTCGGTTCATTGAAAATGGCTAGTTTAGTGGGAGTGGGAAATCGTGAAAGGTAGATATTAAAGAATTACAAAATGAAAGATCCACAGTGAGTACTTCTACTCTAGTTGGTATCCCCACACCCAGTGTTTCTACTCAAGTTGTTGTTCCTTTTGTTGCATCACAGTCACGTGACATGTAAGGATAACAAATTGATACTCAAAACATGCAAAGTGAATACATAAGAGATAAACCAAATGACAATGTGTAATTTACAAATGAACAAGTGATACCACAAGAAATGACATTACAGAGGTCTACAAGACAGAAAAGGCCAGCTGTTTCGAGTGATTATGTGATTTAATCACTTGAGCATGAATCAGAATTAAGCATTGATAAAGATTCAGTCTCATTTAAACAAGTCATGGAAGGTAATGATTCTGAAAAGTGGTTTAATGCCATGAAGGAAGAGATGAAATTGATAGATGTAAACCAAGTTTAGGAACTAGTAGAGTTACCTAAAGGATCAAAATGAGTTGACTGTAAGTGGGTCTTCAAGACCAAGCGAAACTTGAAAGTTAACATCAAAAGGTATAAGGCCAGACTTGTTGCCAAAAATTTCACTCAAAGGGATGATATTGACTATAGGGAGGATCTCTCCAGTTTCTAAGAAAGACTCTTTAAGAATTATTATGGCTTTGATAGCTCATAATGATCTATTTAAGAATTATTATGGCTTTGATGGCTCATAATGATCTAGAGTTCCACCAAATGGATGTAAAGACTGTCTTTCTAAATGGTGACTTAAAAGAAGAAGTGTATATGGACCAACCTGAAGGTTTCACTACCACCAGGTAAGAAAATTTAGTGTGTAAATTAAAGAAATCAATATATGGACTAAAACAAGCCTCCCGACAATGGTATATTAAGTTCAATAATACCCTTACGTCATATGGTTTTTTAGAAAACACCATTGATCAGTGTATTTATATGAAGGTCATTGGGAGTAAGTTCATTATATTAGTCTTATATGTCAATGATATTCTTTTGGCTGCTAATGACATAAGTTTGTTATATAATGTCAAGAAATTTCTCTTTGAAACTTTTGAAATGAAAGATATGAATGAGGCATCCTATGTGATAGGAATAGAGATATTCTGTAATAGATCACAAGGATTGTTAAGATTGTCTCAGAAAGACTATATTAATAAAGTATTAAAGAGATTTAGAATGAAAAATTGCTCAACAGGAATAGTTTTAATTCAGAAAGGGGATAAGTTCAGTGAATTGCAATGTCCAAAGAATGATTTGGAACAGAAAGCAATGGAATCAATTTCCTATACATCACTGATTGGAAGCCTGATGTATGCGCAAACATGTACTTAGCCAGACATCAATTTCACTATTGGAATGTTATGCCGATATCAAAGTAATCCTAGAATAGATCATTAGAAAGCCGGAAAGAAAGTACTTAGGTACTTACAAGGCACCAAAGATTATATACTTATAAAAGATCAAATCATCTTGAAGTAGTAGGCTACTCAGATTTAGATTATACTTGATGTATAAACTTAAGGAAATCTACATTTGGTTACATGTTTCTCCTAGTTGAAGGAGCAATTTCTTGGAAAAGTGGGAAGGAATCTGTCATTGCTACTTCCATTATGGAGGCTAAATTTGTAGCATGCTTTGAAACTACGATTAATGCATTATGGTTGCGAAATATTATCTTAAGGCTTGGTTTGGTCAACAGTATAGAAAAGCCATTGAGAATTTATTGTGATAATTTCGCAGTTTTCTTTTCTAAGAATGATAGGTATTTTAAAGGTGCGAAACACATGGATTTAAAATACCTATCTATTAAGGAAGAAGTGCAAAACCATAGAGTGTCTATTGAGCATATTAGCATTGAATTAATGATAATGAACTTGTTAACTAAAAGTTTGCCACCAAAAATATTTACTGAATATGTTGATTGGATGGGTATTTTGGATAGGTCCTCGTTTTCTTGAAAGCCAATATTTTAGGCTGCTCATATCATTGTGACACTCATAAATTCAATTAAGTTTATGGTTTTGCTTGTTCCTTATTATCTCCGTTAAGTTGTATATAATTATAGTTTGTGAGATAACTAATACCATATATGGAAATGACAATTTAAAATTTCAATGTTCCTCAGTAAGGTTATTATGAATTATGATGATTATGTGATACGTGGAAAAAATCATGTCGCTAAAAAATATGGGACCGCTATAATTCAATCATTTTAATTCAATCAAGTATTGTGATTTGATGATCTTTAATGATTGTGTTCATTTATTTGTTATTGATTCATCAAGTCATAACATGGGCCAAGTGGGAGATTGTTAAATTAATTATTATGAGTGACTTTTGTTATTTAAAGTATGACCCAAAATAAAAAGCGTAATATGATGGTCAGTTAGACATAATGGTAATTTAGGTCATCGAATTTAAAATCTCTCTACTCTCCCTATTAAGAAGAGAAATATCTTCCCATTTAAAATAATTGTTACAGAAAGTAAATGATCTTCTTATTGATTGTAAGAGTAAAAAGGTATTATATAGATATCATTAGAGATCTTTTCTTTCTACCCATAAGAAAGAAAAGGTAAAGAAAAGAAAGAAAATAGTAAAAAAAAAAAAGTATTTAGAAATAAAATGTAAAGATTCTCATTTTTATTACGGAATATGAATATAATAGATAATAATATGTTGATTTCATTATAATTTATATATTAGTAAAGAAAGATTTTATATTATAAAAATAAAAATTTTAAAAAAAAATTCCATCAGCATCGTCATTTAAGATGGCCTTGCCGGGTGGAGTGGGCAAGCGGGCGGGGTCAAGGAGTTGACTTAATAGGACAGGAATGCCCCATGAATGATCCATCCAACGATCGTTTTTTTGGATCGGCATTCCATGTCAGACTGGGGACAAGAGGAGAGCCGTTGGTGGCATTTTTAATGTTGGTGGTGTGACTGTCAACTTGTACTTAATATTGATATTGATTTGATTTAGACCCACTTTAAATAATTGATATTGATTTAGATGCTTCGATGGCTCACTCGAGAACAAGTAATAGTAGTAGAATTTTTTTTCCCTTTTCGATGATCAATTTTCTCTAACCAGTTTCATTGTTTTGCTTAGGTTTTCAGTGAATTAATAATTGACCTTATTGAGTTCGGACGTAGACAGGAATTAATTTAGTAGCTCGTTTAATCAGAGTTAGTTGGCTGGAGTGTGATCAAATGTAACAAAAAGTCTGTTTGATTTATTTGTTGTTAATTATTATTATTGTAACTAATTGTTGATTGTTCTTTTTGTTCTCTCTCACTGGGGTGTCTTCGACTTGTAATGGATTGTGCCAATTTTTTCTTGTTTGTGTAATTGTCCCATATTTGGAGTTTTCATTGGTTACCAGGCGAGTGAATTAATTTTATTATTGTCCGAGAGCAGGGCTTCTAATTAGGGGATTAGTACAGGAATATTGGTTACCGGCGTCGGAAAATAACTTGATGATATTTTTTGAACAAGATGGACGTAGCGATCCAGTTAATTGAGCCGTTACTCTGGCGGTGGCAATCTCATTTAAAAAATTGAAACAACATGATAGAACAGCAAAGAATAAGCCCTTTTCCTTTTTCTTTTTGGGCCTTTTTGATGAGATGGCACGAAGACAAGTCCTCAACAGCAATGGTCCCAAAGAATTACGTTGAAAATACCTTGTGGACAAGGTGAGCCTTCTTGAATGCAGCCCAGTGAGCTAAATGGGCTGGGTAGGCTAAGTCTGTCCTCTGCTTGCAGATCAACATCTCTCGAACAACTTAAAGTCCCGTAATTGGACATTAATCTTTACGGCTAATTTACTTGACTCCAGAGACAATGTCAAATAAACTATTGATTTTATGTTTATAGTTCGATCTCCAGTTCCTATAAAATGAAAAAAAAAAAAAAAAAAAAAAAAAAAAAACAGAATCCCGACTTTTGTTCATTTAAATTTTATAAATGTTAGTATTGCACTATAATATTAAAGTAATTGGCAATCCGATTATGATATTCACCAGCAAGCACCCTAAACACAGAGTAGTAGGCAGAGGGCCTCGGCGGCGAGAAACGAAGGTGGTCTGGGGATATGGAAAGTAGAAGAGTGGAAGTGGGGATCATTCAAGTGTAACAAAGAATATTTGGCAGCATTTAATGAATGCAGATTCCTTAGATTTTATTGACGACATTCAATATTTTATTAATTAATAAAGAATTATCTATGCATCATTGTTAATCCTTCATAAATTTCGGTCCCCCCGCCCCAGCACCCCGCAGCGTGTATCTACCAAATCGGGAAAGAGGCACAGGCAATGACGCACAACCGATATGAATCAAATGGTCTCATCCCATTCTATTCGGGAACCTCGTGCCACACAATTGGTAACATAACCTTGTTGTCGGCCCCTCCTTGAGATCCCCACCCATTTTCAAGACAATGCAATCCACGTACCAGCCATGCCAAGTACAGGTTGACTGCATTGCCTCATGTGCGCCACGTAGGCCTCTACATAAAACCATGGTCCGGATACATGGACGAGGAGAGAGAATGAATGGGGAGAGACAAAATTGAGGCAACTTGTGAGTTTTACACATTTAAAAATTAGTTTTTAATTAAAATTTTAATTTTTTTGGTCCAAAAATAAATGATATACAATAAAGATAATAAAATGTTAAAAAATATGATATAATATACAAATGAAATATAAAATGAATTTTTAAATCACCTATTGCACATTTCATTATATTTGTTGTTTATTTATTCTAATGTCCCGTTACACATTATATTTTTTAGGACAAGAATATTTAAGTTTCAAAGAATATATATAGTGTAAAAATCATACTTCAGTTCAATTGCATTTCTCGTCTGTCTTTCTCTACTAGATATTTATATCTTTGGGAAAAAAATTACATAAATGTAAAAATTAAAGACAGAACTATATCATTAAACTTTAATTGTTACTTTCTATTAACTTATTATTTAATAAATAGCATGCCAGTTAACATATCTTTTCATTTCATGGGTGATAAATTAATGTTAATTAACAAATAAAATTTAGTAATATAACCTTACATTTAATCTCCAGGTCTGCGTATTGGAACTCCTTCCAGAAAACCATTTACACATCGAATGTAGAAATTCTCTTTTTCGCGGTGTGGATAGGGAAAGTGGAGGCTGACATTGCAGGCAAAAGCGCGAGGATGATGCTTCGTTTTGAAAGCTAAGTCCACCCCACAAATGGAAAAAAAGGTAGCAGACAATCTGGGGGTAAGGTCTGCTTAAGCTTTAGATTTAGGAAAAGTCGGTTGCTGATTCGCTCGTCACATGAAAAAAAAAAAAAAAAGAAAAAAACAAAGGTGGGTTATGTTAATCTGACTAGATTTTTGTTGTCCTGCTTGGAACTTATTCCACACCCCTTCCTAAAAGTCATAGAAGATGACGTGTCTCATAATTAGACTTTTGGCCTGGAAATTAAGCTCATTTTGATCCCCTACACACTAAAAAAGTGCTGGTCGAGACTCAGGTTGCGTTATCCTAGTTTTGTATTAGCCCTAATTGTGCCTCGTTTTGGTTTTAATTTTGTTGTCCTAACAGGACTGCTAGTTTGAGTAACCAAGTTTAGTTCCAAGTTACGTACACATACCAACCATTACGCAACGCCTGTGATTGTCCAGGCTCTTTTGCTATATACTGCAGCCGGTATTCACGACCTTTTTCACCTTGATTAATTCAAGAACCAATCAGCCACTCAAACATAATTTATCACCAAAAAATAATAAGAGAGAGAGAGAGTTATTGCAAAGACATGCCGTCCAACTTGAGACTTTGTCCTTTACTTCCGTTGATTAATTCAAACTTAACAGAAAGTGGGCAAAACACTTACGTCAATTAAACTACTTAGTGTTTGAAGGTCCAAGGCAAACTTGGGGACGGATTCTTATTCCGTTTCATCCAGTCTAGTAACTAATATATGCCAGAGCGAAAACCTAGAAAAGTAACGATCATCTTAGAATTAACAAGATCGATGCCGCTAAATTTATTACCATATTCCCCCCGTCTTTTATTTTTTGTACGGATTCTGTCTATAATTTATGGATAAGATATCAGTACACCAGAGAATTAGAATATATGCATGCTTCATCAAGTACTAAACAAGCTAATAAATGGGGCGGTATAATTAGCACTACTCTTTGACACGCTTACCAGACAGTGCCGCCCAAAACAATGCGATTTTGATTTTGATTTTGATTTTCTTTTTTTTTTTTTGTTAATTAAACACTTGATTACACATCAGAGAACTCTCATTTATATCATAATTTCTTCGTCCCCTAACACCGAATTGCAATTAAAGATCTTTGAACTCTTTCAACTGAAGGAAAAAAGAAAAAGACAGTTTTGCACCTTGCAGTGTGAAGTATAAATGTTATATTTTTAACTGGACTGAATTTTTTTTTTTTTTTTTTTGAAGACCTTAGGACCACCTTTCCATTTCTTCTTTTCTTTCACAGATGCTAAGAATATTATTTTGTTATGTCTCTATCCTATGGCTGAATTTTGTAATTAATTCATCTTTTTTCTCGTAATAATCAATATTCAAAGACAATCAAATTGGAGAACATGATAATCTGTCAGAGCCCACTTGTAGGAACGCCGAGTTGCAATCTAATTCAATGCCAATTCATTGATCATGCACATCGTTCCTACATGAAGAATACCAGTTCACAGCAAAAAGGGGTAGAGTCTATGTCAATGATAATGCTTAAAGTATAGTTAGTGGGAAACGCATATATCAATCAAAAAACCAAATTGCAATAGGAATTGATGGCATAATTAGTGACCTATCAATGATACGGACGGACGGTTGGTACTTGACCAAGAAATTATGAAAGGAAAGGGCAAAAAGCCAAACAACGAGCACAATCCCACGCTCTGACTGGTGGCGCTGGCCTCAAAGCCCGGAAACACATCTGAAGCCTTATCTCCAGCAACAACCCAACGCCCCCTCCATCATTTGCCAACTTCTACGAATAAAAAAAAAATATATCATTCATATCCTTCAGAATCGAATGCCCCATCATACCAAATCATTTGTGGGGTCAAAACGTCAAGCCCTTGGCGCCACTCCTAGGTGTATCACTACCAAGTGGCACTTTATGCCTAGAATAATCGGCAACATTGTCTCATGTGTCCGTTGCTTTTATCAACTAGAAGCAGGTCCAGAGATGCTACTAGCTAGGCATTCTTTGTTTATAATTTTTCTTACTTTATTTTTGTCGTTTGGGTTAATTAATGTTTACGCGATAGAAGAAGAATGTTAAATTTATGGCCAACGTAGTTATCGCCAATAAATCTTTAGACCGAGCATTATTTTTTTCTTTCTTTCTACCATGCCAATTGCCAATGTCAATGCCTATCTACTCGTACCAGAACCTTGTCATGGAAGGCTTGGATTATTCTATCTTAAGCCCTGCTGTGCAACTTTGTGACATAATAATTAATAAACCGCTTTTGATTGTGTCTGCCTATTCCCAGCAAACCAATGGGGAAAAGAGTCCCATTGTCCAATGATAAAATTAAAGTGTTGTTTAACAGTCATGAAGGTAATTTATTGAAAAATACAGATTCGTCGGTGGATTATTCAGATGGCTTTGGTTATGCTTTCCCATCATTTGATATCACGGAAAAGGACCCTAGCGTCTAAGATCTAAAAGGTTAGAGCACACTTACAGGCGGATTTGTACCCATTAGCAAAGGTAGCAATTGATGTGCTTTGACTATATAACATTAGATTTGTCTATATAACATTAGAGATGGTGGAAGTGGTTCAAAACTCGACGTCAACTTTCGAGGAAAGCAATGAACTGGGTTCTGGCTAGCAACCCTATTCCACAGGCACCATTATATTTTCTTTTGAAATTCATGGATGCCTCTCGATCAGTGCAAACCAAGGCCATAAAATATTGAAAGTAGATCACTTGGAATTTTTGGTTCTATTAAGTGCATGTCCCTTTCTAATACTCTCAAGATCCTGCAAATGGCGCGGTACATTCGTATGTGTCTAGCCACCAAATAATATTCTTGATGCAATTTAGCATTTTAAGAAGAGGAAGGATAGTAATGACACTTACCGTAGAAAGTACTTTCCATCACATAAGCATAAACATGACGTAATTAAAACTCAATTTTATGTGATGATCTATGGTTCCTGGCCATGTTGCCTTTTCTAATATTAGCAACGAGAATTGCACATATACATAATATGAATTGGCCACGAACAAGTTAACCAATTTCATGTGGTATTAATTAGCAACTTCCACGTGTAGGATAGTATACATTAGGAAATTTAAAAGTTTTTTTTTTTTTTTGTCATTTTCCATAAAATTTCTTTCCTGTTAAAAGGTTATTTGATGAATTGTAGAGAATATCAAGAGAAAGTGTAATAATATCTCATACACAATTATAAGTGTCGATTAAGCCGGGTCGCACATGACCTCTTAAGACCTCAAATGTACCAAACAATAAAAATGTGTAAATATGTACATTAGCATTTCTAAATCACGGAACTGATGCGAATATTACTGGTTTGTGCTCATCATCAAAGTGACTCGCTAAATGTAATCTTAAATTGTTTTATTCGACATATTGTGATCGGTGATCAAAGATTATTGTGAATCGGCTGTCAACATGTTTGTATGACATCACAATCAAGATTATAGAGGATGGAATGCTCAAAATTAGTCATGATAAAAATTATCTTATCGTAGTCATTTTAGTCTGATTTTTCTATATATAATAGCATTTATTTTATGATTTGTTTTCGTTATGTCTAAATAAAATAAACTAGCATGAATTATTTTTCAAAGGGACCTCGTTTATCTTCTTCAAAAAATAAAAAAGGTAATTCATTTTCATATAGGCAAAAAAAAAGTAATTTAGTCAATTAGTGGTCTAATTAATGTGCATTTATAAAAAAAAAAAAAAGCAATTCACAAATACTCTCTATCGATTCACTTTAACAGCTGACAAAAAATGTAAGTAACACAATTGTCCAGAATGAATAACAACACGTACAAATTTGTGAAACTTCATTAAGGATTACTTCAATAAGGTCATCATATAGGTCACCAATGCTTCAGTGGAGTTAATATCATAGTGTTCCAAAGTAATTCAAGTTTCTTAAGTGACCTCAAATTATTACCACATGGAATACCCCCTCCCAACTAGTGATTAAAGTCACAATGCCTAGCAGCTGATGACCTCCTATTTTGAAAGGAACACATCAACGCACAAAAAGTAGGGGCCTATGAATAATACTCCTTAGATTTTTCTCTTACATGCATGAAAAGTAAGAGTTTAGGAGGTTCCGCGCTTATATGCAGTTGTAAGGGCGCTCTATAAGGAATAAGAGATTTTAGGTTTGACTCTTAGTAGCTCCATGTTAGTTCTAATATCTGACTTTAAGCCTCCATTGTAAAAGGAAAAAAAAAATAAATGAATGAATGGTAAGTTTAGGAGAATTGTGTAAGTATGACGGATAAATTCTTGTTTTCCATAACATTACTTTGCAAATCACCGAATTTCCATGTGGGTATATGTAAGCCACTCAATCTATACATTGTATTTATACTTTCTTTGGCTTATATCTTTCTCGTGAGTCGGCTATGAAGACAAGGAGACATGGAAATTTTTCATAATTCCACGCAAGCCACCAGATGCATTACCACCTATCGTATTCATTTGCTCTCTTCCACTAACATTACTTTGTCCCCACAATCTCCTCCCCCAGGTAAAGATCTGGCCTACTTGCACTTAGATCAAGAGGATCTTTTCAATTCCGTCAGGAAGAAGTAGCCTTCATATCCTCAGGATTTTATGTTAGAGCTATTTTGATCATCAGAAATTGTTCTCACTCACAAGAAATGGGTTTTAGCACTCCTGATGGCTTTTGCAATTCCGCCCTCGGTCTAGGGCTAGGCTGCCATGATAGGAAAGAAACTGGTTCTCCATCAGATCATCTCCATCTTCAACCAAAGAAGAAACCATCGTTGAAGTACGACCACTTAATTCCATCCCTCACTTTAGGCCCAGCCACAAAGATCGAATCAGATATGCAACCAAAGGCTTCCTCTCTTAGTCCAGTTTCATCATTTTCTAACTCATCTAGTGTCAAGAAAGAGAGGGAGTTTGGTGATGAAGAAGTTGAAGTAGAGAGAGTCACCTCAAGGGGGTGTGATGAGGATGAAGAACCCAGTCCCAGGAAGAAACTTAGGCTGACCAAAGAGCAAGCATCCATCCTTGAAGACAGCTTTAAAGAACACAGCACTCTCAATCCTGTATGTATATATAACTTCCTATGCCTCCCATCTAGCTAAACACTCTTTGTTTGCATATGATCAACTTCTGTGCTAGTTTAATTCATCTTGCCTTTATTTCTTGAAATATAATTAGAAGCAAAAGCAAGGTTTGGCGGATCAGCTTAATCTAAGGCCACGGCAGGTGGAAGTCTGGTTCCAGAATAGAAGAGCCAGGTTCCATATATAAACGAACATTAAATAACTTTTCCTTTGCTTCACATTAGAAACTTTAATTTTCCTTAACATTCGAAACATTATTATGCAGGACTAAGCTGAAGCAAACCGAAGTCGAGTTCGAGTTACTGAAGAAATGCTGTGAAACACTAACAGATGAGAATAAGAGGCTACAAAAGGAACTGCAAGAGCTTAAATCAGTGAAGCCATTTTATATGCAGCTTCCTGCGGCAACCCTCACTATGTGCCCTTCTTGTGAGAGGATTGGCAGTGGCTCCGGCAGTGAAGGCTCCTCCACCACCGCTTATGTTGTTGGGCGAAAGCCTTCTTTATATGATCCCTTCCCTCACCAACCTGCAGCTTGCTAAGCGATCCATCGGAGGCCAGAACACCAGTCTTTTTCTTCCCGGCTTCCAATTCCCAATTTTTCTTATCAGAATTAATTTGTTTGTAACTTTTTTTTCTCTTCTTTTCTACATCTGGGCGCTTGTAAATTTTTGATAAGATAGCAAGGGACTTTTTCAGTGGTTTGCATCATTCACTGGAGAGTTGTTAATGAAATAAGAGGACTACTGGTTTTCAGCATCCTTCATGTGAATTTTTGCCACTAAGTGAACCTATGTTGTTTATGTGTGGTTTGATCCAGAAATGCAGAATCCTGATGTGCTCGACAAGAATAGGTCGCTTCATGGGACAAGCTTCTGAACACCCCGATGAGAGCTTGGATTGAGAAAGATGTACGTTTTATGCTCGCAAGAGATTACACATATATTACACTGCCCTGGTGAGTTTAAATGACATTTATATATGGGTGCATTGGATGGTGCTAGTCTCCTCTTGTAGAAGTGCACCAGCTAATTTCTGTGCGCGAAGCAAATTCTACAAACAAGTTAACATTTAATACTGAACTGAAGAGTGAAGGCCGGGAATCGAATGGTTCAGAAAGCGTAGTTTCAAGGAAGAAAGTTTGTTTCTGTTGCACAATTAAGGCATTGAGAGTCTCGAGTCTGGTTAGCCGTTATCCTACACGGATAAGCCTATAATCTTCAATAAGCTATATACTAATGGCAGTTGGCAGAATATATCTTAGTGGAATCGAAGCAATGCCTATAAAGTGAGAAATTAAAAAATATGAACTCAGCAGTCGCTTATTGAAAAAAAAAAACAAAAGGGTTTGAAGTCAGTAACTCTTGGCCTAATCTCTTTTTATTTATTTATTTATTTATATTATTATTATTTGGTTGTTTCTCGCCTTCTGGAATCAAGGTTGAATGATATTCAATTTTTCCTATAAGTACACCGTAAACAACCAAAAAAGGTATTTGATACTATGTAGTGCACAAAAAGTGTATCAGCCAATCAAGCCTGGAAAAGTGGTGGCAGGTGCATTAGTTAATGCTGACTAGCATCCTGAAATTTGTATGGATCTGCTTGAGATCAAAATGCTCTCCACTTTCATAACTTCTTCCTGGTTTGTCTGCTTATCCTGAAAGTAATTATGACGTTCTAATTTTCCCCTTGTTTGTGCTTTGTGCTATATAATTCATGCTGGCCCAATAACTTATATGAGTGGACTTGTTCACTTGATCCAAAAATTCAAACCCAAATTATGTGCAAGTAGGTGAGCTTGAACATAAAAATTATTCCGTCCTTTCCCTTTTAGACTCGTTGGGTGTGATTGCCGAGTAAATCAACGCCATGAGAGGTTGATTCAGGCATCCTGTTGTGGTGAAATTAGGGGTACATTAAATAATAGCTTACAACTACTCTTGAACAGGCTATGCAATTTATAGAAACAAAATCAAGTATCTATTGCCAAATTATCCTTTTAAGATGACGGGTAGACTCGATCAGGCTGGGAGAAGAGGAGGGGAAGACGTTGGACATGACGACCAAGGGAGATAGAGGTGGAGGCCAGGGGTGGACTCACAGTCGAACCCCGACGTTTGAGCCAGCTATTTTATAATTTACGGAAATAAAGTTGTACATCTGATGACCAGTTTAGCCTTTTAATATGGGGATAACCCTGCTATCCCATGACGACGTCAACCTTATCCTATTGGCTCAATGGCAAGGCTCAAAAAAGTAAGTTCAATTATTAGTAGTAATTAGACGTATATAAACTAAGTTATTGATTAGGAGCTAATCCTCCTCTCTTCTTTAATAAAACTCGTCTTCCTTTTTATATGGGGAGGGGCTGTCAGTTTCAATAGCATCACTGGTCAGTGGGTGTGCATACAAATATAAATTTTTTGAGTTGGATAGAAAGAAAACGGAGAAGGTAATTCAATGAGAAATATAATTGTCGATACAAATGTTGTCGAGACCATAAACACCAAGTTCATTGTCATATATGTCAACACTTATTATAAGGAAAAAGACTTTGCACGGGCAGATTAAATTATCCATTCATTTCCAAGATTTCTTATTTTGGCTAGAGTCTAGAACGTCAGAGAAATTAACATGGCCTAGCGATATGCCTTTTTTTTTTTTTTTTTTTTGTGGGGGTGGTGGGGGGGGAGGGGCGGCATGGCAAGGAATTTGTTTCGAATAAATTCGGAGTCTCCACTAGCCTCACAAAACGTACCGAAAAGGATTTAAACTTGTAACCATATGTTATACCACAAGGCTTGGCTTTCAAGTTCGTCCTTATTACAGGCTCGCCATGTCTGGGTTTATGCCAGACATATGTTACAGCCACATGTTTTCCAACGCCGGCGACCATATATTTTGTTGTCTTGTCGACATTATTACCTATGTAGGGATATAATTATGGGACTATATATAAACAGACAGCCACCATATGATTCCTTATCGCATCCCTCTTTGACCTGTTGTACATGGAACTAATAATGCTCAAGGTTGTGACCCATCCGATGAACCATATTTTTCGCAGACAAAGAAACAAGATCAATCAGTTGCACTTCAGCTGTCACTACCATTAGTGGCACTGCATTGTTTGGTGGGGGTGATCCATAACGACTTCCAGCTGTAGCTAATGTTGGCATATGTAAGGAAATATTTCATGGCAAAGCATATATAACATTAATAACTAATACGCCCGTATATACCATGGGCATAAATGTTTTGTGCACGCCTGGGGGCGCATGCATATGCCCATATGTAAATAGTTTGTAATTTAGTATGGTTGTCTTATCCCAAATTTTACCTTAAGATTTGGAAAATATTTGCAACAAAAGAACATTAGGCAAGCTGTGTTTAAAAAGAATCAAAAGCATATTAATTAAATATTTTTATGAGTACAATGCTTTTTAAATTTTAATTTATAGCCCATTTCATGATTGGTTGATTTTCAATTTTTTTGAATTTGGTTTGAGATTAGATTAATTGAAGTGAAACTAAAACAAAAAAAAATATTAGAGTCATACGTACGCAGTGTTAAAGATTTTCAGTTGAGTTGAAATTGCCACCAATTAATTTGATTAATAAAAATAAAAAATAAAAAAAGGAGAGAGAGAGAGAGAGATGAAATGGAAATTTGGGCCGTATATAAACAGCATCCGCCTCCCTCCCTTATGTAGCGGTTCCAGGGGTCAGGCCTGTCAAATCTACTCGTATTCATGTAACTAACTGGGCTAGAAGTGCAATAGAGCCATTTGGACCAAACAATAACGACAATAGTTGTCTGCAGTGGGCCCATAATCTTCGGTGCAATGCGAAAGAAGGGAGAGCCTTCAAACACATCTGGCAACGGGGAAGAGAGAATTCGGTGTTACCCAAAAGCTCCTTGGCAACAAAGAGGAATGAGATCCAGGAACTTACATTATTTATGATCGAGCATGAGTTAATGCTATGGATTTGTATATGAACGGAAGAAAAAGAAAGACTCAAAAAATAAACATTTAGTATTAATGACCCAATCTTAAGAGATACTTTGCTGACTGAATATTGTGTGTGTTTACGTTTAATTTGTTAAAAAAAAATTCTTATTAAATAGGTCAAATGATGTTACGTCAAGTTCATACTTATTAATTTAGTTTTATATTATATGTGAGAAAAATAAAAATTTTAGATAAAATTAAACAAAAAAAGTGTGATTCAAAATAATGAATCTGTTATACTTAATAATAATAATAATAATAATAAGTAAGAATAGCAAGCATCTTATTCATAATAGGACTAATACTAAACCCTGCAAGATTCATGATCGTCGTCCGGACAATCACATGAAGAAGATTACTTTGGCTGGAACCTTCCTCACAGAATGAGGTAGCCAGCATGAAATTGGTCAATGTTGGCTAAGCCATTACCTTCAATGACAGCGTTTAGCTGTAATTGTTGCCAAATGCCTCTCTTGTTTAACATCTAAGGTATCAATATTTTCACATGCACCAAAAAAGTAACAAGTAAAAAAACACATATCGCTCTCCTGTACAGTCACAAACCAAAGATTGGAGACATAACACCCGATACTCGTTACTTACACCCAACACGTATCAAGATTCAAATTTAAGACCTGTGCTTGACTAGTTCACCCACGAATGAATCTATTCGTTTCGCCACTTAAAACAGTAAGGGTACGTAGGATCAAACTAGACGTATTGGCTTTGGTAAAGTTATATGAATGTAATTAACCTGATGCATCCAAACATGGAAACACAATTACACGTTTCGCTATCATGACCCTTTTATGCACATTTTGTGTCAACATTCTTGAAATTAGTTACCTTAGACCTAGAAAGGATCAAAGGAAGGCCTTAAATCAACGCATGCGTCCTTCGCAAAAACCATACACTAAAATTTCACGACAAACATTACATCATATAGAAAATTTTAAACGAGAATAAATTTCCAGACAGGAATGATGGCATATGGAGCTCTACACCCATCCAAGCAACAGCACTGACCGTTCGGAGATAAATGGGACAACACCCCCATTATATATGGACTTTGTCTAACAGTCTCGATATATATACACTTAAACAGCAAGCAAGCAATAGGACCTTACAGAAATGAAGATACAGCACAAATTGTAGGCTTGCATTATTTCCTTCTCTTTTTACTTTCAAACATCCGTGAGAAAGCTGTAGAACTTCAACGCTCCAGCGATCCCAGGAAATGAATCGAAGATGCCCTAGGCCCAAAACCGACACACAAGGGACAATGACAACTGCCATCCATCTTTAACAGTCACATTGGCATATAACGCAGGCAATCTATAAGATTAGGATACCCAGCACTTATTGTGTTGAAAATGAAAAACATACTATTGTTTCGGTTTCTAAGACAAACCATCTCTTCCAATCGATATGTTGGCTCAAACAGTAGATTTGATGCTTACCCTGAGAAAAGAACTAACCCTACTCTCTATAACACGAGGATTCCTCTTCATGGTCCTAATCTGTAAGGACCATCTCCCATGAAGTGACCATCCATGTAAAGAGCAGCATTTTGGGGATGTAGACCATCCATCACCATGAATTGCATGTCTTCGGATGGTTTCCAATGCCTTTTCCTTTGATTTATGAACCAATTATTGATTTGCTTCTGGTCTAGACCAGTTGCTTCTGCCAATGCCACCTTCTCTGTCTCCTGTAATGTATCCCAACAATGCATCAATCCCAGAAAAAGGGCTCATTCAAATTTAGCTTACAATTCAATCCATGTTATAAAATGCAGATTTAAGTTTAGAGCCCGCAACAGGTTGAAAGGGGACGAACTAACCGAAGGATATGGCCATTTGTAGTGCAGCTCCCACCAACTTAATAACTTCTGCCTAGCTTCTTTTGGTAGCTTCCCTTTCTTTTTCTTCTTTGAAAGTTCTTGCTTAAGACTGCTTAGATAACCGCTATACTTCCTCAACAGGTGGCTCTTGAGCTCTCGATCTTCAGCCCGTGGATCAATCTCAGGTAGTTCTGTTTCTCCTCCACTGTTCTCTTGATCCTCTTCGGATGAGCCAACACCTTCAGACTTCTCATCTATTCATTTGATGAACAGATCCATTTATCATAACATAATCAGTTCCATCTAGCACACCAAAGTTATGATTTTCAATGGACTTCTAAGATCGATTATCAAAGCAAGGTTCTGTGATGCCGGTATACATGAACAATGGTCAATAAAGAAAATGATTTACATAATTGGAAACATAAGATTATAAGTGAAGTGCAGATCACTATATGAAAAGAAACTTCAGATTCCAGCTGATTACATAAAAAGTAAGAACCTTCTTAATAGGCAATTTAATTTAAATAAGAACTGTTGGAACGAAAATACTACAAGATAGCTCCGCATTAAGTAGATATTTCCACCACCAACTTGCAACAAACGTACATTGACCAAACAGAGAATTAGCATGGGATCCAAAGAATGATATTATTTTGAAAGGAAACTCAAGATATTAAAAGATTTTATTTGAACACTAAATCTTCTCCAATAACTTGGATGCCAATCATTGTTAAAACAAAAGAGTTCAGCAAGCAAAACAAACGAATGGTGTATGCTCAAAAATAATTTTCCTTAGAAGCCATTCCATACAGTGAAAACTTGAGTGCATTCCTACACTTTTAAATTACGAACATTCATAAAAGAACCATAATTAGAAGACATATGTACACTATTAGACCAAAAGACCATGCGCCCTTTGGTGCTAAGCCACCAGATAATGTGAAAACAGCCATTATAAGGTACATAAACCAATCAACTGCACCATGATAACACCCCATAAAAAAATCTGCAAAACAGAATTTGAAGCAATTTGGTTGACCCCAAATCCCAACTTTGATCGGATAAAAGATAGCCTTTGTTGACTTTATTACCTGCCATAGATTAGAAAATCCCCTGAACTAATTTATCCCCAAATCAGCTCAAGCAAACAGTTTCTTGCTTTGAGTCACCATTTTTCTTGTCTCAATCATATATATCATTCAGCTCTAAGATTATTTGTAAGTATATCTGTGTGCTTGGTTTTCTAAGACAACCTTTAACACAGAAAATCATTGGCATTGAGGCGTGGATGAAAAGGTCCGACAATTAACTCGCATTCCAAAAATTAGTACACTGAAACTAAGCACAACCACAAAGCTTAGCACAAGATATAATTCGTTCATAAACATGAGAATATCTTATCGTCTTTGTAAAGATTCAAGAATTTGATATAATATACCAAATTTATATGCTAAAGAACATTAATTGCGAGAACAAAAAATGTAAAAGGATTCCAAAGGGATATGGCTTTAATAAGCTTTAAACACAATCAAGTGCAAATATAATGTGTCGAAGGAAATATAACAAGGTCAACAAGAGTTTATGGGATTAGATTTACCATAAACGAAGAGCATCAAGTTTAGAAACTTCTTGCATACATGAATCAAGATTGTAAGGAAAAATTTTCACCAACCCCCCACCAAATTCTATGCTGCTCCAGCGGAAATATACCGTATAACTGCCTTGTGAAGAGGTAAAAACTATAGAATCTGGATATTGGATTAGTGATGGCTCGTACAAAGGTTTAAGTGTTCATGAATATGAATAAAAAGGAACTGAATGTGAGTGGAAATTTGAGTGTAAGATTAAAACGAAAAATCATTTTACAAAGCACAAGTGTATACTTCCGACAAAGCCGTACAGGCTGTAAGGTGTCTAGCACCGATTTGAACAGCATCCTATGTTCTCTTCAATAAAGAAAAGTTTTCTTTTTTGTAACATTGAAACCATTTTACGCTCAACAGAACAAATGAGGAATTTTAACATAAAAGTAAAGAAGAACATCGAGATATGTATGCATAGTAGACACCACAAACCCACACAAGAATCAGATTTATTAGAACAAAAAAAAAAAAAAGGAAAAGAAAAGAGAGCTCAGATTTTGGAAAGAAAGCTAATTTGTCAGTGTCGGATATCTAGACCAGTCATCAGCCAACACATGCATGGGAGAAGTAAATGCATCATGTACACCATCGATCGCTGTTCTACCATTTAACTAGGCTAAGCAAGTTTTGTCTTTTGGTCTTCTCAATGTAGATTTAGGAACACATGAAGTATATAATTAATCAAAAGAAACAATTTTAAACCACTTTTACTGCAGGCTTGTGATTAGATCTTAGGGCTTCCTAATCAACTTTTGACTGTTAGCTCACTAGACTTACTACCTCAGTGCGTTCTTTCTAGTTCTATTCTTGGACTCTCACAGTGAGTAATCGCCTTCCTTGCCATTGAAAGGCGTCATCTTGGTCAAAGAAAGCTTCGGTGGAAAAGAAAAAAAAAAAAAAACTCAAAGCTCGAAAGGAGGCACTACAGACATAGAGCTCGGGGATTTTCTCAACGAAACGAACGGAAGATTGGGCTGGCTATTTGGTCTTATTCAATCTTCACTGTACTGGCAAAACCAGAATCGAATCCTTATCTGTAATACTATTCTAACTAGAATTTTCTCCTCCCCGGCAGTTTTTTTTTTTTTTATTTATTAACTCCAGTTGAAACTCGAGATTGGAAATTACTCCAGTATTACTTTAGTACCAGTGAACTGTAGCATAGTCCAGGCAACTTTTTTTTTTTTTTTGGCTGGGGATGTAAAATTGTTGCTTGGCGCTGTAATCATCAGCAATCCTATGTTTAAATGGAAGGAGAAATTCAAATACCGGAGTTGAAGATTCGTAGGGGACCATTGCAGATCGTATTCAACTGAGCTTCGATCCTACGCATGAAATCCATGGCTTCCTGTATGGGTCTTGTAAGCTCTTCCCGGTACTTGACAAGCATGTCGTGGTAAGCTTCCTGCACTTTATTGTTTCAAATATTAGGACAAAGTAATTTGACCTAAAAATAGAAATCGAGACATACTAATAATAGAAGTACTGGTTAAGAATTCAAAAAATGAAAAAAAAAATCATAATAACCATGAACTGATCGAGTTCGGGGTCTTTCGAAGCATCCCTGGAAGTGACCGAAGATCGCTGTCTTGATTCAAACTCCTGGCTAGCAGCTGCAAGCCGAGACGCAACTTCAGGCGGAGCACCCACCTGAAAAACGTGGTAGATCAAGAGAGAGAGTTTAATTTATTATTAAAATGAATAATTGAGCAAACAATTATTTCATTTGGCATTAACTTTTATCTTGTTCTAATTAAATTCATTACCTTTTGGCAATCCATGTAAGCTTCCAAAAGTTTAGAGTACTTGGGGTGGTTAAAGATTTTGGCTTTGATGGCTTCGACTTCGCTTGAGGTTGGACTCTCTTGTTGCTGATGATGATTAACTGAGAGATGTCCTCTCGGTAGAGGGTAGTGATGAAACTTATGAGCATGCTGCTGCGAAGTGCTGGCCTCGCTCTTCACTGTAGGATGTGGGTGGCCCTGATCAGATTGAAAGCACTCGCTTGATTGAAGATGGAAAGGGCTTAAATTTGGCATGTGGGTCTGCTGATTGCTTACGTTAGAGCCACTACTTGTGCGTCTCCCATAGGCAGAAGCAGAATTTGGTGCTGCGAGACTAGGTGATGCATACAGGAAATTTCCCCTTGGACTCGTGTTTTCATTCATTTGGTTGTAGTCTTCCATGTCATTAAGCAAACCCAGAGTGGAAGACCACAGAAAATTCCCAAAAAAGAAATGAAGCAAAACCAAAACCCTAAAGTAAGAAGTATCTGCAGAAACCCTAGACAGTGTAGGCACCTAGTCGTCTATAGGGAAAGAGAGTCTATGACCATGAATTTTGGCTTTTATACCAAATTCTATGAACTTGTCAGAAAATTTTGCTTTGCTGTAAGGGGAGGCCTAGAAATGAAGTTGCACCATGGCTTAGGTATGCTCAGCCATAGAGTAGAAACTAGCACTTCAAGAGAGCAAAAATAGAATCGAGACGAGGGATCTTAAGGCATGTTCCATGGATGAAGGTGAAGGTGAAGGTGAAGGTCTGAGAGTCGGCCTTAGCCGGAACTAGCACGAGGCTACGCTGCTTGGGTGGGTGACAAGACAGTCTTTGTAGATGGGAAAAGAAATTTAGAAAATATAAAGACAGGGAAGGCCAAGAGGTAAGGCAACTAAAAATTGTAGATTTTTTTCTTCCCCCTTTCTCTCTCCAGTCACGCACAGAGACGCAACCCTTTTATTTATTGTTGTTACCCTTTCTTTCACGGACTTCCCCAATTCTTACTCTATTTTAGCCTTTTGGTATCTATGTGTATGTATTTGTACTAATTTAGTTCTGGAAGTCAATTTGTAATGATTATAGAAACGAGAGAACTAAGTTCTATTATAGATAGTCGGTCACCCCCACATAACCTCTAATGAAGTAATGATCGCTATTGGTTACTGTCAGTGAAATAGTAGTTTTGGATGAGTACTAAATTAAATTAATATCAGTTATTGATGGAGGATCAGTGATAAATTGAAGCAAAGCAACAAACATTTAATCTTACGTTCTCCCTGATGGTTATCTATGTGGATAAACAAAGTTCTTGCAATGACAAGAGAAATGATTGGTTAGCTTGGTCAGATTTAACATGTACCTAAGAAACCCAATTAAATGGCGTCAGGCATGTCGATTAGTATTTCAACAATAGAAGCGTAATCTACTTAATAATTTTAAATTCTCGTACCATTATATCAACGAAGTTTGTCCAGTTACGGGTTCTTGTTGTTCCTAGAACTTCATAGTGGGATATGTCTTTTCAAACCTGTTGAAGTGTTAAACATTCTAAATGAATTTCTTAACATGAAATGAATGGTTCAGTGGTATATGCCATTTATTTCAGCACTGCCTTGATTCTATACAACCATCATGAGGAAAATTTTAGTAGAAGGGCAGTTGAGGCTCGTGATGTTGTATTTCTGTTTATTTTATTGAGAGATTCGTCATTTGTGAATTATATAATAAAAAATTATTTTCATAAATTTATATTAAAAAAAGATTAAAATTTGAGATTTTGAAAATAAATTTTAAATTATTAATAACTAGAGTATCTTTGATTTGGATTTTATATAAATTGAAGATTAACATGCTTTAGGGGAAGGGAAAATAGAATTTCGATATCTTGTCGCCCACAATCTCTGAGAAACGGATAAATATTACCTAGATTACCATAAAGATGAATTTTGTAGAGTATTAAGGACATTTCCTAGGTTACGACTATCCGACCACAAAGGAGCAATTTTACGGTTACGTTGTAATAATAAGTTCTAATTGAAACACATTCCTCGTAAGATGTTTGGGCTAGCAATCCAAATCAATTAATGAAGCCATCATCCATGGATTGTGGTGTCATCTAGAGGATCTTGCTGCGAGCACCATCATCTTCATTGCAAGCTCGTAAGAAATTCATGACAATGGTAAATAATAATAATTATTATTATTATAATTGGGAATATCAAATGAGCCCATTTGGAAACAAGAAAATCAAGTTACCAACATAAACAAAATTTCCCACCACATTCTATAAGCAGGTGTGCACAAGCCAGTAATTTTTAACGATGGTAATTGTGTATACACCTCTTTTATGTATACCATTTAATTAAACTGGACACGTGCATTGCCTATTTTCTTTTGTTAGTGATACTGCACTGGGAGTGTGTGTAGGTAGTTTTATTGTACATACACTTCTATGGATTTATGTTTTTTTTTTAAGAAAGAAAAAAGAAAAACACAGCTTCAACAGTTTTATTCACGGTATCCTGGAGAAATCAAGAAAACCCAAAAGGTTTATATATAGAGAACCTTGTCAGGACATCATACTTTAATTCATGTTGAACATTTTTACTGTCTTCGTCATGATTTATTGAGTATGTATCTTTCTTTGTTTTGTCCAAAAACAAAAATTGTATTTTCATAGTTTTATAATACATTAAACCATGTTTTCTGTTGTCCCCCCCCCCCCTTTTACCGTAAAGGAAGTTAATAAGGGATGAAGGGCAATCTCCGGATGACAAAAAAATAAAAAATTAATGAAATGAAAAAAGGAAATATATACTATTTCATTTCATCCAACCAATAAGCTTTGAGCTGCCCAACTGCCAATAAATAAACAAATAAGTTAATGGCATGACCTCATGTGCTTGTACTTCTCCTTCTTCTTCTTCTTCTTTTTTTTTTTTTTGTCTTTACACATCCTGAAGTGACGACCATCGATCTCAGGTGTTGGTACTGCTAATGCAATAGAATGCATCCGTCTACAAACTGTTCATTAACACCGGAAAAGTACAGATTTCAACGTTGAGCAGTGAAAAAGAGCCAGTGATCCAATCAGACCGGATTTGTACTGTTTGTGATGACCTGTTGCAGTAAGGCCACGTGTGGTGTACAAATAGACATAGACCCAGACTACGAGACCATTAAAAGACGTTCACAGTGTCACCTACGCGAGAGAGAGAGAGAGAGAGAGAGAGAGAGAGAGATGGAAATCCGAGCGAGGGCCTAGATGGGCTGTGTGTTGGCTTTGCAACGGGGTAAAGCTGGCGGCTATGACCACCATCCCACTGATCAACACACACAAATGCAACCAGAGTCATCGAGGGTGGGTAAGACTCACAGGGCTTAACACCCCCGACAGCAGCGCGCTACAAGTCGGGTGGGGAGGCAGGGGAGCGTCCAGAGATATGTCTTTTCTCCTCTCGAAAACAATATATGTTTTTTTTTCTTTTTAGAGAAAACATTCAGAAATAATAGACACGATTAAATATTATTATACTAATACAGAAAATATGTTAATATAAAAAAATTAATATATTTTATTATTTTATTAATTATATTGAATCGTATAGAAACGCGTATGCATCACTCTTGTATTTAATCACTTTTGTGCGGCTTACCTCTCCCTCTCTTTTATTTTTTTTATTTTTAATTTTCTTTGCTCTCCTAGATTGGACATTTCCAATTCACAGACAGACACGGCAAGGTCCTAGGCAGCTACTCCCCCGCGCAATGACTTCTCATTCACTGCCGATCAATTGCTCTGACCTATACATTTATTTATAGCGTAGACATGTATATTGCACTGTAGTCATTATTCACTGGCTGTATTCGTCGCCCGGTTAGCTAAATGCCTTTTGTTCTTTTGCTTAACCCCTTCTCGTTTGTCTACTGCAATTATTCACTCCATAAAAGTTCCAAATGCTTGCCCATCCCCAGCAAAGAAGTGCGCCATTATAATGGCACTAATCTGAAGATGCCAGCGAAAACCTACTGGCCTGACATTAATTAACCAATTAAAATGGGTTATAGTTAAACGCATGTGGAAACTTACGTTTTAATTTGTTGCATAGCTAGTAGTCCATGGTTGCCCCATCATATCTTTGGCTGCAAGCTTTTAACATGTATAATAACTGATTGATATATGGTATTTATTAATATTGACACTGGAGTTGATTTCCTCTACAATTATATGTCTATTATTGGTGCTTGCCTTTTTCCAGTCAAATCATGGTTCCAATGAGCTGTTCCTACCGTGTCACCCAAATTATCTCAAAAAAGCAGGTTGGCGATGGACTACTCAGACTAACTTGTTCGATATTCATATAACATTGTTACTAACATTCCGTAATACGTAAGTGTTTTCATTGAATTGGTGCTGGCCCTTCCTCGCGTCTATGGATACAATATCCCATTTACTACAACTTTTGCTTCAAAAGAAAATCTGCTTCTTTTTTCATTCTTGATGAATCAAACAAGATTTTATACATTAATAAGAGAAGCCGACCGTTAGAAAAATCGAAAGCATAGGCGGCAATAGACATAGGCAAGAAGAAAAATTATAATTATGTATATTTATAATGTGGGATGAGACTTTAATCTCTAGACTAAATTCAAGTCCTGAAAAAGTTGTTAATCGTTAAGCTGATGTTTTTTTTTTTCTTTTTTGCAAATGCTCGTATAAATAATGCAGCTCTTGAATGCACCATGGGCGCGGTTAAAGATACCCTGTATTGAAATTGAAGTGGCAATTTTGGTGGTTTCAATAAATAAATGCCGTTGTTTATGTATAAAATTTAAGGAAGGTGGGCCAGTGAGTTGATCCGTGTGTGTCTCTTTACCTTTCTTCCAGCTGCCACATAATTTACGATATTAATTTTCAGGTGCAAGGGTTTAAATTTTGAAGGAATTTGTTCAAGTACTTCAGACCAACCATATTGATTTCCACATTTTAAGCAATTCAGAGGTGGATGGAGCTCTTATACGTGGCTCCTGATATACCAATTAAAGAACAAACTGAGATTCCTAGTTTTACGGCTCAATAATACAATCATGGCCCTTTTGTCCAATCTCCTTATAAGTCATCGGATTTTATGATGCTTCCATATTCCAGCTTTGACGTGTAGGATTAGGACAAATTATATCGCAATCAGTGTCCTAATTATATCTCTTAACACTAATTCAAGCAACCAATCAAAAAATACACTGCACGAATTTTAAGGGATAACGTGCAATATAGAAATCAAGGGTCCCTTTGATATTCAAACGAGGTAGTATATGATAATATAATTAAAATAGAACAATATAAAATAAGTTAGATCATTATCATATTATACGTTTGAAAAACATTTAACAATAAAGAATAATTATATAATATAATATATCAAAATAATTTTATCATCCTCGTATAAGAGCAAATTATTTTATTATTAGAACTTTTTTTTATTACAAATAACTAAACTTAAGTATCAATTTAATATTATTTATTAGTGATTTCATAATATTTATAAGTCTTTTAAATTTTGATTAATTGTATAAAATATTCATTAAATTAGTTTTATAAGATCAACAAAATAGGTCTAAATTATAAAAATTAGTATCAAAATTACAATTATGATGACCTCCCGCATAATGATATTCTTTCCATACATCTTTCTCGTTCTCTTTTTATTTCTCTTTATCACTTTTTTAACTTTATCTTTACCTTTTATTCCTTAATTTTTATATATTTTTATCATTATCTATTTTTATTAATTCTCTTTATTTCTATATCTTTCCGCTTTCATTTATTTTTAATATCTCTATTTTATTTTTATCTATCTTTGTTCATCTCTTTCTCTTTCTCTTATCTGACTTTCTATTTTTTTAGTTCTCTCTATCATTCTTTTAATTTTTCTCTATCTTTCATTTTTCAATTTTTCTCCATCTCTTTCAATTCTAACATTATCTTTTTCTTCATTCTCTCTAATTCTATCTCATCATTTCTCTCTTTCCTTGTGTTTCTCTTTTATTTTTATTCATTTTTGTTCATCACTCCTCCTTTCTCTTTCTCTATCTTCATTTATCTCTTTTTTTCTTTCATCTCTAATTCTCTTATTATACTTCTCTTCTTTCTTCATTTCTATCCATTTTTTTTTTTCAGTCTCTTTACTTCTCTCTCCATGTTTCCTCTCATTTTGTTATTTTTATTTCTAAATTTTATCTCTCACTCCTTTTTTTTCTCTTTTTTATTTTTTCCTACTTTTTTATTTACTTTTTCTCTATTTTTTCTCTTTTCTTCCTTGAGAAATAAAACACGAAGAAATGAAGATAAAGTGAGAAAAGATATGAAAAACAAACAAAGGTAGAAGAAAGAGAGAGACAAGAAAGATAAATATAAAAAAGAGATAAAATTTTTAAAAATAAACAAAATAATTAAAGATAAAGAAAGAGAGAAAGAAGTGAGGAAATTGCAGAAAGAGGAGGATAAATGAAAGAGAGAATTGGAGATTAAGATAAGGAGCTGGAGAGAGAAGGAAGGCTACAGAAGAAGAGAGAACAATGAAAGAGAAATGTAAAACAAAAGGAGATAAATAGAGTGCGGGAGAGAAAAAGAAATGAGAAAAGAGGGAATGATAGGGATAATGGTTGTCACCGCGCTGGGTAATGGTCAATAGTAGTGATGGTTACGAACAAAGATAAAAGATGGGCGAAACATTTTAATTAATATTATAAATTTTAATATGAAATTTTTTTTAAAATGTCTAGTCAATATTATGAAATAATCTAACTTATAAAAATGTAGGAGATAATATTAGTTTATAAATATAAAATGGCGATCTCATATTAAATAATTTATTAAATATAAAATATAATAGGATAAGAATAACTTATGTTATATTATTTTACACTCTATTACGTATCAAACACATCCTAATAATTTGTGATTACGTGGAATTGTGAGATTGCATAAGCCAATACGATAATTGAGCTACATGCGGTTAATGGCCATCCTCCCAGCTGCTTAGCATTTTCTCAGCGTTAAAACAAAAAGAAGCAATCGAAAACAACTGTCATTTGCTTTATTAGGATAACTATATATTCATCACTTAAGTGACCACTGAACGAAGAATCTGAAGGTTAAGTTGTTATCGCTTCTCGTCATTAAATTCAGTAATAAACTTATTTAAATTTTTAATTCTTAAATTAATCTTTATTCATGACAAAAAAAAAAAAAAAAACAAAACCAACGGACAAGGAATATAAAGTTTAAGCTGTCAAGCGTTTCAGTCAATGGAGAGTGCTTTATTAAAAGCAAAAGTTGATGGCAGGGATGGGATTTGTCTGACTGTAAATAGGGGGAAACTGTTAGAGGCCTGGTGACTTATGATTAAAAAGAGATCTGTGGCTCTAATTACTGCATAATAGAGTTTCTTTTTTTCAATTTTTGTTTCTTAATTTATGTGTTATCAGATAAAGCATGGAAAGGTTTGGTTTTGATGGAGATGCAGGGAATATCGAGGTATAAAGAAGTCCACGGTCTCAGAAGAGATGTTCATATTCTAAAAATTTAGGGGCATAACCACTCTTATTTCTCACGTCAACCAAAAAAAAAAAAAGAAAGAAAGAAAGAAAGAAAGATAGGGCCTATGACTTCCACCGTCAGAAACCTCAGCCCTCTAGGCTAGCCCTATAAATATGTATAAAAATATATAGAGAGGTTGGATTTGACGGAAATGCAGAGCCTCTGTTCATATTTCTCTTTAAGAAAAGCTGCCTTTGGCTAAATGACATAGGCAAACTCCTAACAGGCTACCACGACATTTCTTTTTATTGTTTTGGTCAAATAGAAAATCATTGGGGGAAATGTTCGACGCAATCAACGTAGAAATATAATGGCATTGGAAATGCTAATGTTACCCCATCGCGCAATATCAGATGTTTGGTGAACGAATGTTGTGTGACGATTCAATGTACCGAAAAGAAAAAAAAAAAAGTGAATATTGTGTCTTTTCTTCGTCTGATTGAAAAGTAAAATATGCAATAAATGTCATACATACTATTATATTATTTTGGTAAGCGTCTTATGAAATGATTAAATCTGTGCTTGCATTAATTGACAATATCTCATCAAATTAGAACTTACATTATCGTATGGCATCGGTGGACTTAAGATTTGGGCCATTAAAAATGAAAATTTTTTTGATTAATTTGATCGCTAATCTATCAAATTTTATACCCAGCCACCAAATTAAACTTTTTGTCACAATATTGGAATGGATTAAAAAAAGATTAAGAATTTAAGATAGTGCCGTGATTTAATTTTCTAAGTCTCCAAAATTCGGTAATAGAAAACATTATAAATGAGTTGACCGACATGACAGATGACAGCGGGAGGAGAGAGAAAAAGCGAGAAGACGTTGGCTCCTGCTTTGGATAAGATAGACCCATTACGAGTTTCTCATTTTGGGGATTGAGCTAATGTTATTGTTATTATTATCATTATCATTATCTTTTTTTCTTGAAATCCAAACGAGTCACAATATTTTATTTGCATTAATGAAAATCTACTATTTGAGCCCCGGGGTTAGCTAATCTAGTTTTATTTGTGGTCTTATATTACTTCTCAATCCAAGGTCCTTTCTTAACACTTAATGCCAAAGCTTTCCTCTTTCTTTGTCAAAAGATCATGCATAAAGTTCATATACAATGATCCCTTTTAGAATATTAAACTTGCAGGGTCCGAACCATTTAGAATTGTTTATGCACTTCTTCATGCACAATTGAAGATAGAGACAGCGATTCCAATGGGTTGCCAGAGATAAGATAAGATAAATTATTCACTAAAGATTAACGGTGGAAAATCTCCAACGTTTCGGCACTTCACATATACAAAATCATGAGTTAGGCAGCTGCAGCAATGCTGATTTCAACTGTCAGGACCAAGAACTTTTCCACGCAATTCACGGATTCAGTGTTTATTTAACTTTCCTACAGTTAGAATGCAATGCCCGTTGATTCACATGTGCACATTTTGCACATGCCAATAGAAAAAAAAGATAAAAGAAACAAAAATATTGTGCTTGACAACATCGTCTGTATAATCTTAAAGGCAGTAAGTCAAGTCTAAAATTCAAACATCATGACAATAATTATAATACATATTTTCGTTCCAAGAATTTCAAACTTCAAGGTTGTCACGGCATTGATAATCTTTCACAATTTGTTATCTATTATATCGGGCTACATTGTATGGTGCAAATACGATTTTGGGTGATTACCGTAATTTGTGTTGGTAACTTATGGTAAGCACATAACGAGGGCTTGTTTCCTACAGCAATGCTACATTTTTTTTTTTTTCATTGTGGCAAGCCATGTGATTTCAATAAACATTTAGGATTAAAGGAGTCCATCAAAGACTTGGGTTGAAATCTTAAATTCCAATACTAAATCACAGTTATAATTAAACCCTTCTCTCCAACCAATTGAATTGACTTCTTAAAATCAAAAACGTCATAGAGGCTATTACCTAATAAATTTGCGTATTGAATTTTTTAAAAAATATCTTAGTAATTAAAAATTTAAAATTTTATTTCTAATACAACTTTTTAGTAGGATCAACTTTATATAAACAAGTATAATAGTAAAAATAATCATTCAAAAGAAACTAAAAAAAAAAACATAGCATTAGATTTTTTGAACTATAAACTTTATGACTTTTCATTATTAATGTTATTATTTTGTGAACTTTTAATGATCTTTCCATTTTTTGTATAGTCTAAAATATAATTTTCTTCAATAAAAATAACTGTATATTCATTTAACTATTAAACTTTCATACGATTATACTAATAATATTTTATAATGTTCGTTTATAAATATATAATATGTTTTAACATTTTTTATTCTTTTTATGTTCATTACTTATAATATATTTTATTAAAATATATAAATATTTTTAAGAAGTTCAGACCGGATTTGGGATAAGAATAATTTTTTAAAAAAAGATAGAATAAAAACATTTGATGGGATCATTTTAAAAATGAGTGGGGCTACGATATTATAAAAGATAATTTTTCAATTTTTTTACAATATATATTGATATATATAGACATATATATATCAAGGGGATGAGGGAAACGGGTCAGTGGAGCCGCTCGCTCCCACTTCCCTTCGCTGTCTGTCCTTAGGATTTCAAGTTCTGATTGTGTAAAAAGAATGTACAATTTTCAAAAATTAAAAATATATATATATATATTATTATCATAATATATGACCTAATAATTTTGTAAATAAACCAAGAGAAAAAATAAACAAAAGCAATCCTAAATGTTGTTATCTGAATTGTTATATGTATAAATATATATATTTTTCAGTCTACGAGGGGATCCACGAGGTCAACAATTTGAGGGTACGTGCGTGGAGCATAATGTAAACATCTATTTTTATCATGTTGATTAAATCACCAAGGATTAATAATTATGGAATTTAATTAAAATGATCCAATTAATTAATTGGGATTTATTTTAATGACAGTAGTTATTAGTTGAACCTCAAATATTGGCAATTTGGGCTTCACAAAAATCCAACCCTGCTCCACAAGAAAATAGAGCTCCTCACCTGGGTTTAAGAGACGAAGAACATTGTATAGGGGCACCGTGTGTCACATGTTCAATTCCTGTATAGTATTAATAAGAAAATCTGTTTTTTGTTTTTTCCTCTCATGATATGGAGGCTTAAGCTGTCTGGAACGAATAACTATGAGTTAACAACCGTATTCATAATTTACCGTACGTTAATTTCTGTGTACTTTAATTGATTGCATTAACAATTTTTTAATTTGGGTGGAATGGGATCCATTCGAAGTCAAAAGCAAGAAAGATTGGACATGGAGGCAAGGCTGAAACACCACCGCCGAACTGACATACCATAGCTCACTAACAAAAGCATCCATTGGACGCATGAGAGATGAACAAAATTTAACATAATTTACTAAAAAAAAGGTGTAAATATTATGATTATAATTATGAAAAATAAAAGTTAGTTAAGGGAAAAAAATTTGTATTATTTTATTTGATCGTGTTTCTGTAACTGTAGTCTAATTTACAAGGCCGCTAACGGCCGATGATCAGAGAGAGCCCCATGGCACCCCCCCCAACTAATAGAAGTCGCAGTATGTGGGGCCAGTTTGGGGGAGACGGGTCCCAAAACAGACTGTCGCATGTCCAGGGGGGGAGAGGCGCGCGAAAACAGCGCGGGAGCTGTTTCCCAATGCACTTGGACATCATAACTCAGTGTCTGTCTTCACAATTCTCTACAGAGAGTGGGGGAAGAGAGAGAGAGAGCCTGGCTTTCATGAGTCCAATAGCACATCCCATCATGAGTCCCATTGCATATCCCATCAAATGTTAACTCCTTCCTTCTGTTGACTATGACAACCTCTTCACAGGGGGGAGAGAGAGAGGGATAGGTGCTGGCAAAAAGATGCAATGCACCCATGTGAGAATGGGGCCCAGGGGAACCAAGGATTTGAGACAGGGATGGGGCTGTTTTGGGTCCCCTCAAAAAATGCATCATATATAGCAATTCTGTTTGTGGGGTGGCGAATTGCTGATGGTGGTGGTCGTAGTAGTGGTGATAATAGGTTGGTAGTAGTTACAGATGGGAGAGGTGGGGGTCTATCAAATTGATGTGATAACATGGATGTGTGGCATTTTGTTGGGTGTGTAGCGCAAGTATGTGTAGTAGGGGCATTTAATTTTGGATGGTCATGGTGGAAAATTGGTCCTGGAGAAGATGAAGTGCCCATGAAATGAATCATTGTTGATTTGGAATATGTACCGTGTGGGGATCTCATTCTCTATTATTATTATATACACACACATACACATATATATGTATATATGGAAATTGTCTAATATATTATTTCTTATCCAAATTTGTGCAACTTGAATTGATGTTTGTTTCCTCATATGAATCTGTACCATCGTAATTTGATTGGATGCTAAAAACTAATGAGAGCGAGATTGTTTTTATTGCAGTAAACATATAATGGTTGCCGTTGTCCGCGGCCAGGACACCAATTTATTCTTCTGAGGCAAATGAATGATTTGTCAACTTTTTATGACTTCCTTTGACGATTCACGCTCGGTAAAAGACAAGTGTTCCTACTTGTTACTGTGCTTGATGGTCCATTCGGTCTCATACAGCCTGCCTTGATTGAACAGGTTTGGGTCCAGTTATTTTTGTTTTGGTCCAACCCGACTCTACACACTCTAGGCCTATTTAGGGATTGAAGTTAAGTTTTATGGTACTATACTAGGACCCACTTGAGCCTATCTCCATTTTAGGTTAATAAGGTAATATAAATTTATAATTTAGATAGACCTGCTTGGCCTAACCTAAAAAAAAAACAAAAAACAAAAAACAAAAAAAAAAACCCAAATCAGATCCCGCTTCTCTCTCCCCGTGAACAAGTCTACACCAACGGGAACGAAAAGGGGAAAAAAAAAAAGGCAGTAGACCGTATACTACTAAAAGTTTGCTCGGTTTTATGCAAACTTAAGTCTTTATTATCGTTGGGTGCGAGGCTAGGGGGTCAACTAAAATGGGTTTTCAATTGATGGGATGCCAGAATATTAAACTATATCAGAAATGGTCCCACTTTGTTTTGAAATTTAATTCACGATGCTGAATTCACTCGTCAGCATAATTGGACTGCTGGTCCATTCCAATTGCCGTTCCATCGTCGCTTTAACACTAAAGCTTCTAGATTTCCCAGCATCAGCCACCTGCGTCGCTTGTGGTGCCATGTCCAGGCCCACTTGCAGCAATCTATTTTTGCAGCCGTCCGACGTGACCAGAAGAAGTTCATGGGCTTTCTAGGCCGATGACATAGGCCTACGTTCATTTGGGTCACCACCTGGTTCCTTTTGTTTAGCGCATAGTATTAACTTCTTGTTGCCGCATATCAGGTTTGTGGTTTGTCCACCGGGCTGCAACCAAAATCAGCACTGTGGTACCAAAATGACCATGCGGTTTAAGCAAAACATATAATTGCTTAAACATAACGGTCGTAGATACAATGAAGTGATAAATACTTGTAGTCACAACCAACACGACATATGCGTGAATCAAATGGTACAAACTATGAAAGCAGACAGACAGCAGAAGCAAGCTGCCTCGGTTCATAGATCTTGTTACGAGCGAATTTTGGGCAAACAGACTGGCCTTTGTTTAAAATTGCAGCTACTTCATATTTACATTGCAGTTACACAAACCCTAGGTTACTCAGGCTAAAGAACTCACTTTGATACCCAAGGCACATGTTTATACAGAGATCACACTCTCAATCCTGCCACCTACTAATTATTACAAATCGCACACTATTCTAGCGTAGCTAAATGGTCAATGCAGGTTACTGAAAATCACTACAAGGTTGCGGGTGTCACGAATTGTGGAAGTCCCAAACAACAAAATCAATTCAGAGAAACTTAAAAATTCCCAAAACATACCATTAAGCTAAATTCACACCCCACCTCAATTATTGTGTTTTCATGTCAACATGGGCAGGAGCAGAGGTAGATTGGAGGATCCCTGAACTTTCCTGGCAAGTAGCAGGCAACCAGTCATTCTAAACTTCCCCGAGGCCCAGCAGTTCAACAAAATTACCCCCATGTACTTGAATGTCTTAATGCCTATAAGTTCAAAGACACAACAAGCGGCAAGTCACCCCGATCAACAACAAATGACTTGTTAACATTGCCCAAAGGGGTTATAATTTCAACAGTATGAATCCCATGAAATCCTCTGAATTTGAACTCTCCTTGCTCGTTAATGTGCCCATTAGCGTAAGAGAGCCATTCTTTTTTCTTTTTTTTTTTTTAAAGCAAGCAAACACTTACAGAGGGTGCCAAAAACGCCCCGCTAATTGACACGAGACAAAAAATTCAGTGTCCACGCGGAATGTCCGGCGGACTCCAAGTGCGAGGTTCGCTGATAAACGGATTGCCTAAATCTAATTGAAACGAAGTCGTTTTTCTTATTGTTTTTCGATAATAAAAACGACTTCGTTTTTTTTTTCCTTTTTTTTTTTCAGTCCAATCAATTAAATTCATGACAAGTAGAATAATTGCCGACATTTCTGACGACGGAATCTCACACGCTCTCTATATCCGGCTCACTAATGCGAGCGAGAAAGAGAGATCGGAAACAACATCCACGCCGCTTAACCACTTATTCTAGTACTCTGTCTTCTCTCCTGCTAAAAGCTCCGAGCATTTTGGTTTGGAGCAGAACAGAAGAAGTGAACAACCTTGTAAGTTGTTATTGTTTGCTGTGCTCTGGCAAGCCACTTGCATAATGCCGTGCAGCGTAGACAGTCTCATGTGTAGCCTGATCATTACTCTTTAATGTTATATTTCTTTGCTTTTCAATCACCCATTTGCGGCTTAGCTCCCACAGAGTCAGTGGATACTTATGTCTTCCTCCCTTTCTTCATTATCCACTTTTATTTGCTTGAGTTCCTCCTTACATTATTATTATTTATCTTAATAAAAAATTTATTTGATGCTTTTGTTCTTAGTCCTTCGATTAATATATGTATGTCTATTATGTTCACTCCTTCGGTTGGAGGATGATTGGTAGTTATTTTTGAGGCTCCATTGCATAGTTAAAAAGAAAAAAAAAATCCTTTCCTAAATATTCCTTGGCTGCTGCGTCGACAAGAGCATAAATTTAATTTGATTTACCCCGGTTGACGCTGAATACGACTCTCTGACATACTTCCATTGTTTCGCACACCAAACAAGTTTTGGGCAAATAAGACCAGTTTGTATTGTTATGCCAAAATGGTAGCGACTAAGTTTCTATTTCCTTTATGCAATGCTGATGTTGGGTCTGAGAAGGCAGTCATTTTGCCTTGTCGAAAGCTTTAACATGGAGGATTAGACTGGCTTGCTAGTGGCAATTGCGTTTTCTGATAATTTGCTACTGGTTCTTGTTTCAGCTTACAGATTGAGAGAAACAATTGCTGCTGATGGTTCAATAAGGCGAGCTGATTGTAATTGACCATGTTGAGGCAGTCATCTAGCAGAAACACAAGGCTGAAAGGCCTTAAGGTGAAGCATATTCTTCGGATATGCGTGCTGCTTGCCATTTCTATTTGGCTACTTAATCAACTCAAACGCTCCTACGATAAGAAGAAGTCGCTTGAGGATAGCACTGGCAATATATCGGAAAAAATACAAAGCAAGCACGAAATCTTAAAACTTGGGAGGAAAGACCTCCGTTCCGGAGTGGAAGAAACAAATTCTGATATCAAAAGTCAACGGCAACAAGCAGAACTGGAAGAAGAGATTGAAGGCATTAAACCTGAAGAAACTGAGGATGAAAGAAGAGGGGGTGGAGATGATGAAATAGATGGGCTTGATCAAGGGAGAGCAGAAGAGGAAGAGCCTGAGGAAGTGGAGGATCTCATTGATGTAGATGATAGGGAGAGAGAAGAGGGGATTGCAGAACAAGAGATGGATGAGAGGGTTAATGAGCTTGTTGATGCAAGTTCACAGGATGATCAAGTTCATATTCTAGGTCAAAGGAATGCTCAAGAGGCCGGAGAACATAGAATAAGCACTGAATTTGAATTTAAAGGCCTGAGCAATTTGAAGGAAAAGGAGGCGAAAAGCTACAACTCTGCGGAATCCGTGCAAGAGAATAAGAGCCGGGGAATCAAGGAGGATAGCGCTGAAAGCGTCGATGTAGACACTAATGTTGGAAAGAAAGTGACAATTGGATCCAAGGATCATGATACTGAGGTGAATGGTAACTGATGAGTCAAAATACAGATTCTAATTTAATGTCGGACGGACCATGTCAAATGACTAGGTCTGATATCTTTATATCTTTATTTTTTCTTGTAAGTTATGCTGCCAGAGCCAACACATAAGTCGAATACAATGTAATTGTTCAATATGTAGCTCATATCATTGCGAGCCATTTCTGGGTTCAAAATGGACCTGCAGGGATCAGGCAATATTGACATGAGGCAGAGAAGCCTTGCTTTGGAGAAAACTAGTCAGGATTTAAGTGCCGTACAAAAGGAGTCTTCAGATTCTTCTGATTTCTAGTCATACTAGAAAAGCTGGTTGAGAGGATTTCATGAGGGACCTCCACTGGACCAAAAAACGAGGATGCTGCGAAGTGACTCGATGTAATAAAAGCATGCCAATATTTTTAACTTACCAGATTTTAGCTGGGCAATTGTACATATGCTTCTTTCTGTTTCAGTTGTATTTGGACTTGCCAAGATTTTATGTTTACTGTTTCTTTTTAACCGTTGCACGTAGAGGGCGGGGTTTGGGTGGTATTACAACATTCATATTTTGCATATGGTATATGTCTATCAGTAGAGTCCACTACTTTTGTGTGAACGTAGTCCAACTCAGTGGTAATTTGGACGTCTTCTTAGAATTCAGCAATGAGCATTGGAAGAAATTTGCCATTAGTTTAAAATGTGCATGGGGTAAACCTGGAAAACTGGCAATCTTTAAAGCCATTTTCAGCTTTTGGTCATAAGATCCACAAATTTTCGCTAAAATTTGCACGTGGCCGCAACTATATCTTTTTGAACATCTTCAAAGAGAATTCCAAAAAAAAAAAAAGGGAAATCAAGGACATAGTTTTCCACAGTGAAGATCATTATAAAGGGTTCTAATCCAGTAACGTAATGTCCAGAGAACAACCGGCAGAATGAATCCCAATTTCTCTTGAGAATATTCAGTCCATAAAACTTGAATTAGGAGCTAATTCGCTGGGTATCAGCAAGAAATGTGAATATTCACTTGCCTATATATCATACCCTTCTCAAGGATGTGTAAGGCGGCTTTCCACTTCACCAGCATCCGCACTATTGATGTATCTGGTTGAAAGGAAGAGCTTAGGGAAATATAGACCCAGCTTGCATGCTCATGAAACTGAATAACAGTCCATTCTCAGATATTTCATGAAACTTTTATGGCATTATTTACAAGAGAAAGCATTGAAACACACAACAACACACTTCCCAAATTTAAACCAGGCATATTGAACTTTAGGAGACTTAGGTTTTTGTAAGCTCTCTAAATTCACAATCTTTATTGTCTCTTCTAGAAATAATGACAGTATATATTCTCAAACGTTTTCTTGTTTTCTGAAATTTTTTTCTTTTTTAATGTTCTTCTATTGAAATATTGAATAATGAACTGACGAGGGATGGGAACATGATCCAATATTTTTTTTTGATGGGGGCGACAAGATTCCTCTCCCTTCAAAATCTATTTGAAATTGCTGACCTTAGTCTCGTCATCTATAACCCTTTTCTCTTTATTCGTTAGCAGCAAAATGCCAACCGTCAAAATAATAATAATATAAATAATAAACTAACGAGCAATTTGTTTCAATAATAATTGCTGCCATAAACGACAATGCAAACCAACTCACAAGCACCAAGCAGAGTGGAATCCAATGCCCTTTGGCGATTCCAGAATTTTGGCCTGCTCCATGCACCGACTCAGATCTCTCCAGAATTTCGATTCTCAGGCTGGCTTTGTTCACGCCATTGGTCTGTCTTGAGATTTGAGATGGATCTAATCAGTAAAAATGCAATAAAAATAGAAGGTAAGGAGAAATAGAGGTCTTTGCCTCTCAAGGGCTGCCATAAAATAAATAAATAAATAAAACCTTTGCAAGCGGAGCAAATGTGGAGGGTGTGCTAGAAGTCGCACAATGGAGGATTACCTTGACCCGCCGTCTACTATTTTTGTACCTTGCAGTAAAAGGATCCCAAAGTCAAAAAGCCTGCTTTGCCCTTGCGGTCGGCCCCGAGCAACCCTTGACTGTCTTCGCCACTCATTCTCCTGAATTGCAGCCTATTTAGCTTGCAAATTGTTAGCTTTTATTGACTGGCCGCATTTCAATTATATGCCCTTTTGGATGGAACTAGAATCCTTGGGTCCCCGACGGGGTTGACAAGCTGCGAGGCACTAACTCCGTATTTTCCATTTTTCTTTTTGGATAAATGTTCATGGCCGATGGCCACCGAGTGTAATCCTCATTTAATTCAAAAAAAATATATATTTTTAATCTTTTGTAAATTTTTATTTTTTTTAACTTATAAATGTTAGATGTGCAATTAAATGACACTCGAAAGAAATACCACCAAGGGTTTGTGCGCTCACTGTTTGAGCCAACGGCGAGACTACGACTTCCGGTAACAATCTGCGTGCCATTCCAACTGTTTTCAAGTGCGAATTTAGCCGCTGGATGAATTCAGAGTTTGCTGACCCGTCCTAGCCATACGAATGCCCCGCCGACGTAAACTTTTTGACCTCTCTCGCAAATAGTTTGTTAGGATCTGATTGTCATTTAAAAATTGTAATTTCCAAGAGCAGAAATCCAAGCATCACATGCCAGGGCAGAAATTTAGCTGCACCAATGCTCAGGGCGTAAGCGCCACGAAGCATTGCCAACCCATGACCCCGCTGGCTCCCCTACCACGCCCTTTTCAGTCCTAATTTATTATGCTGACAACACATCCATTTTTCTAAGCATTTAGTTGATTTGGGCAATGATTGCCCAAACCTCGGGTTCCATTGGGATGCAAAATCTTATTCTTCTCAATGGGTTAATTTGACCCCAAGGGGTTATTGTACTTTGCCTTTTCAATCGCGCGGCAATGGTAGAGAAGGGCTCAAAATGGCATTACAGCTATCACCCACCCACCCACCTTGTGATGTTTCTAATTAAAATCAGCCATTACGTGCACGCACCGCACTTCCATTGCCTTCTCTCCAAATGTCGCCGACGGGCACATCCTTCGGGTTTTACGTCTTCCGTAGGCTCGGTTTGAAATTGCATTAGGTGTTTTTATCGATGCGGTTAAAAAATTTAAGTCATCCTCAAATTTGTTGTTATTAGTTAATATAATTAATTATAAACGTAATTACTTGTCTAATAATTATTTATACTATTTTTAAAACAATAGAAAACCCATAAAATAAAATTAATAACGAAAATCTGTTTACATAATTAAATTGTAATTATTTTATATAATAATAAAAATTATAATCTTAAATTTTATTAAATTATGATACACTTGTTTACTTTTTTTTTATTACTCGAAATATTGTATTTGTTAAATAAAAATTTTAACTGTTTTATATTCTCATTAAAAATAAACATTTTAGTTGAACTTGTACAAACACAATTGCATTTGAATAAAAAAAATCACTAAATTTTCAACCTACAACCTACAACTACATGTTCAAACACACGCAGGCTTTCAAATCTGCGTCTCAGAAGGTTTTGCAGATGAAGTTAAGAGGCCAAAAAGGAGACACTGCTATTGACAAAATCAGAAACATTTCTTGCCATCGCCATTAGGAATTTTGACATTGCAACTGACAAAATGCCTGGAGGTGTAACAACCCAAATGCCATAGCATTCCCGCTTCCCCCGAATGAGCAAAGAGGAAAATTAACAAAGCAACACAAGCAGCAAGTAAAGCACAGCGAGCCTAATCCAACCCAAACCTAATCTATGATTTCCCTATGGGCTTTACAAGAAAAGAAACTATGGGGGCCTGTTAATGGTGAAAAAAAAAAAAAAAGAGGGGCGAAAATCAATCAAGGAAAAAGTAGAAATTAGCCCAGTAAATCAGCGGTCTTGGCAAAGCTCCTTCCTGAGCCGTTGAGAGAAAAGCCTGCAGGCATCCATACTCAAGTCAGCGGCTGCGGCCAATGCCACGAAGGCAGCTGCATCCTCGGTGCAATTCACGTGCTGCACGCTAACCTCCACGCCTGGCTTACCGCACTTCCCCTCTCCTCCCACGCTAGCTGACATCACAAACCCTCTGTACATGCAGTAAGGCCACAGCCCATACCCGAAATCCCCGCTGCCCCTCGGGCTGCACGCCGGCGACGTCGAGCTCCTCGGCGTAGCTGTTCCGTTGCAGCCGGACCCTAGATCGATCATAAATTTCCCGCCTTTGTATGAGCTGAGAGTGGCCTCGGCCAGCACAACTCCGGCGGCGCCCATGCCGCCGTTTGCGTCCGGGATTAGCTCGAAGCGGTAGCCCAGTCCATCGGAGGCGCCGCGCTCGCGCCAAGCCTCGAGCCGCCCCCACGGCTTCCAGGTGCCATCGCCGGGGCGGAGAATGAGCCAGGCACCAGGATTAGAGCGGCTCACTCGATCAGAGCCGGGAGAAGCCACGAAAGGAGTGACCATGGAAGCCGCGGCTACTGGCGAGCCGGAGAGGTCGTGGACCGTTATCGACCATCCCTTACGTTCCTTGACCGGTCGCTCTCTTTCACTCCCAAACGCACTAAGCCAGCCTCTTGAGCCGCTCGGCCCGGCATGCAATGACCTGACAATACGAGCCAGATAGGTTAATTAACAAGCAAAGAGAACTCAACTTTCACCGTGAAGAGCATCTTTAACGCACAGTGAGCTCAAAATGCCTCGATCATCCCAAGCTTTAGTTATTCAAAGTTAAACCAACCTGGATATCTGATTCCGGTCGCCGGTGTTTCGGAAACTGAACTTGCAGGTGAAAACCGGTTGCCTGATGTTTCCCTGGATCTGAAACACCTGTGGGCTGCACTCGGGCTCTCCATCGAACTGAAACACGAATCTCGGTTGTGGCTTGGCCTTGACAGTCAAATGAAACCGGGCGGCGGCCGATCCTTTGCGAGTCTCTTTGCCAACAGGCCTCCAACCATTCTGGAACACGTTGGTCTTGGACTCTATTCCCGCCAGATCCAGCGGCACGTACACTTTCCCCAGGAGTCTCCCAGAGTTGAGGCCGCAGGTGGAGCCTCGGCGGCCCGTGTAGATCGTCAATTCGAGACGAGGCTTACCGGATAGGAAGGACTTGCGACGGAGGCGGTCGACGTCAGACATGCTGAGGTGGAAAGAGGCGGCCAGGGTTTGGGGCTGGCCGTCGGGAGGGAGGTGGTGGTTGGCGTCGGGTGAAATGTGAGAGACAACTGCCATTTGGGGAGGGAAGTTCGTGAGCTTGATCCTGCAGAAGCATGGAGAAGAAGAAGGGTGAACGACGGAGCGAGCTGGCTGTGAAGAAGCAAGTGGGATTTCGAGGGCTAGATTGCCTACGGTGAGGCGCACGAAGGGGCAAGGATCCATCTATTCTTTTTGGCTTTCTCCTGCTGGCTGTGCCCTTCCCTCGCTTAATTATAAGAAGAAGAAGCAGGAGGAGGAGGAGGAGGAGGAGGAGGGGATCAGAGCAAGTCGGAGAGGCTGGAGTGGAGCCGTACATACATGGGGATGCGTGCGTGCAGGAACAGGGATTGGAGAAGAAATGCGGCAAGTGCTAGTGCTAAATGCAAATTCCCTAGCTTTCTCTTCTCTGCTGATCCCTGGTTATCCCTGCTAACAAATATCCTCCAATACAATTCCCTGCTTCTTCTCTCTTCAATTTCTCTTGATTCTCCGTTGCACTCTTTTTTTTTTTTAACTAATAATAATAATATTATTATTATTATTATTATTATTTAATTTATAGTAGGTAAGGGCAGCAACGTAAATCTAATTTTGATTTTATTCAAATCCTCATTCTAATTAAAATTCTAGTCTGGTTGACATCCCAATCTCGCGTTGACGACACTGTTTAGACTGATGTCCTTCTCCTTGTTCCTGTAATTCTTTGTTTTCCCTCCATCGTCTGACCAACCACAGGGTCCACAACTCCTCCCAGATGGGCACTCTGTTTTTTTCAATGAAATTCGTTAAGAAAAACTGACGTCTTCTTCTTCTTCTTCTTTTTCTTTTTTTAATAAGAAAAATTCTATAAGAATTAAGGTATAACATTATAATAGTAAAAATTATAAATCATTAACATTTTTGTTTAATTTTATAAATAAACAAAGTTAACTTTTAAAAATTTATTTTACTGTTATTTTTACTACTTTTTTAATCGATGCGAGATTGGGAAATTTTTTTTTTTTTTTAAATTTTTCCTATGAATCACAGATGCATGCCCTTCCTTTTTGTTCTGGGGAATCTCGGACAATTTTATGGAACAAACTTCAATAATTTCGTGATCTTCGACTGCATTCTATCTTCCACAGTGTAATCAATGCAGCCTAAAATGGATCCTATATTCTGTTTTTATTTTTTGCTAAAATTGGCCTCATGATTGGATACTTAATATGATTTTGTTCAGAGATTAAAGACAGGTCTTCACAAAATAATTGATTTCATCTCTTATCTATACGCGCAAGCGCCCGCGCGTATATATAATTGGATAAAAGAGCTAAATTTACTCTCGATAATATTTAAAAGAATATGTGCATCTAAAATATATAAATAAAATCACATTTAAAGATTATGTATGAATATACAAACAAAATTATGATTTTAGTTTTAAAAGAGCTAAATCAAACGGAAAGCAAACAATAAATTTTTTAAAATTTCAAATCAAAATCATATGTTTCAAAACAGGTCAAAATAGGATCTGTTTTGATCTTTTGCAAGGTTTAAACTAAATATTGCACATCTTGGTTTGGGAGAAGAAAAGATGCCGTGAGAGGCTGGATGGCCAGGTCTCCTGCTGCTCCAGCCACGCACAGCCTCACGTTGCATTAAAAAAAAAAAAAAAAAAAAGAAAAAAAAATGAAAAGGCCTGAAGATTTCGATTAGAAAAGGGATTAAAAAAAAAAAAACAGTCAAAGATCTCCCCTTTTATCCCTTCTCAAAGATTTCAAAATTCAAAGAATGGAATGGGTGGCCATCGATGGCCAATGAGTCCTTGAGGTAAAACCCACCCAGGTTCAAATATGAACGGCAGCCAGTATAAATTAAAAGGCTCAGGCCCAATTAAACATAGAGGGTGCTTTGGGAATTGCGCATCCACCGATGATAGTCCCAAATGGAAAGGTCCAAAACGAACCCAAATACGCTGCCATCAACGGTATGAAAATACGATGCTTCTCAAGGTGGTAATGTGGCAAATGTGGCAAGTAATTTAGTGCCTTTTTTTTTTTTTCTCTCTCTTTATGTTAGTTCAAGTTTTGAATCTGTTTATTATTAATAATTAATTTATTTATAAATATAAATTTATTTTCAAAATATAATATACATTTTTATATTCACTAATATTATGCTATATTAGATAATTTAATTGTAGTTTTAAGAATTCAAAAATTATGAAAATTAAATTAAATTGTTAATAATACTAAGATACAACAGTATATTTTATGATGGAATGAACCACACAGAAAAAAAAAAAAACTTAACTATTCTTTACAATTTACAATCATCTCACACTCAACACACATTACTTATATATGTATATTTTTATCATGTTATTAATTGTTTGTTCTCTTTTCTTTTTAAAACTTTATATTTTTATTTTTTATATTTAAAAGGTTAATGTTTTGATAATGATAATTTCGTTTTTCGAATAAGTCAACAAAATAAAATAAAATGGACGAATGATAATTTTAGTTTTAATAAGTATAGTTCAAATGGTTAAATTAATCAAATTAATTTCTAATTGTTAATGAAAATCTAATTGATTTTATTTTTATATTATTTAATTACAATTGAAAAAAATTTTCAATTATTACTAATAATTATTTTGAATATGAGGATTACTCAAAACTATCCGCATACACTCATAACATTGGTTGCCGGTGGTTGATGATAGAATGCTTTTCAAGGCCGAAGAAGAAGGCAGCAACCGCGCATCACGCGAAGACAAGGCCGAGAGAGTTGCGGCCATGGGGCGTAGGGCTCAAACCCACCGTTTACCCTCCTCTTCCGTCTCTTCCATCGGTGGGGGCAACCTGTTGATAGTGGACACTTTTCGGTGAAAAAATAAATAAATAAATAAAATTGTACACGATTGATAAACGAAAGCATAAAAATCAAGGAGCAGACTCAATAAAATATTATTTTATATTATTCATTATCTTACCTGATTATTTTATTAATAGAATAATTATCTCATTAATAACGTACAATAAATTTACTAAAAAGTTTGTCTGATAAAGCATTTCCCTTCGTTTTTCTGTTCGTAAATTCAGGGTTTTTTTTTTCTTTTTCTTTTGGGTGCTTTGCATTTTACTCTCATGTACTAGTGGTCGCCGCACCGCTTTTATTTTTCAGCTTGTGGCACGAAACCTATTGAGAATCGAAACTTGAAAGCACTGTACCATGCGCACATTACATAAGGACGTCCATCGCTTACCTTGTCTTTCTTGAAGAGAAACATGTGGCCCTAGCCCAGGTTGTTCTCCCCTCTGGGTAATCGGCAGAAATGGGCTCTAGGTGCCACCAAATGATATTTAATATCTTAATAATATTAATGTATATGTTATATATATATATATATATTCTAGTTACTATAATTGTATAAATTACATATTCTCATAATTATTAAAATAAATTTAAATTTATTTACTAAATAATCTATGTAAATTAATTAAGTTTAATATAAGTATATTGTGATTCACACAAAACGTGGGTCATAGTCCAACTCATCTTAGGAAAATAAAATAAAATAATCTGATCCGATTTACCAATCCAATGGGCCGGGTTGGGTCGAAATTTTATATGCATGATAACCCCAGCTCTCCAAGTCCCAGGGATCCAAAGTTTGGCAATTTTGGGGGTCCTCGATCCCCCGCCTCACCCCTTCGGCGGTCTGACACATTTGGAACGGTGTAACTTGCGCCAAGTTTAAGATTTGGGACACTTACGGGTGCTGAGCCGCCGTAATCAAAATGATGCCCAGTGGCTTTTATGAAAGGCTAAATACTTGCACACGAAGGATTTTGTCATGCACCAACTGGTTTTCAAACTACTGAGCAATCTCCCATCTCTCCATCTCTTTTTTTCTCGCCTTCGAAAATTAATGCAGGGTCTTATTGGTTAATCGTTGCCTGCAGAAAACACATGGCGGGTTCCCGGACTGCATGCTTCCCATTCCTTACCATGTTTCTCTTTCACCCAGCAGAATCCTCTCCTCTCAACAACGACCGCTAAATAGGCCATCAAGCATCATCATTTTCCACTACCACAGCCCAAAATTCATGAGCTAATTCAACAACTCACCTGACCTCTTTCAAAATTGCGATGATTCCAGTAAGCCCAATATCCCGTCCAGAAGCTTCCGACTCCAAGAACCATCTCTGTAATAATTATATCACAGTCATCGCATCTAAAAGTAGTTATTTGGAAAGGCCCGAAATACATTTTGCAATGACAGGTAATGAGCATGGCACCTTGGAAAACGAAATATAAAAAATGTTTTATTCTACAACTGACCAAAATAAGTCACAGGTATGCTACATCCCACAAGAGATCGTCTGTACAGACCATAGGCGATGGTGTCTAACTCCCACCTCGTATGAGAGCTCTACACAGCACTTTGGAGCAGGATAATAATGAGACTAGAGCAAAGCAAGCAGAATTGTACAAAGGTTAAACCAAGCACCACAGAAGCATCAGTGCTTCTTTCCACCTTTATGCAGGATCTACACGTGGAACTGAGAAGAAATCATCATTCTCCAGTAACACTTCTTTCAGAATCCTTGGGAGTTCCACATATTATGGATTCTTCCTTACCGGAACTATATCATATCAAGGAGTAATTACAGCAGCTGAAAGCTGGGACCCTTGCATTTTGCATTTGCTTGACTCCAGCTGCTACAGAGAATTACACTTAGCTATACATTGTAGGTGCGGATTGAATGGACCCCTCATCCAGCATAACACCCATTGAGGTGGTGAGGCAACACTGTATATCAAGGAGTAATTACAGCAGCTGAAAGCTGGGACCCTTGCATTTTGCATTTGGTTGACTCCAGCTGCCACAGAGAATTACACTTAGCTATACATTGTATGTAGGTGCGGATTGAATGGACCCCTCATCCAGCACAACACCCATTGAGGTGGTGAGGCAACACTGTACTTTAAAATTGGTACACCACTTCTCAGAATGTCAGAAATGCTTCCAACACCACCTAGCAGGATTTTTTCTTGTATGGCACTAGGCTCAAGAAGAAGTCTGTAAATATATGCTCATACTCTGGCATTTTCCCATACCCTGCCATGCAGGGAAAAGCAGTCAGTTCGCATGTCTAGAAAAGTAACATAACCAAAATGCGGAAATATATAACCCAAGAACCATGCTGATGCAAGTCTCTATGATCTCAACACAATTGGAATAAAAGGCTTACTGGTGTGACCAAGAAGAATACTTAAGGAAAATGACACAGCTACAGGTAACAACAGGTTTGGCTTGCCTGGGAAGTAATTAATATCAATCACATAAAATTTATCTCTGGTCCCATGCTCTCGGATAATATCCAAATTGAACAGCCGAAGACCCTGCACATAATATCAAAGATAGACAAGATTTTAAAAGAAACATGGCCAATGTGATATTGTGCTGCTGAAAGTCCTAGAAGGAAATATGAGAACCTACCAGTTGTCGGCGGAGTCCCTTTGCCAATTTTTCAAGTAAGGGGGGTGGAGGAAGCTCTGCACGAGAAGGCCAATGTTTAGAGGAACTTGTAAAGATCTCATAGCCACCATAAGAGTGTTTAATAAGAACAAAACATAATTCAATGACAACAAAGATGCCTATAGCTAATCCTCAATTGCACTTGCATAACCAAAGTTATCTGGAAAGCTTAATCTTTTTAGCTTGCTTCCAGGACCTTGTAGCATTCCAATGCATGGGGAAGATGTGGGCTGCATGAACCTTGGGATAAGTTGCTGGTTCTCAAAGAGTCCCAAACACACTATTAAAGGTAAGGAGTGGTGTGAGGCATTAAACTAACCCACCTAACTGCACACAGATTCTTTACTCCTAGGAATAACAGATTATGAAACTATTCTGTGTATCAAAGGCATGTTTCAAAGTTGATAAAGAGGGTCACCCAAAAGCACACAAGAACTTAATCTGAATAGGATAACTTACCAGCAACACCAGGATCCAGATCAGCATCATCTGCAGAAGCTGCAGCACAAGAAACCCTTGGAAGATGAAGAACACCAGGATTATTGGATATCTCCCGTTTACAGACATCAGGTAAAGAGAAACGCCTAACCACCTTTATAGTGTCCCCAACAATATAAACTTTGAACATAACACCTCCTACAACGATGAAAGAAATGCAATTGTTGAGTTTTAAGTCAAAATTTTGATGAAAATAGAATAACACAATATTATGAATGCATACCATGGTTAACAAATTCCTGAAGAACAAGTGGGGGTTCAAGTTTTCGGAGCGAATGTTGATCAAAGGCAAGTGACAGTTCATGAGATTTGGCACTTCCATCTGCAACCAGTGGCTTTGCAACTGAAATGGATAAATATTTTTGAATTCAGTTAGGAATGTACCATGAGTAGCCAAAATAAAAAAAGTAGTCCCATGATGATGCAATCCTTTTCACACAGAACATGAGTTTCCAGCTAAACAGATGCAGAGTCTATGGCCAACACATAGAACCGAGGATGCAACAAGATTGAATGCAAAAATATAAATACCAAGTGGCATCATCAGCCCAGCTTTTGTGACTGCGTCAGGGATTGATGACGCATCCTTTTTAATAACTAATTGCCTAGGGATGTCAACCTTCCCTGCATCATAATTCAAATAAGCCAAGCATTAGCTTTGAGCAGTTTCAGAAAGTGAATTGCCAGTAACTTCCAATATTAGATCAGTCACTATGATAGATTGCTCTCTGGACATCAAGCTGAAAAGTCAATTTTCCTGGTCAACACCATAAAAACACGAGTAATTCATAATTACCATATGAGTCTGACAAATTCATATCAGCAACGCACTGTAGCATGGACTGGCGATTGTGCAAATATTGTATTGCATCTGGAGGATCAAGAACAGTGACTTCTGGATTTGTCCTTCTGTATTCCTAGATATAAAGTAAGAGAGAGAGAGAGAGAGAGAGAGAGAGAGAGAGAGAGAGAGAGAGAGAGAGAGAGAGAGGGCAATAGGGTAGGAGTCAACACAAAACACGCAACTTTCATGACAGCAAATATGAAGAAAGCACCATGAAATTTCTCCAAATCTGGGCGTCAAATGCCAGATGAATTAACAAATAAGCCAAAATTTAAAAGAAACGTCATGCTCATATGTCAGGGAAAGGGAAAAAATGCTGAGATCATGGTGATTGTACTATTAATTAGAGGAAAAAGAATCCACCATGTGTAATAGATCACTTTTAAGAGATGCAAACATGCCAAAGGAATCATAGAAGAGCAAAAATGAAGTAAAACTAGATGAGTAAATATCTCAGTAGGGTGCAAAGTGATATCAAGCACACCCTACCTCCATTATGAAGATGCCTTGTCCCAAATGCCCATGCTCTATAACTATGAAGCATGCCATCATTTTCATCTTTGAAATGTATATACCCCAATTTAGAAAACAGACAATAGAACAAAACATTCATATCTACTGCAGCTGAGAAGTAATTAAGCCAACAAATGCTGAATGAAAAATAACTGATCAGAGACCCAGAAAAAGGAAAAAAGACTGCAAATGCTCACCACAGTATCAACTAGAATGAACAATTTTATAAAAATGTCCAGTTATGCACAATTAATCACTTCTCACAAATGGCCACTTTTTACAAAACTATGTAGCTACTGGCTAATATTTATGCTACAAATTTCCAGTAGGCCATTTTATGGATATGAGATGTAAGGTTCAAGCAGCTTATGGTCATAGAATACCAACCAGATATAATTCTAGGAAACATTACAAAGCACTCTTCAAGGTGTGTGTGTGTGTGTCTCCATAACCACAAGGAGCAAATCATAGTCTCTCAACTCCAATTTATCAATGTCTCTTAAAAATTGGACTTGAATCAAGTCTTGACTCATGACAGAGGAAAGGGCAATCATGCTGCACATTATGTCAAACAAAATACAATTTAAGCATTTGAAAGCCAGCAGCAATAGAACCTCTGCCTTGTTGGAAGATAACAGAAGGCACATAAGATGCAAGTCATCTAACAAATTAAACCACCCTAAATCTAGTCCAAAAATATACAAAACCCATAAAACAAACAACAGAAATAATGACAGCAAGGGGCACCAACCTCAAGAACTTGCTGCCACTCTCTTCCGGTTAGCTGCATTTGAGACACAAGAAATTAAAATGCCTCAGATAGGAGCAATAACAAGCACCAAAATTCATTGTACCGCACAGAGGCAAGAAGGAGCTACAAGACTTCTGTGGAGCACATGATATGCAGCCTTTTCTTCTTTTTTAACACTAACATCACAGAATCACAGCAACCCCATATCCAGAAAGAAGCTCTCAATAAAAACTAAATGAATGTAAGCCTTTTCAGGTGATCTATCAATTTCATATGAATAGAAATGCACCAAGAACACTGGGATCCAGAATAGAAGATTAACCTTATGCAACACAATGTCAAAAGGACCTTGATCTGAAAGAGGCCTACTTTGATCAATTGCAACAAATAAAATGCCTTTATTCCTGCACCATGATCAACTATTAAATCAGGAATAGCGGCAATCAAGAAAAAAATGATATCACATACAGGTTAATGACGGAAATTCACGTTCCCTGGTAAAAAATACAATGAGAGCTTTGCATCCTCATTATAAAAATCATTAGAATTTTACACGAATCAATTAGCACGCCCTGAAAATTCATCAAAAGATAATTCTGTCCAAAATGTACTGCTTAGTATTCACATCCAAGTTTAAGGGCTTAACAGAGGCCCATGTGTAAAAGTGAAATCAAGTCACCTTATGGATTATCCAAACGGTGAAGAGAAAGTACAATGCTATTACCAAGTAAAGAGTATAAATAATTAAGTCAAACTTTTGTCCACAAATTCTTGAATCTCATTCTGCTCTCTCTGTTCTTCTTCTTCATCATTTTTTTTTTATTGGACAATTAAAAAAAGGAAAACAGCCCAGGAATGGGAGAAATTTCCATGAGGTAGATGCATGAATAACCCAGGAACTTTGGTAAGGACAAAATGGCTTGATATTGAAGGGCTAAAGCTGGTGGGTCTCAAATCTCCCTCATTTCCAACCAGAAAGAAATTTCATTGACAATATAACCAGGAATCAATCAAAATCAGAAAGCAAAAAATCTGAATTTCTGAGAAGTAGACTCCCAACTCAAGCTTTGGACTAAACAAACTTCAATTAAAGAGTAGTTGTTGTGAATATTCCATTTCCATCAGATTTTGATTTTCATTTTAACCTTTTTTGTTCTATTCCGCCTTGTCAAACGACTTCCAAAGCAAGAATATTCTGACTCCCGCCCCCCCCCCCCCACCAACTCCCACCCCATCCCCGGTGGTACCTGCAGACCCCGGAAAAGGATTTATAACCGAAAAAAGACATCGCTCAGCACAAGTCGCAAAAACCAAAACAAATCCGTGGTTAGGTTAGAGATGCATTAACCAAAAAAACAAAGAGCCTAATTTCGTTGGCAATTATAATTAAATAATTTCACGAAAAAGGATAAACATCGCGATTATGAAACCTTAATCTTAATATTAATATTAACCAAGGGGCAGTATAATCATATTATTATAATAATTATTATAGAAATGCGAAGAATGAAATGAAGAAAATACCTAGCTAAACCTTGGAGCTTAGGCTGCAAGAAGCTCTTAATCTTCTTGGAAGTAAGGGCGTAACCCACAACGACGAGCTTCCTCTGCAGAGGAAACCCTACAGCAATCCGAGAAACCTCTTCTTCTTCTTCTTCTTCTTCTCCTTCTTCTCCTTCTCCGACGTCGTTTCTGAACGACACTATCTCCTCCTCCTGCAGCCTCATCCAGAAAGCCACAATCTTCGAACCCTAATAATATCTAATTATTCGACACCGATAGCATCTAACCGGACCAAGCCAAAACAAAACGCAACAGGGGAATTCAACTAACCGACGACTAGATTAGAGCAACGTGGCAGTGAATATAATGCCTCCGTTCATACGGTGTATTCTCCCAGACGAACTGGCAAGATATTTGAGCAGCCGACAATTGTGGTTTGTGTGGAGCGTGACCGCGTGAAAGAGAAGCTGGGAGATTTATATCCCCAAAAATAAAAATTAATAACTTAATTTTTTTATTATATATATTATTTTATTTTATTTTTGGTTGGTCTGTTTGTTTGTTTCTTCTTCTTCTTATACCATGTCTAATTTGTGCACGCGCAAACGTTATTGCCATGTTCGGATTTGAAAATGATTGCGTAGAAAAGTTGTGTGAAAGAAAATTTTTTATTCATTTTTTTTCGCTGAAATGTTCTGATAAGCTCTGGAAATAAATTAGTTAAAAAAAATTTCATTTTAACCGTAATTAAATATTTATAATAGTAAGATTTTTTTTTTGGGGGGGGGGCAAACATTACTGTTGGTCATTTAGACTATTAGTGGATTAAGTAGTAAAAAAAAAAACACTGATATTTTACAAATGACTTTTGGAAGTAAAATTATTTCATATTATTAGATTCGTATAAGGACAAAGAGTATACATCATTTGGATAAGCACGCCTATGGAAGTTTCTGCGCATTCCGCAAATTTTCATTGGGGGAGTTACTTTTTATTTCAATCAATTAGGCAAAAATATGAGAAGTAGGTGGCTTCATAATCAAGAAAAATCTAATTCTAATATTTTTCCGTAAATAAATAAATAAATAAATATATATATATTGTTCAACACTGTAATTTTGCCTCCCACTTGAGCGTCGTTCGACCTCAAATTACTAAATTCACTAATTTCTAAGAAATGGGCATGCAAGTGAATTCGTGCTTCTTCTTTTTTTTTTTTAATAAAATCAACTGTAAATGGTAAGTGACATTGTGGGTTCTAAATATTTAAGCGTTACGTTCCCTCCATGATTTGAAAGGAGGCTGGCCCAGTCTTTCCCTCGTTTAACTCTGGGTTCCTTATTTCTCGAAAGTTGAAAACAGCTGTCATTCTTTGTCCAGCATGCCAAACATTCTAATCGTTGTTGATGAGGACGATGTCCTTCTAATTCTGGTGGTGCTACTGCCGGCTGTACAATTCTCATAATTCTTGTTTTGTAACGTATATTTACTATCAACAACTTCATGCTCGCATTAAAAAGTTGACACGCTTATTTCTAGGAATGTTTGGCATGCTTAGACATATATATATATATATATATATATATATATATATATATATATATATATATATGTATGTATAAGATCAATCGGTTCGGTTCTGTTTTTCCATAACGTGCCTTCCAGGTTTTCCATTCCTTTCACTGCTTAAGCTATCAAGTTAGTTTTGTTAACCACAAGAGCAAGACTTTTAGAATAGCCTTCCCGTCATCTCTCTCTCCCCCTCTCTTACTCCTCTGTTTTATACTTCTCCGCTCTCTCCAATAGGGGTTGAATCTGGGTTGTCGGTTTAGCTGTTCGACGCATTTGAGGCCCAAAAATGTTAAATATTATAAAAGTTGTATTTATTAATAATAAAAATTTTTTAACTAAAAATTTTTTACTTATAAAAAAGTTTAATTTGATCACCCTGCACTAGGATTGGGAGGATCAAGGGGAGCTCTTTCCGGCTCTATCATCACTGGCTACCTATGGTTTTCCAATACTAACATTCATTAGTCTCTACAAGAAATGTCATTTTTCTCATGTTGATCCCCAAATTCAAAACGAGGAGTTTCTGAGGAGGAGCTGGTAACATGCCGTAAGCTAAAGAAAAATTTGTATTGAAGGAAGCACTGAGGCTCAACCCATGTCCTCCCCAAAAGCAACTTTACATTATTAACCCTAGACCTTTTCCATGCTTTGTTTAACATTAGGCCTGGCCGCTAAGCCCTTATTATCTCGGGCACTATTGCTCCTAACACCACAGGAAGGACGTTTGCCATGGGTAGTGGTCCTAAGATCCTTGACTTTGTCTTTCAATGACTCATCACACTTCGCCTTACCAATGGCGCCATAAAGACTTTCATTTTACCTTACGGCCAGAGTTGCCTTAGGCTCCTCCAAGGTCATACTTGGAAGAAAGGGATGTCATCCACCTCTACCAGGTTTTCTACAGATAAAACCAGCCAAAACATTTAACTAATAAATGATTAGTCCTCAGTGACTATTAGTGCACCTAACATTTCCCCGTACCCCACAGTAGCCTCATACACTGAGACGCCCTTCTTTTTATTTTTCATTTCGAGCCTTCAGTGAACAATCAGTTAAAATGATGACTACCAACTACCGACATGAAAATGAAGAAAAAACCTAGAGATAGTTCCACGCTCCATAGGTAAATGCTTTACCTGCCTTCCGGGCGAAGGTTAGACATGGATATACAAAGTTATTGTGAATGACAAAATAAAAAATGTTGTAAGCATTTCTTTCAAGAGCATCTATGCAGCTTTTTCTCATGAATCACAGCCTGCCATCAATCATATCAGCAACTTATTCTTTCCATCATGTAAGCTTTGCCTATGCAAGGTCTTTAATGTTCAGAACCTACGAGGAAGCAAAGTGATCCACATGTCAAAGGAAGCTAATATTGAACCAAGACATATTTCAATAATATACCAACAATAATGCTATCCACATCTGACTTGCTACATAGATCACAAAATTTTGTTACCAAATAAGACAAACAGATATCTGCTGTGAAGACATGCCAAGTTTGACAAATGTACCACATCCACCCCGCACATCATTTTGAAAACAGCACAAAAGGAACATTGTTGCCATACTGATGAACAATATCGGATATGTCAAAATTCCTGAAATCTTAAAGTATTTATAACATTAGTAAAATCCTAAGCAGCTGGAAGATCCTTCCTTCCCGTTTCATCTTAATTAGCAGTGCTCAACTAACCTTAGAAGAATATACATGATCCTCAATGCAGTGTAAAAGAATATTGACAGTTCATAGTGATGTACAGTATGGGACCTGACCTCTCAGAAATTTTCCAATATCATTTGCACCAGTAGTAAAATCCAAACCGGCTGGAAGATCTCTTTTCAATCCTGCTTTGCCGTACAGCGTCTTTCAATTTAGCTTGGAGAAGTCCTGCAAACTCCATTTAACTCTCTCATACCATTGCCTGAAATACTAACAGAGAGATGAATTTAAACCAGATTGCCGAAGATATCATGCAAGATCAAAGTCTATCACACCATACATACAGAAGCATTTCTGCATGTTTGTGCAGCTAGTATTCAAAGACACAATGGACTCTAATAGCAAAATTCCACTAGCTTCCATACTAAATCCAGGTAGGCTGTGAAGTCTTATGCCATGCAAATATTATATCAAACATACCCTGGGCAATAAAATAACCTCATCCTGCACATATAAAAATCTCCAAATTAGGCCCTCACCACAGCAACACCAGAATCAAGATTCTCTAATACAGGCACAAAACTTTTACTGACTACTAATCTAATTTTTATGGGCCTCTTCTGATTCCAACAGCCCACTCCTGCTTAAGCAATTTCTCACACTCTAGCCTGTTGCAAGCAAAACAGCAAGACCTTAAAGCATAATGCGTGTAATATTTGTACCATCCAACAGAAATGCTGTTGATAATCATCAGCTCCAATGAGCTACATAGGGAAACGGTACAATTAAAGTCCTATCATTCTGCTCTTCATAGACAAACTTGGGATTTGAGATCCCAAGTAAGATTGGTTCAGGATCATGGGATTCTTATGTATCAGAAACAAATTGCTGTTTTTAACAATGTAGCCATCACTGTTCCCATATTGGGAAGATAATTTATCCAAAACGGTTTTTATGGTAATATAACATTCATTTTATAATATAGGGGTCTCCCCATGCATGCATGGTGGTAACTCAAGAATCATTAATGATAATCATTAATTATATCTCCCATCATATAATTGCAATATATATCAGAAGCCGGCAAGTGTGAATTATGTTATTGTCATGCATGCACTGTAGCACACTTATTCATTCCCTGCATAAAGTTCAAAGCAAGTTACAAAAAGTTTAAAGTTCCCAAGCATTTCAAACTCGATTATCTTGGAACCCAGAACTAAAAACTGGGTGTGTCCCCGCCCCAAAGATACCAATACAGAAAGTACGTCAGCACACATGCACGTGCACAAGAACATGACAAGGAACAAAAAATGCTTCTGAATGTAACTTCTTGATTGCATGTTCATGCACTTCAACAATTTTCAGTATCAGGCCACCAAAAAGAAATTGAAAAAAGAAAAAAAAAATCTTCCCATTAGGTAAAAACATTATTGTATGTATTGGTTTATACTGTTTCAGCTACATTGGCTTTTTCTCATCACTATTAATGGTAATCCTAACTGGAAATGAACATTACATGTCTATCATTCCAATAATCAATGACAAGTAGGAAAATTTCTCACAGATCTAATAAAAACACAGAAAGACCTCATGCTCTGCGTTGAAAATCCCAAATTGCAGACATTAGCATCTCATCCCCTGCAACCCTCTGCACAAGCTGGAAGAAAATATGCTTGGCCACCTTACCATCCTAAAGGCATTAAAGTACAAAAAATATAAGACATTATTTAAAGTAAATACTGGACAATAATACCAAACATAAAAAAATGATAGAAATACTTACCTTATATAAATCATAAAAGTTCACCATTTCCTGAAATTTGGCGGGAGGGAGCCAATCCCTAAGTTTTGCAAACAAGTGCTCAAAGTCATACATCCTATATGTCGATCTCCTAACTTGACCTAACAGACATTTAGAAACCATAGAATGAATACCAAAATTGAGCACCAAAACTGGGAAACCAATCTATGGACAGGGAAAGAAAGACAACATTTACCTTGCATAATATTTGAAGGTTTGAAGCTCAGAACACACTCAGGTATTATGTGACTGCTCATATTACTTGACCAAACAACATACCACTTTGGGTTTACAAAATCGTCAACAGCATTATCAAAATCAACACTAGATGGACAACATTTTCGAGAACCTCCTTGAACCATCTCAACGTTACCCAATACGACTCTACACAGTACAATATGCTTTTCACCATTACCATCCACCTCCGCGAACCTAGCACTGAAAAATGCAAAGCCACACCAATTAAGCCCATCATCAAAACCCTAAATAAAAGTGTAATTACCCCAAAACCCACAGGAAAATCAATAAAAACCAAAAAAGAACTTACCCGTAATGGGGCAGTTGCAAATGAGAAAAGCTAATCATCAAAACCCCAAATAGAAATTACAGAACCTCAAAGCCCATGGAAAAATCACACCAAAGAAGGCTTACCTCATATGTGGCGACCCCAAAGCAGACAGATAGACGCCAGAGCCAAAATGCCCGACCACAGGGACGGTGGTTATAGTTCTAAACCCGTGCGCTAGAATACCCTCCACGACTCGGGCGGAGGCACCATGCCAACCATACACCACCTTGGAAGCACCGCGCTGCTTCCTAGTGAGCTCAATCTGCTTTTCGAAAACATCATTGCGCGCCTTCCCCAAAGGAACAGTGCGGTTGAATTGATAGATAGCGGTAATTGCGGCACCGGGATCAGACTTCTTGATATCAGACATAAAGAAGTCCTTAAAGATGGAGAAAACTATCTCGTCTTCTCTCAATTTCCTCGTATTAGGCCACCTATATGGCTCAGGGTCAGGCAGAGGCAGCCGTCCGGGTTGCTTCGACCAATTCATCTCAGCTTCTTTTTCTGGCCCCTCCTTCTTTGGCTGAATTAAATTCCCGACGACTGCAAACTCGATTTTTGTTTTATGAACGTTCTCCGGTTCTTCTGGACCGGCTTTACCGTCCCCAGCGAGAAAGGTTTGAGGGAAAAAGCACTCCTCGTTCTGGTCAATCCACGCAATCAACCGCTGATCCCCGGTCTCCAAATTGACCAGCACCATACGCAAGAAGTCGAACAAGGACCTGGCGCCATCAACCGACACGTCGGTCATAGGCCTGCCCTCGGCGAAAGCCAACTTGAGAGAGTCGAAGACCTCGTTCGTGAGCGGCAAATCCAGCCACGAGCCGTCTCCATTGAAATACAACAAGCGAGCAGGGGAGGCGCTGCGCCTGAAGTTGGCATGGTTCCGCAGCAGAAACCTCACATAGCGACCGTTCACTTCTCCATTGCGGACTTCACAAGCATCCGCCGCATGGGGGGCGGAGGAGGAAGACGGCGCCGACCGGAGTTTCGGCTGAACCCTAACCACAACATTGTTTGCTTCACTTGCCATTGCGCTTTGCGGTGGTTCCTTGCTCTCAGTCGCTCTCCCTGTTGCTCGTGGCGCTGTGCGTTACCTGCTTAAAAATGCACGGGAAGCGGGTTGTTTCTCGTGAGGAAAGTTGCAATTACCTTAAACTCCTCCGTTACGTAGGATCTTGTTTTGTCTTTTTATTTTTTATTTAAAAATAAAAAATAAAAATTCCCCCACGTTCCCGAGGTTTCCCGTGCTAATTTAATTTTGTTTCCCAATTTGAGAGAATGCCCGTGGATAGAACTTGGCCAGATATTCAGACCAGATTATGATCTTGGGTGTCACGTAGCTTTGTCATCTCGGGCCGACATGAACCAGCTCAATTCTAAAGGTTTGTTTGGTTTATAGTTTAAAATCGAAATCAAAATCGGAATTAAAATTAGAAACAAAATAATAAATTTTATAATATGTAATTTATTTAGAAATTAAAATCAAAATTAAATTTTCTTTGTAAATTTTTTAGATAAATTTGAGATCACAATCAAAATAAAAAGTTATGACAATAAATAAATAATAATAATATAATTAAAATATATATTTAATTACCATAAAAATATAAATATAATTTATACTAAAGAATTTACCCAGTAATAATGATATTTATAATAACAATAATATTTTAAATTAGTAAAATATTATAACATATATAATTACAATAAAAAATAAATAAAAATTATATTAATGAATTTATCTAATAATAATAATATTTATCATTATAATAATTCAAATTAATAATCATAAATATCAAATTTAAAATAAACATATTAATATAACAATTTTGTAGTAAAAAATTATTCATTAATTAATAATTTAAATATTTTATAATCTTTACACTTTATTCTCATTATAGTACTAATAATAATTATTATTACTTTATATAACACTGTATATATAGATAATTTTCATAAAAATATATATCTATATATCATGATAATATAACAATTATTGATAATTTTAAAATATTTAATGTCATAGTAATACAAAAATATTTATTATTATTATTATTATGAAGATTTATTTGTTATATTTATGACATATGCATATAATTAATATTTTATATTTTTTTTATCTATCTTGTAAAGAGAGGACAAAAAAAGAATAAAAATGAAAAATGGTGATTATTATGTATAAGAGCATTTCTTTTCAAAAAATAGAAATTCCCCTTATCAAATAATAAGAAAAGGTGATTATCATTTTGGACAGTTCATTCTAATTCTCATTTCCTAATAAAATTATCTTTAATCAAGCATTCTTCCGCGTTAAATCTAAAATATCATTTTTTTAAAACATGTGAAAATGTGTTCAATTGGGAATCTATAATATTAAATAATAGAAAAAGTGAAAAAAAATTAAAAACATTTTCTTTGGCTTAAATAGGAAATCTAATTATTGCATTCAAATTTTGGGTTATTTCATTTTTTCCCTTTTTTATTAAATAAGAGTGAAATAAAGAAATTTAACTATCAATAAATATTAAAATTTAAATTGCAAATAGCACCTTAACTTTTAAATTTAATGATCATTAAATTACATCTAATAATTCCCAACTTTTAATCTTTTTACCCCATATTGACATGCAATCAATATAATTTTTTTTATAAATTTTTTCTGGAGTTCTATAGATACTAATAGACCTTTTTTTAGAAAAAAGGAAAAATTAATTAATTTAATCTTAAAAAATAAAGTGATTAATTAAAATTTCTTTATTAAATTTTAAAATAAATTATTAAATTATTAAATTTTTGTATTTTTATTTATGTTTCCTTAATTTACATCGATTCAGTAGCCCTCATGGAAAAAGAAAATTTGAAATTGTCAGATTTGTTGGTAGTCGCTGCGACAAGCTGGAATCATTCAACAGAGAAGAGCTTATAGCTGGCGTCATACGAGGACCCAAATGAGAAAGATAACAACTTTGAGATAAAATGTAAAAGATTAAAATTTGAAGATAACAGCAATATTTTTGACGATTTGACTGTAATTCCCTCATTTTGATATCGGGTCACTCGGGGACCGGTCCAACGAACAATGTCTATAGCTTTCGCTTTATATTTGTTTTCATTTTGTGGTTTTGGTTTTTGAAAATATTCAAGCACTTCATATCGCTACTGTTTTGTTTGTTTGATTTAACGTTTCATTGTGTTATTGGAAGTAATGTTCCACCTCAAGACGTTGCTATCAGTGAAAATATGAAAGTCTTGTTCTAATATAACTACCCAATTTTCTTGGGTTTCGAACGATTACTTTATGTGCGGAAAATGGCTTATATGGTTAGTCATACGATAAAGTTGGATAATGGGCGGTGATTTTTATTTTATTTTTTAACTAGAGGCTGTTTGGCGGTTAAATGGGTGGAGTGCAGTTGTGATTTCATTTGGGTTTATGATGTTCTTGATGCTGTGCAAATTTGAATGTAACAGGTCTGCTATGTCATCCGAGCGAACGTCTATCACATAGACACCTTCAAGGGACCGCATGACTGAAAATTTGCAGGGTCAAATGGGAAAGAAGAGTTGCAGAAGAAATCATCCAGCATAAATTCCTCCAACCAGCTCTCCAAGTCTGTCTGTTGTTATTGTAGTTTTCCGTCTACTTTGCTTTGCATCCAAAACTGGTAGTGTTGTTGGAGGAAACGATGCTATCATATCCCAAATTTGTCAAAAAAAAAAAACATAGAGCAAAGGTTCCGGGTTGGATGCCAGGGTGGTAGTCATTGCTGGTTTTTGAGAAAGATGAAGAAGTAAATGCTGAACAGAGCAAGGATGCTGGTGATAGAGATGCCAATGTTGCTGAAGAGGTTGATGCGCTTACGAAAGCTCGTCATTTCTCAGCAGCTTTTGGAAAGCCCGCCTTGGGGTCAAGACTCTTTTTCTGCCGACTCTGCAGGGCCTTCATCACTCATTTGGTCATCCTGTACCCCAGCAAGAAGCATACATTCCAACACGCTATTCTTTTTCTGATTCGGAGGACCTGCATTAACTGATGACAAAAAGAAGACTCTGATAGCAAGGCTTCTTGTTGCCTCCAAACAAATCGGTTCTCTCCTTGGCAAGCGTGGTTCCATGACGGCCGAAATAAAGAAATCAATGGAGCTTATTTTCATACGTTTGGTAAGGATCAGGTTCCAAAATTTGCTTTAGAAGGTGAAGAAATGGTTCAGGTGTGTTTTTGGAACATATTTCTTTGGCTTGACGAGTTTGGGCAAATTTAAATTATCATATTGCCTGTAAAAAACATATTGTGTTGCTATTATTCCCGTTTCTGTTGTCGTTATTATTATTATTTACAGTTTACGGACATCATTCTGGACATTTCTTGCATACTGAATGGATTTTGACAGTTTGGGTTCAATAAATCATACTTTCCAGTTTATAATCTGTATACAGGGCAGTCTGTGGGTCCTAGTTCATATATCTCTATTGTTTTGTGAATCCGTTCGAGAGGCATTATTGCAAATAACCACAAGATTACAACAAAGAAAAATAAAATAAAAAGAAAGAAACTGGATAACAGATACGAATACTTCCATAAACGAAGAACGAATGAAAACTTCCACAAAGAGAGACGAGACCAACATGGTACTTCTGAACCTTCTGCGATATATTATCCTCTAAATTCTGCATTTTTGGATCATGTTCCTCCATTTCCTCCATATCTAGAAGGAGTGAGAATTCACCTCCATTCCACCCATGCTTTGATGCCATGGGTGGTCCGCCTTCAATGCTCATTTCAATCCCCAAGATGGTGATTCTCCATCCACATAGAACGCTCGTAGACTGGACATGCCTTGGCATATGTCTGATAAAAAGCCCTGGTGTCCCTAGGTATTCAATTGCTTTCTTTTGTTTATGAGCTTCTTTCCGACATTTTAACTACAGTTTTCAATGGTTTCTCGCATACACTCAGTTCCTCTTGGATTACTCTTTTTCTGATAAAACTGTCCTTTAGGGGAAAGGGTGGGTAACTCTAGATGAATTGGCGTGCTAAGAGTTCATACTACGGTAAATCTCAGCAATATAATGAGGAATTTTGACTTATCGTTGTTTTCCATAAGGTGGTTTATGGGGTCATCCACTAAAATAATTTTAAAAAAAGAATGAAATAATTTATAAAATTTTATTATTTATCATATACCTTTATTTACATATATTTATAACTAAAATTATTTATATAATTAGAAAAATATTTTAAATTAAATAAAAAATATCTTAAAATATTTAAATCATTATAATATTTTTTTAAATAATTTAAGAAAATTCTTAATTATATTAATATGCTACAAAACAATTAAATAAATTATAAAATAATAATTACAACATAATTTATAAGATAATAAAAAATAATCTTGATAGTACATCTTATGTCAAACTCTGCTGCTTGAAAGAAATTCTTGAGTTAATAACAAGGAATTAACATCTTTCATGCCATAGAAACAAATATTTTAAATAAATTAATATGTTTAATATAAATTAAAATTAACAGCTTCTTTTATGAATTATTATGGAAAGAATGACATTAATAAATAATGATATTAAATCATAAAGTACTTGATTATCTATTTTAAGAAAATCAACAAATATGAAAGGTAAAGAATTATTAATATTTTTTAACTTTTGAGTTGATAAAATCTAGATTAATCTTTTTTTTATCACTATTTTTAAAGTTAAAGATATTTTCTTTATAAGATATGAAATTAACTTATCGAATTATGTTGTAAACAATGATTGGTATTTCTTCTTCGTTATAAATAGATATATTATCATGTAATTCATTAGTTAGTAAGAAATAAAAATTAAATTTCTTTAAAGCTCTTTTAAAATTTCATCAAACACATCATCACTATAAAATTTTAACACTAATAAATTTATCATATCTACATATAATTAAATTTTAAATTTATCACAATTCAATTCAAAATATTGAATATAATTTTACCATTCAATTATACCATCTTAAAATTTAGAATATGTAAGATTTATTTTCTCCTCCATACAAATATTATTATATTCAAAATAAACTTCAATTTCTATTAACTAACTAACAAAATTTTAATGAAAAATTTTTATCAAAAAAAGAAATCTTTTTAAAATCAAGAACGTAAATGAATATAAGTGATATTTTTAGTAGAAGATTTGTTGTGTTATAATTATGTAAGTTTTCCTTTCAAAATTTTGGTCATTAAAGAAATTGCCTTGGATTCGGTGAGATAACATCAATACAAATAAAACCTATTTTGATACTAACTAACACAAGATGAAAGTATTCAAATAATATCAAATAAAGTAAATTTAAGTTTTGATACCACTTAAAAAGTGTCAATATTTAATATTTAATCTTTAATAAGAAATTTTAAAATTTATCAAGATAATTATAAAAAATATATTCATAAAATTTTATTATTTTTTAGATGTCTTAACTTACCTGTATTTATAATTAAAGTTATTTATTTAATTAAAAAATACTTTAAGTTAAACAAAAAATATTATAAAATATTTAAATTATTATAATATTTTTAAAATAATTTTAAAATTAATTATATTAAAATATTATTAAATAAATAAATAAATTATAAAATAATAATAATAATAATAATAATATTTATAAAATAATGAAAAATAATCTCCATGCACTTCCTCCGTCAATATTGAAGATGCGCTTCCTTGGGCTTTCTGAAATTTAGGGGACCACCACACAGATGACTCAACTTTTGGAGGTTAAGCACATTATTTATTATCCTCGAAAGCTTCTTCTATTGTAGTCTTAGTTTTGAAATTGTTCATCTCTAGTGTTATCATACACCCTTTATCATGATTAATTATGTTTCTATTTGTGGGATAAGCCATCCAGCTGTTCTCACAAATACTACTGTTGAGGAGATTGTTCCTCGTTCTCTTGTTCATGCGATTTAAGGAGAAGATGGTGCACGCTTCAAACAAATCCGCCAGGTAATTCTGTTATTCATCACTTTATTATTCACTTATATACAAGTCTCTGGATTTATGTATGCATGTACATTTGAGCAAAGACTTGCATTTATATATGTGCTTGCATCTGCATCTGCGTCTGAAGAGCAAGTGTGTATGAGTGAGAGAGAGAGAGAGAGATGGACGGATGGGTTTTGTGGATAGATAAAATGCCAATAGAACCTATGCATTGGCTGCCTAATCAACCAGATGCCATTATGAAATATTGTGAGTCATTGATCTGCGATCATAAGAAATCTTTAATGGGAAATTTTGGTTCAGTTTTCTGATGCAAGAATAACAATTACTGAGCCAAAGCCAGGAGCAACAGAAATGATGATTATTATTTCTGGGACACCTGAGCAGGCGCATATTGCACAGAGCCTTATTCTGGCATTTGTAATCGTCGAAAAGAAGTCAACTTAAAATTTGCAATGAGGCAATGTTCAAAACACCAAAGGACCCCCTCCCACCCCCCAACCCTAACCCCAAACCTAAGAAGAATGTTTGACAGCAACTAACAATTTTTTAGAAACCATCAAATGGCGACCCAATGAGATATGTAATTTATTTTTAGTTCTTCCCATTGTTTCTTTCTCTTTTTATAATTTTCTAATTGCTGAAATTTTCCATTCTGAAATTTGTGTAGCGGCAGATACGAGACCCTTTGTTTGCCCCATGCTGGATGGAATGCCTGTTCAATAATGACCAATTTGTACCTTTAGCACCCCGTAGGAGTCGGGGGAGAACTATTTCTGCTGGCATATTAACTTGGTTACGATGATGAGCTCCTAGTAAACAGCAAGACATAAATTCTGATTCAATCATGGCATCTTTTTGTTTGCCCGGACTTGCGCCTCACAATTTTCCTTGTATTTCGCTGAAGTATTTGGACACCAGATGCTTTTGCTTGGATGCTTTTCACATTTGATAAGCCCTTATTGCTAATGTCCGTGTTTTCCTAACTAATACTGAAAAGCAAGGGATTCATTGCGAAGACATCTTAAGAGCATTGCTTGGGGAACGTGGACGGAAATTTCTAAGTTGGGGTAAATACAAAAATAATTTTGATGGTTTTTTTTTTTGTTTTAGCCTGTTAGAGATTAAAAATCGATCCTTATATTTAAAATTAAAAATATAACTTACTTTATCATTAAACTTTTTTTTAATAATGACATCTATGTCTGATTGTGACAATATTTTGGTGCATTAAAGTTTTGTTCCAACACTTTGCTCCTCTTCACTCGGTGCTCTTAACCAAAAGTGTAAAATGACCTAAAATGTCAGTGGGATGAAAAACAAAAATATCCTCACATTTGCTTGTGAGTTGTGATTACATGGTCTACTTTCGTCTGACTTGGATCACACTTTGGTCCTGATATAAATATATACCTCTATTTTATTATTGTACGGTTTTCTTTTATTGTCTTATTTTTAAAATTATTTATTTTAATGCACTAAAAAGTGATTTTTACTTTTTGTGGGTACTTTGAAAAAATGCCTTAGATTTTTTGAAAATTTGAGGGTTGATCTTGATACCTGACAGTAGTAGGAGATTAATTAAATTAAAAGTAGACATTAGAGACCAATATGATATATCTGGCCATATATATTACACAATAAAAAAAAAAAAAACAAGAAATGCAAATGGACCAAAATGTAACTGCGGCTCAACTCCAGGTATGTCTTCATACTGTAGCCTTTTAATATATGAAAAATCTAAGTGAATTCAAAAATAATAAATTTAAATAAATAATATATATCTGTATTAGTCATATTTAAATTAAAATTTACTACTTTTGAATTTATCTAATTGAACCTGTATAATAATACTGTGAGAGTAACTACAAAGATGATGTTTAATATATAATCAGTGGTTTCCTTAAACGAGGGCTCTGTGACCCTGTTGGGTTAAGAAGGTGTTCATTTCTGCTTTTTGATACTACTGTCGTTGTTCAATTAGAATCAACGTTAATGCTACCTTTTGGAGAGAGAGAGAGAGAAAAAAAAACTGATGATTTTTTGTTTTTTTCCTTGCAAATTTATCCTCATCAATGCTAACCTAATTTCTTAAAACTCTCCGCTGCTATTTCTTCTCTGCCCGTTTTCTCAGGTTGGACAGCTTATTTCCCCTACATCTTCCTCGCTAAGAGCCATGGTCATTGATTTTCCTTGCCCCCCAGGTTCTTGCTCTTGCTTGGTGGTTTGTTATTATATGTCCCTATTGGGTTTTCTTTTATTGTCAACAATACTAACGAGGAGATGCCATTGCCAGTAATTGTCAGAGTCTTTCCACGAAAGATCAATTAAAGAGAGAGGCGAAAGCACCAAAAAGAAGACGATTAAAACTAGCAGTGGCCCTGAAGGGGTACAATACATGGCGCTAGAGAAGGACTGGTCGGAGAATTGGGTTTATTCTGTGGTCCTTTTCTTGCGTCTTTTGTATATATATACATCTTAAAATTCATTTAATAATTTAAATTTTTAATTATAATGATATATATATATATATATACACACACACTCGCAGGGTTGTGGAGTTCAACTCGGAGAGTGAACGGTGTTTTGGTTTTGAGCTTCCAAGTTCCAACAGCTTGGGACTGAAAATGTTGCATTTTTTTATTTATTGAAAATTAAAAATTTTGAAATTTCGATTCGATTTGTATCAACTATTTTCTTTGCAAGAGAAAAATAGTTTCGTACTGTGAAATTCAGATACAATATAACCCTTATATTTAGTGAAAAAGGAAAGCACTAGAAAATAAAAAAGAAGGACAATGGCAACATGTCACTTATAATCTTGCAACAAACAAACAAAATTATTTATTATAATAAAAGAGAACCAAACATTAAATTTTCATTTTATTCATCACCTATGAGAATCAGCAGCAACAACAACAATACATAGCAAGTAAACCACATGGGGCCAAAGACCATGTCGAAATTATGAAGTGAGGAAAGAAGGGTTTACCTATTTCAATCGATATTAGGGTACTGCAGTTTAATTCTTGCTGAAACACAAATACAGGAGAATAAAATCCACAGTGTGTTGCCGATGGGGAAAGAGAAAATGATTATACATACTGTCTCTATCGATTTTCTCCTCCCTAAAAATATTATTGACTTACTGTATAACTATTAGCTTACTCAAAGACCGAAAGACAATAATAATGGAGGACTATCACGGGGTTCCGAACGGCTTATATGTCTTTAGAGAATGGATGAGGCCTTCAATGGACCCAGCTCCGGCTAAAAGTGACACTGCCAGGCAGGTCCAACTCAATATCTTCAGCCATATCCAGATGGAAGAGAACTTTTTCGTATTGGACCTCGTCATATACATCTCTATGGGGAGAGAGACTGTTAATGGCCAGAAGGAGATAGCCCCGATGAGACCCAAGAAATCATTGAAGAATGGAAAGATCATGGCCAAGACTGCTGTCCCTAAAACGTACGCAGTCCTCCACACCAATCTGAATAGGTTGAGATAATAAGTACCATAAAATGGCATATCGATGGCATGTTCCCTTCTTATGAAGTTGCTCTCAGGCCACCTTTCTAGGCATCTGGTTTCCACTAGACTGAAGATTGGCTGGCTGAATACCTGGGCATATTTAGTCATGTTCTTCAGAATTTGGGATGACCCCAACCGCTTAACTCTACTAGTGTATGTGTGCATAGAAATTTCCATTGAATTGCATTATTTTCTGGTGCTGGTGAGATGGTATGGGTCTTACCTGGTAGGCACCAATAAGATGGACTGCGATGCATAGGTTAGCCAAGTCAACGAGCCAAAAGGGTTCGTAGAATCCAAAACCGGTGAGGAAATTGCCTGGAGCATCGTTTCCGAATGCAGCATAACCCATACAGCCACACAACATGTAGAACGCGGTTGTTACAACGATGCCAACAGAGGATGCCTTCTTCATAACTTTGCTCTCCGGGACCTTTTGTTTGAGTGTATCCTGCAATTCATTCATGGCACACCCTTTTTTTTATTTCTCATTATTAAATTACCAATGAAATCACCCTGATTAAATACATGTATTTTGCTATTCTTTAATTGTAAAAAGTCACTTCATTGTGACTTGAAAATACGTTTTAACATTATTTACATTGCATGTCACATGACATTAATTCAAAATTAAGAAAATAAAACTAAAAATAGAGAAAGTTGCATTGTTGCATGACTGACATAAACGAATTTAAGCAAATTTTCAGTACTGATCCTTTTATTTATTTACTTTATAACGAGGCGGGCGCTGGGCTTCTCAAGATACGGATAACTATGGTAGTGAAGATTCAATGGACCAATGACGATCATATCCCCAAAAAGGCCAAGGCCGAAAATTTCAAACTCTGTTCCTCTCCCGGTCCATACATGTCCATATGGAATCTTGGTATGGCCCCACTTTTTGAGAGAGTGTTTCTTTTTTTTTTTTTTTTTAATAATCATAGATCACTTATTCCCAAGCCCTAATTAAAAAGAAAAAAATTAAAAATTAAAAATTAAAAAATACATGCTGCCTATTATAATTGATTTATCTTTTTATAACTGTAAAATAAAATTTTGTCCAATTTATTTCTATTTTGTGTGTCTCAACAACAAAACTCTATATAGAAATTTTGGACTCTATATGCTGCTCAAAGCGCACACTCAAGGTCCTTGTCACGATAGTGAAGACAAATGGGGTAACGCAACTTGCGAATTATCAATCGCTCAATGAACTGGTGGAATCTCTCCCGTTCCAAGAAAAAGTCATCCAAAAGTCAACCTTTGTGTGGACTTGGGGCTCTATGCCTTTCTGTCCATAATGGATGACCCTTTTTGTTTGTTTTGTCTATGATTATTAGGATTATCAAGATGTGTCCTAAATGTTTATCTAGAGAAGCTAAATGTTATCCATTCTGTTGACTAAACAAGGTACCCATAGTCAAGGAGCTGATTGGCTGGCCAAACGTCACTTTTGAGTCAAAGGGCATTAGACTGCTTTCCCATCTAATTATGGTAGCTATTGGGTACCAACGAAAACAATCTTCCCGACTTTCAAACTTTTCCCATTCTTTATGGTCATCTCAGAGTTTTTATTTTTTATTTTTTTCTTCCCATTGACCAAATTAAGTTACGAGGTACCGAGGCCAACATCCGGCAGACATAAATATTTCAGCTCTAGCAGCATCCCATGCCAACATTTAATCTCAGCAGGCCTTTCAAGTATTTTGTTCCATACACCTTACTCTCACCGTTGGCCCCGTCTTTAGGCATTTTTCTTTTCAATCCAGTGCTCCTTTGAACACTTCTATTGCCTGTGCCCACTTACGTCAGAGAGAGATGATCATAATTCTATTAGGTTACACTAGAGTAGTGACAAATTTCAATTCTTGGCATTAAGGCTCTAATGTCAAATTCTTGGGTAGATACTGTAAGTTACAAGGATAGCTGCGTGCTAATTTTATTTGGTGGTATGACATGTCTACCTTTTTCATATCGAGAAATAGTGTCTTTTTTTGATATATCGCATACATGAGTGTAAAATTTATGTTGACAAGACAAGGTAAGAATTTTGTATTATGTTTTCTAAACAAGAACAGTGATTCACAAACAAAATCATTTTACGCTAATTGAAGGTAAAAGAATTGTCTTGCCTGTATCTCGATGAGCACTGTAGAGTAATTGTAGGCAAAGGCAATGTCCCCAATAGCTTGGAATGACCTCCAGACCTTCTGTTCCGCTGAGACGTCTACTCCCACTCTCACTCCAGTCAAAGTTGTCGTTGCATGTGCTCCACCTTCATATTCATTCATACACTGAATAGCATCAGAAAAAAAAAAAATATATATATATATATATATATAATCAAATCTAGCTAATTATGTATATATAAGAAATTGGCGAAAATAGTTTACTTGCTGCCTTTGCTATGGATAGTCCAAGGCCAATGGAAGAATAAGCAAAAGACATTACGGCTGCGACAAATGAGAGCCACCAGAGCTTGTGGAAGTTTGGTATTTGACTAACGATAATTTGGATGCAACCGAATAGTATCATGTAGGGATTGTTCGATTTGTTGCACTTTGCATGGTGGCCGTTCTTGTGAAAACAATTTGACCTCATAACAGCCCTGAAAAAGAAAATAACATATGTTTTTATTATTACATAGCGGCAGTGAGTACATATTATAATATCAATTACATATGGGAGAGTTTCCTTGTTTTTTTTTTTTTTAAAGTATAACCCATCGATTGATTATGCTTCTAATGGATAGGGAATGAATCATATGTCTTTTTACATCTAAGCTTCATGACCAGAAAATTAATAGAGATGTTAGTACAATTTCAGGGTCGAGTCTATATTACACGAAGGGAATTCGTAATTTAGTGTACGGAAAATTCTCGAGCTTGCGAAATTACAATTAACAAACAAAGGGATTCAACTTAAAAGTGTCAATTGCTTACACAATGCTAATGGACGCAGTGATGGTATAACCAACTGTGGTTCCTATCATGTTCGCGTACTGAGCAAACCCACATAGCTGGACCTTCATTCCTCCTGGTACAATAGAAGAAATTAAGAGGCAAATAAAATAGAAGAAAAATAAAACTCCTAGCCTTTCATGCCTTGTTTTGAGTTATAGATACCATCAAGCAAACTGCTAATATATATTACCTAAGTTAGCTCTCACTGCCTGGGTGTAAGTGTAGTTTCTTTTGCCGGTTACAGAATCAGGAGACCTGTAGGAGTCCGCGAGAAGACTGGAGGTGAAGAGGGTGACGATGGAGAAGGCCACAAGAACAGTGACTCCAATCACCCAGCCCAACTGGGCTACGGCCCATGCCAAAGATAGCACTCCCGACCCTATCACTGCAGTGATAATATGGCAACTGGCAGTTATCCACGTCCCTTCACAGACGACAACACAGAACAACCCATCCGTCAAAACTCAATTTCTAAGAAGAATAAGTCTGCAGTAATGGTAGAATAAATTGTTCATCAAGAACCAAGGGAATAATAATAATAATAATTGAAAAAAGTTATACCAGTTCGTTTGGGACGACCGTCATCATCGTGCAGGCTCTTGATATTCTCATTGTCCGCACAGATTTCTCCCTCTTGTTCGACATACAAGGCGTTATTTTGCATCTCTCTAGCCATCTTTATCAAAATGTTTGTTGTGGTGGCGACAACATTTGAAAAGCCCCTATGAACTGCATACTCCAAGCTCCAAGCTTTAGAGTCCAAATTACGCTGGGATGGCTAAAATCTTAAGCTATAGACGAGGCACACATTTCAGGGGCTAGGGAGAGGCATAGGTTGCCTATGGAAATGGGGATTTTAATGATAGGAAATTTACAACCGTTTATGTTTGGGCCTGCCTCGTCTTCCTGCAACTTTTCCAGTCCCCATGCCCTTTATCCGTACTCGGGCTCCGACGCGTGGCAAATGAATTTTGCTTTACGGAAAAAGGTGTGTAGAGGGAGGAGAAATTAAACTACGAGTAGACGGAATGGCGTTTAATGTAGGGTTGACGTCATGGAATGTTCTAAATTTAGACAACTAAATCTTTTCGATAAGATTTACAACAATATATTTCAAAATTTACACGTAACATACTAAACTTTATCTTTATTACAAAAAATATATTATTGTATCAAAAATTATTAAAAATATAATAGGACTAACCACAATGAGTCAACATGAATGAAATATGTAAAATGACTTTTTTTTTTTGCCCACACACACACACACACACACATATATATATATATATATATATATTAAAAAATAATGTTAAAAAGGCTAACATATGAGAAATTTTAACAGTCATCCAAAACAAGTTATGAATGAATTCTTAGGAGAACGTCACCAATGGATCTGGTGGCATGGTCTACAACGCCATAGATCAGACTTTTGTATTTGCATTTGATATTCTTAGCAGAATATTTGTTGGCATTAGGTGCCTTCTTCACTGACTAAAACAATGATACAAGTTTATGGTAGTCTCGCAAGATTTTTTGTTATATGATCCGGGAGAAAGTTTGCTGGGCTTCGTTGGAATTCTTATCACCATGCCATTATTATAACAACATTTTTGTTATTAAATAAAATTTTTAATAACGGTCATTTAACAGTCCTAAAAAAAAAAATTAAACCTTGGAATATCATGACACCAATAATTGTGTCAGACAGGGTACTATAATGTCACCTTATGCATGCACTTGCGTTATTGTAGTTTGTTCGATTGCAAAGGTTGTGGGGGATTGGTGTGTTCAAAAGTCATTGCAGTAGACCCAAAAAAAAAAAAAAAAACTATTTATGGTACAAAACAGGTGGGACACAAGACCACAAGTAAACAATCACAACCATTAGTTACAATTTTTATGTTTTTTTTTTTATGCAAATACAAATATAATATTATTCAACCCACCCTTAGACCAAAAATACTCAGAATCAATAGAAGCGAATTTCTAGAAGAGCATCAAAGTCATTTTTGTTAAAAGTTAATTTAAATTGGGAATTATTTTTAAAATTAATAGTTAAATTAAAATTATACTAGAAGTCATATTAATTGAATCAAATTTGGTAAGATTTTATTGTTTATATAAAATTAGATATTAATTAGTGTTTAAAAAAACACAAATGTTAGTATATAAACTAACATGAACCCCTAACAGAATTGCGGCTGACAGACTTTCCACTCTCAGCCGGCCTAGTTCAGCCCACATCAAGGCCCTTTTCGCTCGCGCCGAAATAAATCTCAAAAATCGCGGTATCCTATATTAAAACTATACCCCTACTTCGATCCTTCTGCCTCTGACACTAAGAAACGGATTTCCACCTAATACACAATCTAACGCCCCTGCCATTACAAGTCTTACCCAAACCCCTAACTTTCAGTGTCACAAAATTCATAATTCCTACCAATCTCGTGGTCGAAATAAATCGCAACACATCCTACTACTTCACCTCCGGCAGTCGCTTCTCCTCCCTTTTCATCTCCTTCAACCTGTGAAGCACATCCACCTCAGTTCCTACGGCTTCAAGACCCAACAACTGACCTATAGTTTCCAAACACTCGTCACCCCAGGCACTCTATTCCGTTAGTGAATATGTCCATTCGAAATTTGGGCATCGGAGAATATAACCTCTCCTGGTAACCACTGTCCTCCTTCTTCGATTCCCCTTCTTGGCCATTAAAAACCCGAGGCTAAGGTAGAACCATATTTAAACTGTATCTATCTTTTTGTTGTGTTACCGTAATAAAATTCTTAAAAATCAACTCTTTAAGTTAAGGGGCACACGAGAACATGAGAAACTCCTACGTTAAAGAAATAAAATAAGCAGACCCACCAAAAGGTAATAGAGATATCGAGAAAAAATGGCGCGTCACCAGCATATGACAAGGAACAATAAATGGGCAGGAACCTGCGCAGTTTCTCAATCTGTCCAAACATACCATGAGTACCATGAGTGAAGAGTCACATTCTCATTCGCGAAAAAGAAGCCGAACGAAGTTGAAAGTATTTTAAGGGGTCCTTAATTAATTTTATCAACTACATGCCTGAATTGGATTGTGAAAGCAACACATTTTGAGCTTACAAGTCACAGATTTACCTCGAGCCCCGGCCCTCTGACTTTCCCTATGAATGAGACAAGAAGTTTATCTTTGTTAATTTTTTTTTTAATTTTAGGTTCTCGTTGCTCTAATTTAGTTTGAAAATGGACCATATTGATTTGTAGACCTCCAATCCCTCTTTGCATGAATTATTGTTTTCGGTTCATGTGCATGTCACCCTAAATACACATACCTATATCTAATTCAAACAAAGTCTGATTAGTTATCTTGAGTTTGGCCTTTTGGACACAGAGCAGATCTAGTTGAAAACTTGTTTTCGACTGGACTTAAAAAAAAAAAAAAAAAAAGGAAGAAGAATTGCTTTTGATGATTGATTGCGAACTTTGACAACTAGAAGTTGAAAGCCGACAGTAGATTGAAACATGTCTTACTAGGCAGGTGAACTCAAGTACAAGATAAAAAATGTTTAATTTTTTTTATTCATAATGTTAACAAATTGTAAGATTATATTTATTTTATAATTTATTCAACACATAAATTTATTAATTAAATTTAATTTGTTGCATTGAAGAGTTTTTCGCTGTTTGATTAGAGAACGAAGGAAATGATATGAAAATGGCGGGAAAATAGCATATGGGGTCCACTCAAAAGCTTTTAAACCGATTTGGTGAGGAAGCTTGAGAAAGTCGACCAAGGGATGTGATGGCACTAATTTTATAATTACCAAAATGCCTTTAATTATTAGCTTTTGTTTATTGTTGTTTTTTCTGATTTATGCTTGGAATTCGTTGCATAGCCTTTGTGAAGTCTAATTTTCTGGGCAGTTAAAAATAGAAACAAACCAGACAGGAATACGTTTTAGTTTTTTGGCAATGACATAAACATCATTATTTTCTATTTATGAAAAAATTCACTCTATTATACAATAAATAAATAAATAAATAAATCCGTTTGTGATGAAAAGTCAAAGTGATGCATAATCTCCATGAAATTATACTTCTTTCTAATATTTTTCTTTTTTTATAATTTTTTTCACACCTTATTTTAAATTCAAACAAAAGATTAGATTAAAAAAGTGATATAATCGTTTTTTTTTTATAAATATCAATTTTTATTTTCTCTATTTTCTTGTCACATTAAAATAAAAAATTTAATTCTTATTTTTTTAACATATTAAAAAATTTACTCTCATTCTTTTTATATTCTTTTTCAGAACTTTTTTTTTTTTTACACCTCATTTTACATCCGAGCGCACCATTAGAGAGTAAATGAAGAATGAGAGTTTTATAACTTTGGTTGTGAAAGGATCCAAGAGTTTCTAATTGGGCATTTGGACTGGGATGCACGCCCCAAATGCAAGGTTTGCCTGACTCCATGAAAATAATATATATTTTTAAATTTTTTTAAAATTAAAAATTTACTCAATTTGTATAAAAAATAATTAAATGTATAAGTAATTTATATAACATGTGCACGAGGACCAATTTACACTCTCTCTTTTTTTCCTGTCATCGTACATATTTTAATCTGTGTATTTATTTATTTTCTTGATTTTATATGTATTTAATATTTTTTTAAAAAGTTAATTTCGTAAAAACATAAAATATTATTGTATTTTTGTTGACCCGTGTAACTTAGGCACTTTGATTTTGTACCCGCACAGGTATCATTTTCGTTTCTAGTGAATGAGTTTTAATGTGATATGACGGGTCATGATGATGTGTGTGGCTATGGCATTAAAGTATTGGGCTGTTTGAGCCGTCAGGTGCTCAAAGCGTGGGATTGGCGTCAGCTGTGCCAGCTTTAATTTAACACTTGCAAGGGATCCAGTAAACTGAACCAGCAGAGATGGATGGGCGGCCCAAAAGGTGTCGTGTAGGAGGGAGGGAGGGCAAGAGGACGTCCCCTCGGCAGCAAGCTTTGGGTTGGTGCTGGAAATAAGCAACTGGTTTCCAAGTATCCCTCGTTGACGAAGAAAATGATGGAAGTAGAGAATCGCCTTGTCCTCATGCTGGGACGGTACTAACTGGGGCATCGATATCACTAGTTTCTTTCTTAGTCGTTTGTATTCAGATGGTGTGACTTGCACATGATTCTAGCCATAACCTCGGTATCAATTTATCTCAGATCAGTTGTGTGTTTTTATTATTATTTTCTTTTTTCACTCTTCTGAGTTCTGCCTTTTGAGAGCACAAAGAGACTTCATGTTCAATGTCTTTACTTGCACTCGTTGAGATTCAATTATACGGTGAACTTCGCCATACTTGTACCAAACACAAGAAGCTTGCATTTATCAACCTCGATCTTTTATCAATCTTTTCAAAAATTTCTCGCATGGGGACTAACAACGTGATACCAAATGAATACTAAGACCCGTAGCCCACAATGGCTGATATCATGTTTGCTGAGTTTCCCTTCATTTGGTCGACAAATCCTTTGCGATGGATTGAGGTCAACAAAGTCTTCGACTCAACAGACTCCAAAGTTAGTTCCATAGTACATAATACCTTTGGTGGGTCGATTTACCAACCTCGATCTTGAGTTAGACTTTGAATTTGACAGTCTCAATATAATCAATAGCAGATATCTCAAACAAAAAAAAAAAAAAAAAGGCAAGACCATCTATCAGAAACGAGGATGATCCCACGGCATGGCACCCAGGGAACATAAAGCATTAAGCCCAATAAATATTAAAAGGTCACGAATCACAAGCATCACAGGACATCAAATGATTCACAGCATCAGGATAACACATAATCAACAAGTCATTTTCAAATGAACCACAGCACAGGGAACATGCAAAAGAACAAGACATTCATCTAGCAGCAATCATCTCCTTCTTCACCTTCCACTGCTTCATTAAACTTATGGTAAATGCGGGAGAACACTTCTGCAACACTTCTAGAATTGAAGATCATGCAGACAGCTCTCTGAACCTTGGCAAGTTCACCGCCTGGAACAACAGTTAGTGTCTGGTAGTTCATGCTACACTTGACCCAGTAGGACTCCCCAGTCAACAAACTGAATTGTGCACTTGGTCTTGATGGTGGCCACAGCAGCATTCACATCTTGGGCACAACATCACCACGGTGCATCAGGCAGCGGGCCATTTACTTAAAATGGCGTGGGTCACACTTGGCCATCATGGATGAGGGTTCAAAAGCACTGCTGGTGATCTCAGCAACTGAGAGTTGCTAATGGTATGCCTTCTCTGCTGCGATTACAGGGGCATAAGAGAAAAGCATGAAATGGACCCTGCGATAGGGTACCAAGTTGGTCTGGGACTCAGTAACATCCACATCCAGAGCTCCATCAAACCTCAGAGAAGCAGTAAGGAATGAGATCACCCGACACATACATGGAAGGAAACCTATATTAATATTTTCACTTAAACGGATCAATAGCCATAAAAGAAGACGCATACAAAATCCAAACGAACGATTACCTGACAAACAAGATGATGGAGGTTGGAGTAAGTGGGACGCCCAATGTCGAGATCCCATGCAAACGTCATGGAGGTCTTCATTGCAAAGTGAAATATGTCTTATATTTTAAATTATTTTTTTATTTTTTTTATATTCTTTTATATATATAAATATATAATAAAATTATAAAAATTTATAAAAAATTAAAAAATAAATTATATTTTTTATATTTTGTAACATTTTTTTTTACTAATAAAAATATTCTCTCCGTCTTGTAAATATAAATTACATAAATCGAAACACGTAAAATTTTAACATTATTTTTTTTATTGATTTATCGTTTAGTACAACAAATTGGTATCAGATAAAAAAATAATTTTTCTCTCTCCTCCGGACACTTACTAACGTGACGATTTGAGAAAAAATAAATTTTTTTTTCTCTCTTCCGGATCTAAAAAGTTTTTTTTTCTTCTCTCTTATGCGGCCACCCGCGACGATCAACTGAAAAAAAAAATTTTTTTTTCTCTCTCCTTGGGCCACCCAACCCACACGATCAGCTGAATTTTTTTTCTCTTTTCGGCCACCCATCCTATGGACTAATTGCAAAAAAAAAAAAAAAATTTGTCCAGCCCTACGATCCACCAAAAACGAAAAAAAAAAATTTCTTTCTCTCACTCCTTCGCCCACCCAACAGCATCTCTTCCTCGGTAATTTTTTTTTTTGTTTCTCTCAACCCTTAACTGTCGTGTTAAGGGTTGATTGGTGGCTGGGAAGCGGCGGCTGTGGTGGTCCGATCGAGTCTTGGAGGAGAGGAAGCGCGTGTGCTCCACAGTCTGAAGATAGGTTACAGAAGGAGGAGGTGGAGTGATTGCCATTGGATCGACACCTCCCAAAGTATTATCTGGGACATCGAGCAAGCTGAAACGGAGAGGATCTAGTGATTTGGCGCCGAAACGGAGCGGATCTGACAGAAGAAAAGAACAAATCGAGTTCTAACGGATCGGAGGTACTGTAGATCAACGAGTGCACTGTAGATCGAGGAAACACTGTAGAACGGGGCGTACTATAGCACGTGGAGACACTGTAGCATCGGGTGGCACTGTAGCTTGGAGGCAGATTTGTATTTTTTTAATTTTCATGGTGAGTGTTTTGTGCAATGACTTCTTCATCTTCATTAACGGTGAAATTTGAAATTGAGAAGTTCGATGGAAATACTAATTTTGTACTGTGGCAAGTTAGAATGAAGGCAATTTTGACGCGAGAAGGTACAAAAAGGGCTCTACATGACAAGGAGAAGAAACCAGAGTCAATGTTTGATGCAGATTGGGATAACATGGATGAAAGAGCTCTATCTTCGATTTAACTCAATTTAGGAAATGAAGTTTTGAGAGAAATCCTCAGTGAAAGAACAGCAGCTGGTGCATGGTTAAAATTGGAAAGTCTGTACATGACGAAATCTTTGACCAACAGATTCCAATTAAAGTAACACCTTTACACTCTTCGTATGTCAGAAGGTACTTCTTTGAAATCATATACTGGAGAGTTTAGTTCAATTATTACTGATTTGAATAAGATTGACGTTCATATTGACGATGAGGATCAAGCTTTATTGCTATTGTGCTCTTTGTCTCCTTCATACAAGCACTTTAGAGATACTATGATTTATAGTAGAGAAGATATTTCCCTTGAGAATGTCAAGACTAATTTGCAGGCTAAGGAGAAAATTAATAGTAGTTTGACATTTTCTGAAACATCAAATCAGAGTGTTGGTTTGATTATTGATCGAGGAAGATCAAAGGTCAAGATCGAAATCAAGGCATAAGAATTTGACCTACAATTATTGCAAAAAGAAAGGGCACATTAAGTTTGATTGTTACAAGTTGAAAAACAAGCAGAAAGGAAACGACGGTAATCAGAAAAACCATCCACCAGGAGAAGCTCATATGGCACCAAATGAAAGTGATGATCTGCTTTGTGTTACACAAGGCCAAGGCAGATTTCAAGATACCTGGATCATGGACACTAGAGCCTCGCAACATATGACTCCTAACAGTGAATGGTTTACCACTTACAAGTCAATTAATGGTGGTGTTCTGTTAGGAAATGATCAATTCTGTAATGTTGCTGGGATTGGTACAGTGCAGATCAAGATGCATGACGGTGTCATTAGGACCTTGTCTGAGGTCAAACACATTTCAGATTTGACGAAAAATTTTATTTCTTTGGGCACTGTTGAGAAGAATGACTGCAAGATTGGGTGTGAAGGTGGAGTTCTAAAGGTTTCCAGAGGTGCTCTTGTATTGATGAAGGCTGCCAGAATTGGCACATTGTATTTCTTGCATGGTTCAACAGTCACAGACTCAACTGCAATTTCTACTTCAGTTTCAGATTCAGACGTGACGAAATTGTGGCACATGCGGTTGGGACACATGAGTGAAAGAGGTATGGCTGCCTTGAGTAAGAGAGGTCTTTTATGTGGTCAGAACACTGAAAAATTAGAATTTTGTGAGCATTGTGTTTTTGGGAAGTAGAAGAGGTTGAGTTTCAGTACAACCATCCATAAAACAAAGGGAACATTGGACTATATCCATTCAGATCTTTGGGGTCCTTCTCAGATTCTCTCTGAAGATATGGGTGCTGCTTATATGCTCACTTTCATTGATGATTTTTCTTGTAAAGTTTGGGTTTATTTCTTGAAACATAAAATTCAAGTGTTTGAAACCTTCAAGCAGTGGAAAACTTTACTTGAAAAACAAATTGGAAAGCAGATTAAGAGGCTGAGAACAGATAATGACCTTGAATTTTGTAATAATGAATTCAATGAGTTTTGTAAAATTGAAAGCATTGTACGACACCGCACAATTGTAAAAACTCCACAGCAGAATAGAGTTGCAGAACGCATGAACAGAACTTTGATAGAAAAAACTAAATGTATGTTATCCAATGCAGGTTTGGGCAAGGAGTTTTGGGCAGAAGCTGTTAATACAGCTTGTTGGTTGGTAAATCGATCTCCTTGTACTTCCATTGAGTGTAAGACACTTGAAGAGGTGTGGTTAGGCAAACTTGCAGATTATTCTGATTTGAAGATATTTGGCTTTCCTGCTTATGCTCATGTTAATGAAGGAAAGCTTAAATCGAGAGTTAAGAAATGTATTTTTCTTGGCTATGCTTCTGGAGTGAAAGGTTATAGGTTGTGGTGTCCAGACCCTAAGTTTCCAAAATTCCTCATCAGCAGAGACGTGACATTTGATGAATCCGCTATGCTGCATCCAAAATAGGAAGTCTTAAGGCTAAATGATGAAGATAGTGGGAGTTCCACACAGCAGGTGGAGTTTGAAAGTGATATTCCTTCTAAGTCAGGTCAACAGATTCGAGTTGACACTTCAGAAACATATGAGGGTACTTTATATACTCAACAGGTACAGTCGTACAGTATTGCCAGACACAGACCCAGAAGGACTATCAAGCCACCAGCCAGGTTTTCAAACTTAGATTTTGCTTATTGTTTGGCAGTAGTAGAAAAGGTGGAGTACAATGAACCTAGCAACTATTCAGAGACTGTCACTTGTGCTGAATCTTCCCAGTGGAGTATTACTATGACTGAGGAAATTGAGTCCCTGCATAAGAATCAGACTTGGGACTTAGTGAAACTTCCCAAAGATAAGAAGACTGTTGGCTGCAAATGGATCTTCAAGAAGAAGGAGGGAATCCCAGGAGTTGAGGATGCAAGGTACAAGGCACGTCTAATTGCAAAGGGTTATAATCAGAAAGAAGGGATTGACTTCAATGAGGTATTTTCTCCAGTTGTTAAGCACACTTCCATTCATGTGCTTCTAGCTATGGTTGCTATGTATGATATGGAACTTGAGCAGCTTGATGTCAAGACTGCTTTTCTACATGGTGATCTTGAGGAAGTCATCTATATGGATCAACCTGAGGGTTTTCAAATTGAAAGCAAGGAGGATCATGTTTGCAGGTTGAAGAAATCTCTATATGGTTTAAAGCAGTCTCCTAAACAATGGTATAAGAAGTTTGACAACTTTATGGTAAGTCATGGTTACTCAAGGAGTGAGTATGACAGTTGTGTCTACCATAAGAATCTGCGTGATTGATCATTTGTCTATCTGCTACTATATGTAGATAATATTTTTGTTGCCTTTACAAGTATATCTGAGATCAACAGTTTGAAGAAACTATTTGGTAGAGATTTTGAGATGAAAGATTTGGGAGCTACAAAGAGGATTTTGAACATGGAGATCATTAGAGACAAGCAAGCAGGAGAGTTGCGCCTTTTACAGAAAAAGTACATCGAGAAGGTTCTTGATCGTTTTGGGATGATGAGTTGCAAACCGGTAAGTACTCCTTTGGCATCACACTTCAGACTTTCAGCCTCTTTGTCACCCAATAACCTAAAAGATGAGGAATATATGTCACGTGTTCCATACTCTAGTGCAGTGGGTAGTATTATGTATGGTATGGTTTGCACTCGTCCAGATATTTCGCAGGTAGTCAGTGTGGTCAGTAGATATATGACTAATCCTGGGAAAGCACATTGGCAAGCAGTTAAATGGATACTTTGGTATCTTAGAGGCACTACAGAGGTAGGACTGATGTTCAGCAGAGGCAGTAGGTTGATTACTGGTTTTGTGGATTCTGACTATGCAGGTGACTTGACAGAAGAAGATCAACAACTGGTTATGTTTTCACTCTTTCAGGCAGTGCCATTTGTTAGAAGGCAACATTGCAATCAACAGTTGCTCTTTCCACTACTGAAGCTGAGTACATGGCAATAACAAAAGCAGTCAATGAAGTTATTTGGTTGAAAGGTTTGGTCACTGATTTGGGTTTATTACAAGAAACTACCACTGTATTCTATAACAGTCAGAGTGCTATACATTTGACCAAAAATCAAGTGTATCATGAGAGGACCAAACACATTGATGTCAGATACTATTTCTTGCGAGATGTTATATCTCAAGGTTTGATTTCAGTGAAAAAGGTTGCTACTGCAGACAATCTAACTGACATGTTGACGAAACCAATTTTTCGTAGCAAGTTCAAGCATTGCTTGGACTTGATTGGTGTTCGTTTTAATTGATTAGCTCTAAAGAGCTATTTGGATGAGAGATAAAAGGATTTTATTTTGTTGTGTGTTTAGAAAATATAATGCAAGGCGGAAATTTGTTGGAATATGCCTTGTATTGCAAATTACTCTTTTGCCTTTCTTATATCCCAATATATATAGGTATAACAGGATTATAAGAATTTAGAGAGATTTGAAAAGTGAGTCACACTCTTTGTATTCTATAACACACTTTCTCTACTAATAAGAGTATTCCCTCTGTCTTTTCCGTGAATGTAAATTATATAGATCAAATTACGTAAAATATTGGTATTGTTTTCTTCATTGATTTATCGTTGGATATAACACAGAGAGTGGTTTGAAAGCACACTGTTGTAAGGCTCGACCACAAATGTTTAAACATAAGGCGAGGGATAGACAGTCAACCCAAGCTTCCATTTCTTGCCATAGTCAACAGAGAGACGCTCTAAAAGAAGCAACCCCAGACCTGAACCTGTACCACCGCCGACAGCATTGAACACCAAGAAGCCTTGGAGGCCAGTAAGGTTGTCGGCAAGCTTCCTGATGCGATCCAAGCATAGACCAACAATCTCCTTCCCAACTGATCACAACCAAAAACAATCAACAACCAAAGATCTACAATCCAGAAGATTATGAAGCCGACAACAAGGGAAATCGCAGGGGTTTAGGTACAATTTACTGGTATAATGGCCACACATACGCAAAGTTATTGGTGCTAGAAATAAAAATATTTTTTAAATAATATATATTAAATTATTTATGATTTTATCAAATAAATTAATATTTAATAAAAATATTCTTAAATTCTACGTGGGGGGCCTTATTTGTCTTACATTATTAATTATAAAAAATATATATATGTGTAAGGTGTACATAAACCCAGTAAACGTTAGTATAAAACTCGGACAGTTGCTGACTGCTTAAACCGACGAGTCCGATCCCGTTCATGTGACGAAGCGAACATCGTTAGGTCCCGATTTCTGCGAACCACCGGGTCTAGGCCAAGATCTCCATTACGTCTACCCTTTCTGTCTCCTAATTCCCGAACCGATTGCCCCACCTTTTGCTAGGCTATTCGTGGCCCTGATGTTGGAAAGGTGGCTTCTGTTGCTAGAAATTGTATCCTGGCCATGGCACATCTGGATAACGAGTACGTTATACGTTCCTATCAGAGGATAACGGGGCCCATAGTTTATCCAATCTTGGCGTACTAGTACACCGGTCGAATACCCGAAATGGTCCCGGTTGTTGTGCCAGCCGACCCATTCCCATACCGTCAAACGTAAACTAACCGCTAAACAAAAATATAATTAAAAAAATTATATAAACACAAAAATTAAATTTGAGCATATGTTATTAAATTTTAATAATTAATACGCCTTTTAATAAATAATAAAATAACTTAATTAACCATTAACGTTGAATGATGTGAATTTATATTTAATTCTTGCATTTTAATTTTCTTGTGATAAATCTCAAAAATAATGTATTTTTCTTTCCTAAAAAGAAAATAATGGGACGCTATAGTAATTACATCAAAGTAGTAATCATCCGAGACCACAGATTCTGAATGGAAACGAAAGTTTTGGTTCAACAAATTTGCGAACTAAAAATCATCTGGAAAACTATAGCGCTTATTCAAGCTTAACTAAAAAAAAAAAAAAGGCAGAAACCAGGAATTGGTTCCTTATTCGTTTTGCATAATTACATTGAAATTGTGAATGTCACAAGAGGGTTAATTTAGAAAGCGTCCAAAATGATTGCATCTGAAATTTAGCATTGATACCAAAAAAAAAAAATCGTTCAAAAATTGACAAAAAGAGATTAAAAAAAAAAACAGAAGCCAAATAAACATAAGTAACGAACACATTATTACATAATTAATAAAATAATTTATATTTTTATATTTTTATTAATTCATTTTTGTATTATAATAATAATAATATATTTGTTATTTTATTAATTTTTATCCGACTATTTTCATTACTCTTATCTTATGGTCAGCACGTGTTTTTTATGGAGATAAAAACGCAACGGTCCGCTCCAAAAAGTCCCGAGGAATTGCATTAAAAGAGTCATATTGGTGACAAAACCCGAAAACGCTAAAGACAAAAAAAAGAAAAAAAAGGTTGAAATACACATTACGGGCCGACGAGGGGAGCTGGAGCCATTTGATAACCGGTTTAGGCCAACATTTTGGAGCTGACGAGAATAGACCAGCTTTGTTGTCACACTTAAAGTGCGATTTTATAGACACAAATAAATATAAAATAATTTTATAAAATATTTTATATTATACTAACTTTTTTTATACAACATATAAGAGATTTTTCACGATTTAAAATTATTTTATTATTTATTTTATTTTACGTATTGTGTAAAAATATTATATATAAAATATAAATATATTTTACATTTATTTATATCCACGAAATTGTGTCGGTAAAGAATAATTCGTTTGTAATATTGTACGCGGGGTTACATGATATTTCGCATATAACAAAAAAACAAAGGGACAACGGCATTGCATGGTGAGTGTTCCTACTTCTGGAAGTTTACAATTTCAGAGTGGGCGCGAAAATTACAGTAACAAATGGAGAGGGCGGAACTGCAGAATTGCTTTTAAATCTGATAAATGTCAATGTTATTAGCCCATCAGCTTAACAGTACATTTCAACATCAATTTTGATTTTACAATTAACTTTTTGATTCGACAACATTCGCAAATTCGAACTTAAGACATCAATTGAATGTCCCGTTCCGTTCTAGAAGACGATTGTGCTAGGCGTTACCGGTCCCATCCGCGATAAAAGGAAGAGGGTTTCCCGCATAAAACTACCCAAATTCTTGTGACATGTCGCTACTTGATTAATTAGATCATTGTCTGGAGCGGCAGTTCGTTCTTAGTTTTGACACTTTACAGCAGTGCCAGGGCCTCTGCACGAAGGACACAGTCCCTCAGTCCCATGGTCCATTTCCTTATCCATTTGATTTCTAAGGACAAGAAGATGATAATAATTCGAGTCCGACCCGTCATCCCCAGGACATTGCAGTTTCTCTCTGTAAAGTCGTCCACAACCTTGGCTAATTGCAGAGTCATAACAAAGACAAATCATTCAACAGTCAAACACCATCGACAGATAACAGCAGTCCACATCTCCATTAAATTTCTGCTGTCTTATCCTGCTCGGCCTCAGAGGACATGTATGTCCCATGCATGGTTTGTTAGCCAGTCCCGCCGTGATGAGGACAATAACATTATCTCGTTTTAGCGCAGTGTAATCAGGCAGGAGAAAACATCACATGCAATATGTCGTCAATGCTTGATCAAGAGGGCGATAGTGAATTGCTCAGTATTCTGGCCTATTTTCTTTGAGACAAGCTAACAACATCTCCGTGCGGAAATCGGAAAACCAGACTGCATAACAATTGTATCAAGCAAATGATGGTAAAACATATCAGAAACAGGAATCATCATTCTGTCGCATGCCAGGACAAATAGGTACTGGTTATACCTGCGTTCTGTTCTGAATGAGCTCGACGTCTGAATAGGTATCACTCAAAGTTGAAAAAAAAGCGAGGTTACAAGTAAAGGGTAATAACTTAAAAGGAAAGTAGTTCTAACAGATTCCCCTATGGTCAGAGACAAAAATGAAATTTTTCATTGATGTCTATCTCGCATAGTCAAATGATCGTATCAGTTGTAATATAACACATTGCATGACTGGAGCGGGCAAGTTTCTTTTCCCAGATAAAAATATTTGCATGTCAATAAGCAATCCAGAAGCGAGCCAAAAATCATGAGTGAAAAATAAAAAGCAACTGACAAATTATAAAGTCAATATGAACACAAGGAACTTTCTCCCTTCCGAAAGTTTACGTTGCAAAAGATAGATTGGTCTGTTGTGGAATGCTATCAGGGGTTTATGCAATAACCAAAGAACCATACACCCCAAAAAAAGGCCTAGTTAAGTGACATCATTTAAGGACTGAATCTGTGATAACGCAGAACATAATGCCACAGAGCTTTTGGACAACCATTTGTTTAAGATAAACAGAGGCACGACACCGGGGCCTCACATCAAACAATAGCGGGCATAATACTTCAATGATGGGGAAAAAAATGCAAAGTCGAGATGCATAAAGATACTGAGGGAAAACAAATAAGAGGAGACAAAGGTACACCATTATGCGCAAAGAGGTGCAGAACTGAATACAATTATTACTTGTACGCTGGAAATAGATTCTCAATAAAATTTCAGGAAAATTTTCACCATTTAAGAAAAATATAATATGCTAAGGAGCAATGTCCAGTAAACAAAGTTTGGGTAGGAGCAACCTCTACGTCAACAAGTTATCTCTTGCCCTTCGATTAATGGCAAGTACTCAATTCAATGGTGACTCAATCTGAAGCTAGTAAGGGGCTAATTACTTGGATGATTATCACCATTCTGCTTTAGTTAGAGCCAAGGAATCCAAAAGCTATAACCTTATATCGTTTCTCAACACCTTAGCCTGCGTCACATAGTTCCCCTCTTCCCTTTCTTTCTCTACTTACTGAACTTGAATCGCATGCATGTATGAAGAAGAATTCATGTGACAGAGGCCAACAGAATGAATCAACACCTCAAAAGCCCCAATACAAGTGTACATAGAATTACTCCACAAAAACATCGGTTGAAATGCAAGGTTTTATTCAATGAAAAAATACATGACAAGCTGGGATAAGGCACAGAGAATCCTTTAGTTAATTGTAGAATGCAGAAGAAACTTTTGAGTCCAAATGTCCAACGCATGAAAGCGTCGACGATAAGATTCAGTTAGCGTGGCCCTAAGATAACCAGAAAATTTCACACAAAGCAGAGATCTTATGCTTCCATATTGCCATTGGCGCATGAACTATATTGAAATCGCCAGTTGGGATAAACTGATCCCACAAGCTCAATGCTTTCTTAGTCTCCTCGTATGCCCAATTCACCAAACACTGGATGGATCAAAACAAACGACAAAGGAAACCAAACATACTAATTTCAAATGCCAGATTCCGCAGTATGAGACTCTCTGCTCTCACGTTGCCTCGATCTCCCCAAACCCCAAAACACCATTACTTGCTTCGGTGGCACAAGGAGGTGAATAATAAATAAACGTTCTTCAGCCGTTAGATGCTAAGACCCATACCAAAAAGAACCATTACCGATCCATAAGAATAAGTGAAGAAACCAGTAGCAAAGGAGAGAGTAACATCATAACCAAAAAAGAACCAACCAAACAAGAACTTCATCGCCATACTCGTAGAACAAACTACGAGAATGAAAAATTTGGGTAAAGAAACAAAAACATAAACCACCACCAATGAATAACCATTAATCCAATATGAAAAATTTTAAAAAAGGAGAGAGAGCGAAAAAATGGGTACAACATTTTTGGGATACATGCATGTGAAAAATCCATCAAAAATGCTTCATATACCAACTCCTCTGCATTTCGATGCGTGACAAATAGTACCCATAATCCACGACGAACAGCGTCCTCCTCTTTTAAAACATCAAACAGAAACCCCGAAAAAGGGGGCGAAAAAAAAGAAGAAAAATAAAAGAAAGGTGTGGGCATCTTTTTTTTTTCTTTTTTTTTGCCATTTTTTACGAGAACAACTAGCTTTGTATGTGTTTTGCCTGGCTCCATCCCTGTCTGCCTTTCTAGCACCTGCGTGGTACTGTCTCCCTTTCTCTTATCTTCGAATACACCAAAATGACCTTCGATTTACGGTGGAAAAACGAGAACAAACTCCATGTCGATCAAGGGCAGCTTGGTCATTGCACAAAACAGAATAGGCACATACGTCCTCCACAACAACAACAGCAGCAGCCATTGCAGAACAGTGTAACTCGGCCAAGCCCAACAAAACAAATATAGAGTTCATTTTCTCACTCTCTCTCTCTCTCTCTCTCCACGGGCTGTCTGTTTTGTGGGGGGTTTTTTGAAAGAGAGAGAAAGAGTGAGGAAGAGGTAGAGAGCCAGAAGAGGAAAGGTGGCTTCTGTTTAAAGGGTCTTTGAAAACCAAAAAGAGAAAAGCCTGATTGGTCAAGAGAGGCAGTTTCGGCAGGCAATAGGCTCTTGGGGAGGCCGGTGAAAGGCCATTTTCAACTCTCTCTTTGTTCCTTCGCTTTGCTCCATCACCAAAAACAAACCACCCATTTTGTCTCTCTCTCTCTCTCTCTCTCTCTCTCTCTCTCTCTCTCTCTCAGTCTGTGCACTGTCCACCTTCCTCTCCTTTTTGCCTGCCTCTCTCTCTCTCTCTCTCTCTCTCTCTCTCTCTCTCTCTCTCTCGTACCCCTGAATCCGGGAATCGAGATATTGAATATCACAAATTATTATTATCAGTAATATTTATTAACCGCAATGAATTTTTAAGTTTAACACCCCTCCGAAGGCTAGGTAAAAAATAAAAACATAAAAAAATAAACAAAAGACGGATTAATGACCCGGTGGGGCGGGGATGGGGTGGGGAATGCTAGCGTGATTTGCCGCTATGCAGAATATTAGCCTCACGGTCACACGCTCGATTGAAACAGCAGCACTTTTTCGCTAAGAAAGGTGACGTAAAGGTCTGACCAAGTTTACCCCTCAATTTTCAAATCAACGCTGGTCACTGATGAGAACGCAGATTGCTCTCCGCCAAGCCAACGGCATCCGATAGCGGCTTTGCTTTTACCATTTTGGAATTAAGGTTACCGCATAAAAGCCGTTCAAAGAGTTTTCTTTTGGGGCTTGACGCAAAAATTTTGACAAGAATTTTTATTTTAGTAATCCCAGGATTTCTCTTGAAGAAATTCGAGATGCTTGCGTTTTATATTTATTTATTTATTTACCATTAAAAAAAAAAAAAAGAGCATCCTATGTGCATAAATTTTCAACCCTCCCTAAATGCAAGGTCTTGTATAACCAGATTCCAAGGTCCACTTCCTTCACCATCCATCCGACGTGTAGATTGGTGGTAATTTAATATTCTTATTTTATATTAATTTAAATTTAAATTTTTTATTATAGTCTATTTTAAATTTAAAAAATAGATAAAATGTGTAATATTTGATTTTAAATTTATTAACAACAAAATTAAGCGTGAAAAAATTATTCAGATTTAACAATAATAAGATAATAAGTCATTTTTATTTTAAAAAATTAAATAAATATATCCGCAATGGATTCTCATTTAGTTTACAATTATAGTAATTAAAAAAAAAAGCTCATTTTCTTGCTACTTGAAAAAATGAATGGGGTGAGAACCTTTGTTCGGGATGCGTGACAGAGATTCGGAACCACGCACTAATTCCTGCGCTGGCAAAGTCCCCTTTCTCGCTAACAATTAACATATTAACAGCATTGAAATGTGACCTAAGAGGAATGCAGTTTTCAGTTTAATTTAGAAGGGCATGACAAAAACCAAGCAAAAAATAGACCTCTTTTCCTCCCTCAAAACGATCGCCGATTACCCTGCCTTGCTCATGTATGGAAGCTCTCTCTCACGTGGTTAAAAAACAAAAAAAAAAAAAAAAAAAAAAAAAAAACGACTTTTCGGTGTAAGTCCTTTCCTTTTTCTCAATGTACGTCGCTTTAATTTATCTTTATGAGGTGGGTAATTTGTCAAATCATCGTCTCCCAAGTAATTAACATTGATTTGGGATCCCATCACACATGAAGTGGAAGAAGAATCTTGCTTGCGAGATTGTAACGCCTGCCGTCGTCCCCATAATGTAATTAAAAACAGCCTTCTAACAGCGCCAAACCGAAAATTAAACCTCAACCATACCAATTCCAAAGTGAACGCCTTTCTTTTTGTTCGGTTAATATATATATATAATTATCTTTACAAATCTAAATTAAAAGTCAACCATCAATTTTTTTTATTTAAACCCATTTATATAAATGATCCAACACTCGAATATAAATAATTCTAATTTTTTTTTGATAATTAATTATTGTATATTAAATTTAAAATTTAACAATCTACTCCTACTCATATTTAGAATAGAGAGATTCAAACATGTATTTAGTATGGAGAGACGCATCACATTATTGACAAACCCCTGCTCGGCTGGTTGTGTGGATGCTATTAAACTAAGGGAACACTATTCAAATATATGTTTTTCTTTCTCACTCGAAGTTGGTATGTGGGCAGGATTGGTTCAACCTTTAGTTTGTAACATGCTCTGCGAATGTCAACCCCCACCAAACAAATAGTGCGTGGCATTATTTAACATCCAACAAGAACTTAACAATAGAGATTAAACATTCACAAAAGCATACATAAATAATATATATATATATATATATATATATATATATATATATATATATATATATATATATATATTACACACACACACATTCTCTCTCGTCTGCGACTCTCTGCGATGAAATGTTATGTTGTTTTGTTTGAATGATATGGAATAAATTCCCACTTTCTTTTTTTAGGTTAAGTGTTTGAGTAAACATGGCACTGTTCCTGCGATCCGATGACGCCAAAGCTGGGGTGAATGGCCGCCTTAAGTATAACGGTCATAAGGTAGCAAAATTCCTTCTCGGATAAGAGGGTCAATGCGATATGGGACAGACTAAAACTTTTGGAGCCAACAAGAGCGCATACATTGTTTTACGGGACCACTCGGATGAAATTTTTTACCAAGAACGGAGGAGAAAGCCTTTTCTTTATTTTTATTTTTTATTTTAAGTCAACCACCACTGCAATGGGTGCAATGGGGGAGCGTCTGGACTTTTAGATGGGAGGGGCGGGGAGGGGAGGGAGAGCAGTAAATTACGGCGTTAATTACTAAGAGTTAATGCTGGTAGGGAGATGGCCGCCCTCATGCCTATGCTGCCTGCGTTCACAGCGAGAAAGAAGTTTAATTGTAGGTCTATGAAGGTTGTTGTGAATTAAACGCCATGGCTTGAGCACATTAATAAAAGAAGCCCACATCAAATAAGCGTTTCTCTATCAAGTATGGACCAAAAATGGGAGGTCGCGAGGCTTTAGCTAAAAGAAATTACTGCTATTATCACGAAAATACTGCTCAGACCCACACACAGAAAGGAGACACGAGCCCAACGTAAGGCCCCCTCAAGTGATGTCATGAATGATGAAACATTTAAGTGGACAGAATAAAAGGAGAATAAATTGAGTATGGTAAAAAAAAACAAAAATTTAAATTATGAAATATTATTTTTAATACACTTTATCATAAAATTTAAATTTTTTTTAAAAAATTATTTTATTTCAGATGATATCATAAAAACTTTACGTCATAATTAAGTCTGTTTTCTCGATTCCAATAACGGGATTCTTTGTTATTAAGGCTCGAAAGAATAATGGCATGTAACCCCTCAACCGGCGGAAGAGCCTCCGCCACCCCTCCACTTCCACTCTCCCACAAAATTTTCCATTTTTCAATTGAGCGTTAGGTCTGGTGGATAAATAAAAATAGTCACAAGTTGCTTAACAATTATTGGTTATTTTGGAGTTTTATTAAATCTTGTGAGCCATCAGAAATATTAGTTTACATTACTTTTCAGATATAGGTTTTCATTTAGTAAAATATAACTATTATGCATAAGAATAGTGACAATATATAGTATTGTTTATAAAAAAATTTTAACAAAAATATGTAATGACGTTAAGAGAGTGTGAGGTAGATTATTCTTTGAACCAAAAGAATTATGCACAACAGGAAACAGACTTCCTTCCCACGACCACCACCTCCCCCCCCCCCCCCCCCCCCCCCCCCAAAAAAAAAAAACTTTTTCGAAAATACAAAATTTTTTATCTTTCAAACGAGTACGCAGCATAAATATAACTGCAGAAAACGCCAGTACAAAATTGTCCTTTTGTCACATTTGTTCTCGTTTGTATATTTTTTTTTTTTACGAGAGCAGCTTTTATTAATTAATCTGACTGACCACTTTTTATTCACCTCATGGAATATGATTTTCCATCCGTACTTCATGCGGTTGACTTCCTCGGGTAATTAAAAACACTTGCTGGATAATAAAAACCATGACACAGCGGCAAACCAACGGCGTTCGGCGGTTTCGTTACCCAAAAATGTGTTGCCATTGTTACCCTAACAAGGTCAAGATGAAGAATGGATATAGTTAAAGACACAGAAATAAATAATAATAATAATAACAAAGAATTGAATTTTAGAGTCCACATATCGAATTAATATCTTTTATGTTCAAAACATGTTCAATTTTTGTAATAACGGCATGTTTTTGATAATGATTAATTTTCCATAAATATGGATTAATTGGTCATGTTTCATTTTGTACGTAGGCTATTCACTCGGCATATTATGCCTTCGTTTCTCTTTAGCAGCGTTAGCCCACGAAGGGGATGAGGGTTGATCGAAAAAACTTCATTCAAATCCATTTGACCAGATAAAAGAATAGCAAAATAAATGTTTAAGAATTGATTTCCTGTCTTGGAAAGATTTTCAAGACTAGCTTTCGGTCGAAAATTTCCAGAGGCGTCTAGGTTTTCGGCGTTTGGATTGCTGTCCCACCCTCAACTCCAACAAAAGGACCATACGCAGAATCTGGTTGTAAAGTTTGGGCTTAGCCCATGAACGTGAAAACCATTCTGCGTCGATATTGGAGACGTGAAAAGCGGAACCCCCGCGACATTGGGACGCTGGAGAAACTATTGCATGTAGCTGTCCCCTTGCGCTAACGGTTGCCTGTGGGCGAGGAACCTTCGAGTCCTATGTAACCAGTAAGTCAAATTGGTCATTGACTATTTTGATTAATTTAGGTGTTTTGATTTTTTTTATAATTAATTTTGACCAAAACGAGAGTCATGAGACTCTCAGTTTTCAAGTATATTATTTTTCGCATTATTAAATTAAAATTCATTGACTGTGCATCCAACACAACCACCTATTATATATATATAATGTCTATGACATGCTGGTTAACTATTTTCGGCAGTTGAAACCCGAGTGGAATTCCCACTGGCAACCAACCAATTGCCACAAACAGAACAGATGGCTTCTCACTAATCTCATACAGTCCTTTTGTGTGCACCACTTATTGTAACTCAGTGAAATTCATCATTCCCATCTCCCACCAAGCCCTCCTTCCCGCTCTGTGGTGGCCATGTCGTCCATAGAATGAAAACAAGATCTGCAAAATGGTAACATTGTCCAGACAAACTTGATAATAAACTTAAAAAAAGTACTTACGATTAAGTATATCTAAATACTTAGAATTAACTATTAAATTTAAAATTTGATAAAAATCTGAAATTTAAATTCTAAATTGCACTCAAAATTAAATCTCTCAACTTCACCTGGAAAAAGAAAAAGAAAATCTTTTCTCAAAAGTCATTCATCTTCTGCGTGGCCGCGTTAGCCCCCCTGCCTTCTTGAAATGTAGGGGCCATGTCTGTCCTAGTATAGAGCTTTTTATTCATAGCCAAGCATGTCTGGGTACGTGTCTTTTTTTGTCTGAGAACTATTCCCTCGATCAAAGCTTTGAGCTTTTCTTACATGGCCTCACCACCATCCCCAAAAGCACGAATCTTATTCTCTTGAGAGGACCCCGCGAGCCATTCCTGAAGTAGACACGCGTATCTGGAGCTGTTCATAATCCTTTCTTGCTCTTTTTTTTTGGGTGGATGCAAATGCACATATTCTCATGTTTTATCATTTATGCTCTATGCAAGTTGCCCATTGAGATACCCACTTAACGATGAACAGTCACTAGTTTCGGTTTTTAACTCTCATTATTATTGGCATTACTGTGTTTGCTAACATATGCTTCAACAATAACTTTTACGGGCGAAATAGGAGAACCACCCTATCCTTCTTATTGTACAAAATTATAAATATAAAATTATTTCAAGATATATGCTTACTATTGTTTTTTTAAAATAAAATTTGTTTTAATTATTTTATGACTTAAGTTTATATGAATATTTTTACAAAAATCAAATCTTATAAAATTTTTGTATCAATATTATAACAATAAAATTCTTAATAAAAATATAAAAATATATACGTGTAAAATAAATATAGAGCCCTTGTTCTTTATGAAAATAGTAATGATTTTTCTTTTTTATGTCATTACTTATAAAATAACATAATAAAACAACTCCTCATTAACTTTCGAATAATTGTCATTTAGTTTAATAATCATAAACCTCATGTTATCTACTAAATATAATTTTTAATTATTTATTTAGTGACATTTGTTAATTATTAAATGTAATAAATAATTATTTAAAATAATTAGACTAATAGTTATATAATTTTACACCCACATAACTTACCTGAGTTCAAGTGATAGAACTTTCTTGCACCGATTGCACAAACTTCCGTCTACAGTCTTATAAGAAGAACTAGATGTTGGAGCATCATAATAGTTGAAATTGAAATATAGTGCCTATGCCTCACCTCTGGATACCTTCAATATAGGAAGAGCATTCCAACTTCTAAGTGGATGTTGACGGTTTTGTCCACTATCTATGGTTATAAACGATTGGTGTCTTCCGATTTGTGCTTTTCCGGTCCAGCCGTCAAGGCAACACTCATTTAAAAAATGAAGAAAGGGGAAAAGGAACAAGATGTTTCTCCATTCACTTTGATCGCAAACTTGGATGTGGCTAATCAACCAATTAGCCCCGTTGATCTCTTTCTTATGGTTGAAGTGGGGCCTTCCTGTATGAATCATGCCTTTGTTTTTTTCGGTGCCAAAAGGAAGCTACTCGCGAATCAGAGTCTTCCACCCTTTGACAATAATGTGCTAATTTCTCAAAAGCTAGGGAATGATTTCATTTGCGTTGCTACAAAGCAGTCCTATTGATTATACTTCCTCATGTCCTTACAGCAGCTAGAAAACAAAATGAAGAAGTAAAGAAATTTAAAAAGAGAAGGAAGAGGATGAAATATCCACAAGCCACTTTAGAGAAAAATAGAAAAAGAAAAAAGGGAAACATAAATTTCTCTTTATCATAACTCTCAAGAATATTTTAGAAGTTGTCCTCTTTCCCCTACAACCCCACCATAATCCTGCTGGAATCGTAACTCTGATTGGTTCTTTATCTTAGTGACATTTGGCTTCTCTTTGGTCTTATTTGACGGCTTGCAAGAATCGAATTTGCATGGGTCTGCCTCCTTCAGCAACTGGACAACCTCATTCATGGTTGGTCGAGAGGCTGGACTCTTGTTCGTGCAGCGGATGGCAATCTTAAGAACCTGAATCATCTCATCCCTGAAGGACCCTGATAATCGCTTGTCTAGTACCTCCATCACCCCTTCCTCAGTGTCCGCTTTTGTTGAAACCCAATATATAATGTTTTTGTTGTCTCCAAAATCCGGCTCCACTGGCTTCTTTCCAGTTATTAATTCCATCAGTACCACTCCAAAACTGTAGACGTCACACTTGGTCGTTGCTTTAGGTGAATATGCATATTCTGTCACAAGAACAATATAACTGAAAATATATAGTTGACATTCACTCGCAACATAATGAGGTAGATGACTAGCTAAATTATACTGAGTAGGAGTAAATAGTACGTGGTGCATGGTGGTACAACTGCCTGCAACCATAATGCTAACATAGTTTACCGGATAATGCATTAGAAAAAAATTTATGTGGCACTTCTGAAGCGAAACCTTTTAAACAATTATATGGATTATGGAATGGCTACTATAAGTAATTAATGCTACTCAACAATTATGAATGTAAGAAGGTACAACAATTCAATATAGCGATCATTTTGAGCTACAAAGGTTTGCATTTCATCTGATAATGACGGTTCTCCGAAAATTTTGATCATTAAGACTACAATGCAATTAAGATGGACCAGAAAATGACCTGGGGCCAGGTAGCCATAGGTCCCAGCAACAACTGTAGTTGTTGAATCTTCCCCTCCTCTAGCTTGCAGAACCTTGGCTATGCCAAAATCTGCAACCTTGGGCTGGCAGTTGACATCTAGGAGGATGTTGGTTGACTTGATGTCCCTGTGAATGATCGGCGGCAACAGATCATGATGCAGATATGCCAATCCCTGTGCAACCCCAAGTGCTACTTGGTGACGGGTAGGCCAATTCAGGTTGACAAATCCTTTGTGAAGCGCATCCCCAAGATTTCCATTGGTCATATATTCATAAACCAACAGATTGCAGTCCAAATTCGAGAAGTAACAGTACAACTTGACGATGTTATTGTGTCTTATATTCCCTAGGGTCTCAACTTCGGTTTTTAACTCCTTGTCCAAAAACAACTGATCCTCTGAGGTAGAATCTTTTGTTTTCTTGCTCCAAAGCCTCTTCACTGCGTAAACCTCCCCACTTTTCAGTTCTATTTTGTAGACTGTCCCTGATCCTCCATGTCCCACTATGTTCTTGTCAACCATTGCGTCAATGATCTCTCGTGGGTCGAAACTTAGTCGATGGAAGCTCTTTACATCGAATGAAATGAATGATAAAGACATCGACTCATTGTGTTCCATGACTGCTCTTTCCTTACTAAACCGACGTTTTAGATATAGAAGAGCTCCAACAATAATGATAACTGCTGAAATGCCAATCACCCATAAGGAATTAAGCCTTTTGCGGTTATCGCTCTGTGGACAAATTGGGAAACTTTTACCTGATGAATTAACATAAACTGGAAGACAGAGTCCCGGATTGCCTGAAAAGCTTTCTAACAGCCCTCCTTTTATAAGTGAGAGAGGGACTGGACCAGAAAGAAGATTGTTTGAAAAGTTGACAGAGTTAGGTAACAATTCAATCAGACTTTCTGGGATGCTTCCAGTCAAGAGGTTGTTGGAGAGATCAAGGACATTGAGAGATTTTAACAGAGACAGTGACTGGGGGATGTGGGAATTCAACTTGTTGCCTTGCAGCATCAACAGGTTTAGCCTGGTGAGATGGCCAATTTGAAAAGGTATTGGACCAGAGAGGATATTATTGCTGAGATCAATCTTAACCAAATTGATAGCTCCAGAGATTTCAGGGGGTAGAATACCTGAAATCCTGTTGCTCTGTATGAACAGTTCTGACAAATTCCAAGAACTGCCAACTGCTTTTCCAATTGGACCGCCGAAATTATTGTAGCCTAGATCGATGATTGAAACATGGGGTAGACCAAGAATTCCTCCGGGTATTGAGCCCTCGAGACGGTTATTACTGACTCGAAAACGTAGAAGAGTCTTACATTCTGCATAACTACTAGGCAACTCTCCAGAAAACATGTTATCCAGGACAAGAAAGTACATCAGTTTACCTCCTTGGCAAACAGCTGTTGGCAATCGACCTGAAAGCTGGTTCTCTGACAAATCTAGTACAATCATGGCAGATAACTGCCCCAGGTTCTGTGGAACCTCACCTGTCAGAGAATTGTCGTAAACTGATAGGATGCGCAAAGTCTTTGAATTTGCGATCGCACTTGGGATTTCTCCTGTCAGGCTATTGTTGTAAAGCTGCAAGACTTCGAGCTTGGGAAGGCGGCATATGGATTCTGGAATCTGTCCTGTCAACTTATTGACTGAAATGTCCAAATCAATAAGCTCTGTCAAATTTCCAAGCTCCTCGGGTATATTGCCAGAAAGTTGGAAATTATAGTAGAGTTCAAGCTGCTGCAAGTCCTTCAGCAGTCCAATCTCTGCAGGAAGCAGTCCTGTAAGGAAATTCCCACTCAACTCAAGATCAATAAGGGAGGTCATATTTCCTATTGACGTTGGGATCGGGCCGTACACCATGCATGTAGTCAGGATCATGGTTTTCAGCTTTGTCAGCCTCGAAATATTCTCCGGAAGTTTCCACAAGTCGAGTTCGATGTTTTCATTGAAGTTAAGCACCTCAAGGTTAGTCAGATTAGTCACTGACATAGGAAACTTGCCTGTGAAAAGGTTGTAAGACATATCAAGTATCCGGAGAGATTTCAGTGGTGAGAAATCTGGAAGCGTTCCAGTGAGATGCAGAAAAGTCATATTCAGCTCTTCCAAGAGAGAGCAGTTGATGATGCTGTAGAGGAAGTCCCCATGGAAGTAGTTGGGGCCGAGACGGAGGACTCGCAATTTTGGCAGGTAGGAGCACATACCAGCGGGAAAACGACCGGATAATGACCAACCGGCCAAATCAATCATTTCAACATGCCCTTGACCATTGCAGCTAACTCCAGTGAAATTACAGAATGGTTTGGCGACATCCCATTCAGACAACGGATTTCCTGACAGAGAAGCGGTCATTAGATTGAAGAACTGAGACTGGTTATCAGCTTGCAAACTGTACACTGAAAAAATTAGCGTTAAAAAACGGAAGAAAATAGACGGTAGAGGCATTTCAGGGGGAAGGAGATAGGGAAAGACCAAAGGAGGGAGAGAAGTTATGGGAAAGCTATACCGTTAAGTGGGGAAGCATAGGAGTATATAAGTGCATGAATTAGGGGATCATCGGGTGCAGCTGTGGCCTTCAAAAAGCGGGTTTGTGCAGTGCTACTTCACCGAGAGCCTTGGGGCTATGGGTATCTTTGTGTAAAGAGGCTTTACATTGATACCCGCCAACTCATGTTAAGAATAACTTCAGTGCAGGTCCTTTTCCTGATTTGCTTCTTTTGAATAAACTGTAGTATCTCACCCAATAATCATATGTTCCCGTGATTAGGACCTTTAGATGAGATCGAACACCAGCCACCATGCTATCCTTTTCAATGATGTTATGGTTATTGTTTCAGGTTTTTGTATACTAATGTACTCACAACTTCAAGATTTGAACCCTTTACACGTGCCTTAACCACAAGTGTTCGCTTCATCCAGCTGCCAAGTGAATCTGCCTGGTCGGTTGGCTCATGGTCAATTATGCAGAAACAGTTTCGTTTCCCTGCTGTCTTTTCCTTCAATTATTGAACAATTATGATCTTAGCCAAATAGGTCAGCCTTTTCTTTTGCATTCAACGAGATTGAAATTTCAGTTCATGATGTCCGTAATGAGTGCAGTAACTTAATGCTAAATGCAGATTTGAGAATGGATATAAGAATATTTAAGAAAACAAATTTACATCTTTATTTGACCCTAACATGTGACAGGTACAGTAATAATTGGCAACTGATTAACCAATCCGACATAGCATGCTACTCCTAAAAGGCTGCCGAAACTCTTATGAAAACTTGATTGTTCACCTTAAAATGCATGGCTATTTGGTTCCAAGGCTCGGCAAAGGTAAAAAATATCCAGCTCCAAAGGATAAAAAAAACCAATATGATAAGAGCAGGGGAATACGTCAGTTGACCTCTTTAGGCTTTGGTGTACGCCGAGTCTTCGTTGCATGCGCCAATCCACGTGTAGTTTGACACTTTCCTCTTTTGATCTTCGGATTATTGGAAAATGGCGGACAGGTTGCAAATTTCTGGATTATGTAGGCGCGGACAGGTGGAAATTATATTATAGTACTAATATGTGGTACAGGTTGGGGAATTTGCATTACGGAAGAGGGACCATATGCCAAAAACAAAATAATAGTTGAACAAGTGACACTAAATCAAGTTAAAGCGAGGTACGCAAACAGGACCATAAATGCACTTTGCCGTTACATTCAACACTGTCCATTTAGGTTCATCAATGCTAAGGCTTGTTTTCTGCCGGGACCAGAAGGTTACTTCTGCTCTTTGGTTCTCATTAACATTAAAAAGGCATTGTATCATGTGGGAATTGGTCCTTTCTTTTGACCATAATAAGATCAATAAGCTGATACTTGTTCTCCATAAGGGGCAAATGGTCCTTCCTTTTGCAGTCCCATTACTAGTGGTAAGAGTTATTTGATAGAATTATGGAATAGTAATCTTTAATGAGAAATTTTTTGCTTAGATGACATGACAATGGAATTTGAGTTTCGAACATTTTCTCAATTTAACTGGACTGAATATTGCATTGCACGGGCCTTTTCTCTTAACTTTAAGTCTGGCCCTGCTATGACAAATAAGGATTGTAGAAAATGTCACATTGTTTACCAAGAAATTCCTGGTAAAATTCCGCTGGTGTCTTTGGGAGAGTGAGCCACTTAATATCTTACCAGGGCCCACGGTGTAAGTCCTCTTAATATAAATGCCGAGCACAGGCTAATGGACACTGTGAGAAGCCCAAAAGTCTTTTTGTTGACCCCATCAGAATTCGTAAGGAGAATCTACGTAGGATAGATTTGAACTACAGTAAGTGCTCCATAATGCCGCGGAAAGCAAAGATGCCCACTCTTCAAAAGCAGTGGACGTTGATTTGGCCAAGTGGACTTGCTCTAATTTGACCTGGCAGTTCCTTATAGGTTTGCTTTTGCAGTCCTTTACCGAGATTTCCTCTTGGGAGAGGCTAACTTTCAACTGATCATGAAAGCACAAGTGCAAGTGCATAACTGAGATCGAGAATAATATGGTAGTGCCTTTGCTTTTATTGACAAATTGAAAATCATTTCATGGGAACTTCAATAGCCATTTCTAACCATATGATTCCATGCTTCGGCAAGCCGCGTCCCAGCATATTATAGCATGTTTAGTCGCTTCGTTTTTGTATCATAATTTTTATTTCTCTATAGTATATGATCGCATGTATGTATGGCCATAAAGAATTCAATATGAGACTTGCCTTGTGGAATCAACTTGTAATCATGGCATTACATAAAATAGTCATCAAGTTAAACATGCATACATCATTAACTTGGAAATTTCACTCCCATGCGTACACTCCCCCCCCCCCCCCAAAAAAAAAAAAAAAAAAAAAAAAAGGCTTGATAGGCTAAGATAAATAAGAGGACAATAGGTTATCGTCTCCAATGCATTTGTCCAAACAAAGGCTTGATCATGTCGTGCAATTCCATTATAAGCATTTCCAAAGTGGAAACAAATAGTATTGCATGAACTGCACATGATAGCAACACTCCAAGCTATTGCCAGTCATGAAGGTAAATAATTTTGTTTTAGGATATTTATCTGGCGTATATGGCCTGGTTTTAACCGGATTGTAGGATTGGATTGATCGAGATGCAGTTAATTTAGTTAGAGCACCACCTTATAGTAATGACCAATAGAATTATTAGATGATGGTCAAGGTTAGCTTAAAATTGAAGAAAAGTTTAATAGAGTCAAAATAATCAATAAATTTATGATTTCAACATCATATCTTAACTTAAAATTTTAAAATATTAAATTTATAATATATTTATACCTAAATGATTAATAAAATACCCAAAAATGAGAAAATCTAACTAAATTTTAATCAAATAACAAACGTATAGACAATTCTCAACTCAAAATTCTAAAAATTTGAGTTTTTTTTACTTATATTATATTTATTTCTCCATCGTAATTTTTAATACAAGATTTTAAATCTTATACTCACACTTAATACAACAACATTAGATAGGTCAGCTTGTAGTTTATGCTCAAATTAATTAAAATATGATATATGAATTTCAACATTAGCATTGGAGACATCTGATTGGTGAACTAGCCTGGTCTACTTGATTCCTATTGTGAAGAAACACTTGAGTTGTGCTTATTTCCTCGTGAAAGTGAAACAATTCGTGTGAGGACACATTCTCCTTCATTCTATATCCTTACTTAGAGCCCTGTCATTTGCTTTTGGTATTGGGGTTGGGTTCAGTGCAAGAACATAAGGAATATTCTTTTGTGAGTAGTGGGCTGAGAAGGAAAAAGCGGAATGTCTCTCCTTGAAAGTTCTAATTCTATACCATAGTTAGCGCAATTTTTCTGAGTACCAATGCACATTCTTTTGTGTCTGGCCGTAGTGATCTTTCTTTGCCGAGTAAGCCGCTAAAAACCGTCGCAGGAGCTTCTTTACTGGCTCACCGATGGCCGGAAACCTAGTCAAACAAATGGTTAAAGGGCAGGAGGCCAATGATTTCCAGCACTCTTGATGCTTAAGCTAGGTCGATCAGTGCGTACACGTGTATATGTTTTGAGTCGTTTGATATGCGCAATTATAATAAATTAAAGACTGTTTTATTGTACAAAAAGTCTGAGACCATTACAATTCTATTAAGAGAAATTACACACAATAAAAATAAATAAATTTTATAAACATTCATCAAATCCAGTTTAAGACATTTGATTTAATAACGAATGATTTGCTTTACTACTAAACCATAAAGTTTAGAGGTCCAATTAGGACTTAATGTATAAAGTAAATATATCAATTCATAACTCTGAGAAGATAGTACGTTTTAGTGGTAATGTATTATTATAAGGTATGGATAATGTGTGTACTATCATTTCACTGTTAATGAAACAAATGTCAAGAATAAAAAAAGAGAATGAAATGTATAAAATTCTTTTTACTGTTTAAATATTACTCTAAAGAAAAGCAAAAACAAAAAAAAAAATCAATGGAAAATTTTGTATAGGATCCATGAAAAATCAGTCTTTCCACAAAGATAAGAAATTCGAGGGAAGTTGGTTCCTGTAATTCTTAAATTTTTATTTTATTATATTGCACTAACCCAATCTAATAAATCACATCTCTTCTTCACCATCAAACGAGTCCCTTACTTCACCACTAAACATTTTTATGATTTTCCAATTCAATTTTCGAAAAATAAACCATTACTCTTCGTAATTTTCTTTCCTTTCATTGTCATGATATCGAAGCAAAACAAGAGAAAAAAAAAAACACTTATGACACCCAAAACATTGCTTAGTCCTCACATTGAACCGTTGGGCTTCGCAGGACCTTTATGGGCTACTTTGTAGCTCTGACTTTGCGGTGTGGACCTTTGCCGGACATATATCAATTTGCTCCAGCCCATTCTTAAGTACACGGATTTCAAATAAAGTTCGAATTACAGCCAATCGGGTCGTCTAGTGCACATAGGAATTTACTGATTTAGGGAACCCCAAAAAAAAAAAAAAACCTGAAATCCTTGACTGCCTGAAAATGTCCTTGCTCACAATATTGTGGGAGTTCCAAGTGTTATTTGTTGTTTCTAAAGCTGACCCACATAAGCCATTCAGCCACGCGGTTCATCGTTGCTCATGGAGTGTGATTAATTATGGAACGACCAATGCTTTTTGTCCCAGGCCGACTAGCCAGTCTCTTTTTCTTTCTTTCTTTCTTTTTTTTTTTTTTTTTTTTTTTTTTTTTGGCTGGGTTAGCTGGGTACGAATTCCCCAAATTGTCATACTCTTACGTTTTGGCTACCCTGAAGTAAATATGCAAAACAAAAACAAAAACCTATCTAATGATTCACGTGTTTATTCATTCATAGCTGCAAGCTTACAAATCTCGTGACAAGACATACAACATCTAACTTGGCTTTAAAGGGATGTATTTGTGCCAAAAAAACAAAATCAGCCGCCCCATGTTTGGAACGGTTGAAAAATTGGGTTGTTCCCTCCTCTCTCTCTCTCTCTCTCCCCCTCGGCTTTCTATCAAATCTAGCACCGCTTCTAAAATTCAATCAACTTACTGAGCATAGGGTCTTTTTCTATCAAATCTAGCATGCTCTTAACTCCATTGAACGGAATCTGTTAAACTCCCGTTTTGTACATCCTTTAGGGCACAATATTGAAGTAAAAGACAAATTATTTGTTAAAATGAAAGGGAAAGCTTAGGTGTGATGTTGGTTTACAATTTAGTGGATAGATAATTTGTCTTTCATTTCATAATTATGTTTTGGTTAGCATTCCACGTGGCAATACTTTGATGTTTCTGTTTAACACGCCTGAATTTGATTTAAAAAAAAAAAAAAGTTCATATGATCACCAAATTAATAAAATTTCTAGCTAGTGCTAGATTTAATACAAAGTTGTGAAGATTTTAAGTCATTATCCCAACAAACATTGGGGCTCACGGAGGAGTGATTGTATGGATATTTTGAATAAACAATACGAAAATAATAAAGCATGTAATTTTAAAAAATAATAATAAAGAAACAGGATGACCAAAACTGGCCAAAAAAAATTAGTTAAATACCATATCCCAAATTTTAATTATGCTGCTCATCTCCCTTGTGTTTACTGCAAACCTTATATCTTAATCCTATCATACTGTTCAACTGCCCCCCCCCCCCACCCCTCTCTTCCCCAAGAAAAAAAAGAAAAAACAGAGGACTAATTTCCAACTGGCATGATATATGGTCTGCTTGCATACAACTTATGACTAGTGGTGCCCCTGCTCAAAGAAAAATCATATATTTTATGACTGGTAAATTAGCAAAAAATTACCTCCTCGGAGTCAATCGAACTTGCTTAAAGATATGCTTCCAGGAGGTTATTATATTAGTTTCTGCTATGTGGGAACGGATTGAAGGTACAGGCCTCATCCATGTTGTTAGATACCTTAGATTTGCAGTACCTAGAAGAACAAGAGGCCGGATTAAGAATAATTTGGACAGAATATGGCAAGTCCTTACGGTAATGCTGGTGGTTTTGGTTGATTCCTCAGTTCAGCATTTTCATTGCTCAAGCTGTGCTTTTAGAACAAAAATGCCCCACCGTCGTTTTTATGGGATATGTAGCATAGCATCTATGTTACTACAGTTTATGCTAATACAAAGAACCAAAACAAAAACTAAAGAGAGGCCCTTGCTTTATATATTTCGAATTTCATAGATTGCACCGACCAAAACTGCAGACTAGCTAGCCATCTTTAAAAAGCAATACAGACTCTAATATGTTACAGGGGGACATCATAGATACCTTGCAACAAGCATTTGGATGTTCTTGTCCTTGAATGATCAACAAGAACACCAACCAGAACCACTTAATTGGGAGAACTTTTAAGGGTCTGGACTGAACTTGTCCATATCGTTTTCATTTTTCGGATTGCCACCAGCTTTGCTAACTACGATGCCAACTAATTTACATGGCTCAACATCTTCCAGCATTTGGACCACGCTTCTCGTCGTAGGCCTACTATTAGGAAGCCTTGCAGTGCAGAGAATTGCAATCCTCAATACCTTCATAGCATCTTCCTTGAAAACTTCTGGAATTGCTGAGTCCACTATGCTTAACACATCCGCTTTACTTTTCAATTTGCTTGCAACCCACTCTACTATGTCTTTGTTATCTCCAAACTCTGGCTCTATTGGCCTCTTGCCACTTACCAGCTCCATTAAAACCACACCGAAGCTATACACGTCACTCTTCTCATTCACCTTGGATGTGTATGCATATTCTGCACCAATTAAAATCATATTAACAGGCAAGACACGGAATTCAAATAATGGCACGAACAATTATTTAGATCACTTGACGATAACTGCAGAAGCATGAGTAAAGAACAAAGTTTTCTTACCAGGAGCAATATAACCATAGGTTCCAGCGATCACATGAGTGGAGTCCCTGACACCATCTGCTTGAACAATCTTGGATAGCCCAAAATCTGCTATTCTAGGCTTCAAGAACTCATCTAGCAATATGTTACTAGACTTCACATCCCTGTGAATTATTGGCCTATCGCACCCATGATGCAGATACTCCAATCCTTTAGCTGCCCCAACTGCAATTTCATACCTTGTTTCCCAGTCAAGCTCCATCTTCTTCGATGTATGAAGTCGGTCCCATAAACTTCCGTTAGGCATGTACTCATAAACCAACAGGCTGGAGTCTTCATTGGTAATGCTACAATACAGTTTGACCACATTGATATGCCTTATTGAGCTCAAGGTCTGAATCTCTGCGTTGAATTCTTTTGATTTTCCATCCTGTTTGCCAAGCATTGGTGTGGTACTCCAGCTCTTTTTCTGGCTGTTGGGATTAGTATTCCAGATATGTTTCACTGCTAGTTCTTTACCATTGGCAAGTGCCACCCTGTACACATTTCCGGACCCTCCTGTTCCAATCAGATTCTCTTGTTTAATTGAATCGAGGATCTCATCCTCGCTGAAGCTTAACACATGGAATGACTTCATGTCCCAAGATTCTTCCCTCCAAGAGCGTTCATGCTCCTTTTCTCTCTTCTTTGAGTACAAGAAGCATCCAAGTGAAACGAGCAACATCATTAAGCCTACAGAAAAGCAAAGAATGAGTGTATGAACATTTTTTGACATCCTAGATTTAGGCAAGCATCGCTGAAAGGAGCTGATTGTTCGGCTGCAGAGGCCAGGATTCCCAGCAAAGCTACCGTTATAAGCTTCAATCGATAGAGACTCAGGTATGTGACCAGCTAGCCGATTGTAGGATAGATCGAGAAGGCTTAGTCTCAAAGTTGATAAGCTATCTGGAATTGGACCTGAAAGGTCATTCCCCGACAAGTTTAGGGAATTCAGAATAGGTAGAGATCCCAAAGAGCTTGGAATTTCACCGGACAGTAAATTATGAGCCATGTTTAAGTCACTAAGAGAATCACAAGAACCTAGTGACTTTGGTATTGAACCAGAGAACATATTGTTCTCTAAATGAAGGCTACCGACTTGCTTCAGGCCCCCAAAGGTGCCTGGAATCTTGCCCGAAAACTGATTGTCATTTAACTTTACCATAACCAATGAAGTAGCTTGTGAAATCTCCTCCGGCAATTCACCCGACAAGTGATTGTTTCCAAGGAACAACTGTCCAAGCCCTTTGGCATCTCCAATATCACGGGTTATAGGACCTTCAATTTGGTTGGACTCTAAATCAATTATCGTCACCTCCGGTAATCCCCAGATTCCAGCAGGGACCTTCCCCGAAAGCAAGTTTTTGCTGACTCTAAATCTCCTCAAAGTCTTGCAATTCGCGTAAGTGGCCGGAATTTCCCCAGTGAGATTGTTTTGCAGCATGAGAAGCCCTCTCATTGTCCCCTGCTTGCACAAGTCCGGGGGAATAGTACCGGTCAAGTAGTTCTCCGACACATCGATAAAGTCGAAATTAGACCAAGAACCAAGCTGTGGAGGAAGAGGCCCAGTTAGATGGTTCCTGTAAAGAGACAGATTCACAAGTTTCTTGAACTCGCCAAACTCTGGCGGCACCTCCCCAGAAAACCAATTGTCGTATAATTGCAGAGAGACCAAGTTGGACAAGAACCTCAATTCAGACAAGTCCCCTTCTAGAGAATTCTTCGAGGCATCGAAATATTCCAGCCTTGTCAGATTACGAAACCCAGGTGGTAATGTTCCGGAAAGGTTGTTGCGGTAGAGCTCCAGCTGCCTGAGCTTTTGAAGCTTTACTATATCAGAAGGAATCTCGCCGGAAAAATGATTATAAGAAAGCTCCAAGTCTGTGAGCTCAGAGAGATCCCCGATTCCCGGCGGCATTTTACCCACGATGCTGCAATTCGACAAGTAAAGCCAATCAAGCCCTTTAAGCTTCAGGACCTCGTCTGGAAACGGAGTAAGCTCGAACGAATTGTCACCTAAGCTCAGCGTGACGAGACTCGTCATGTTTTCCAGCGATTTCCATGGGAAAACTCCAGAGAAGCCACTTTGGTTCAGGTAAAGATGCTGTAATTTGCTGAGAGATGATATATCAGGAAATGGTCCCGTGAACAAATTGTTTCCGAGGTCCAGGTATTGCAACTTGGTGCACTTGTTCAACTCCTCCATCACCCTGCCAACAAAGGAATTGAAGCCCAATGAGAGCTTCTCCAAGGATTGAAGCTGGCATATGGAATCAAGAGGAAGAGGTCCTGTTAGATTCTGATTGGACAGCTCGATTTCCTTGACGGAATTCCCTGAATTACAAGTAATTCCAGTGAAATTACAAATCGAATTACTGGAATCCCAAGAATTGAACACATTTGTGTTTGATTTTTGAAGTAAGGGTTTAATGTTTAGCAATAGTTGAAGCTCGTTGGAATTGACAGCGGAGAAGAGACAGAGGAAACAGAAAACAAACAGTGGAAGGAGGCGCATTGGAGAAGAACACGCGGTTGACATGTCGGCAGGTGAACAGAGATCGAAGGACCCTTTACTTTGTGTTCGGGTCTTTTAGGTTTGGTCAGAGAGATGAGGAATGGAAGCAGAAGAACAAGGCACTCCCATTTTAAGCAAGCTGGCGAGCGGGCTTCGCACTATCCATTGTGGTGTTGCTGTTTCAGGGACGTCACTCTCACCACCACTTGCTTACGCTTAATAATTTTGAGGTTGATTATACTTTATTTCTGTCTCAACGGTTTGTCAATTTAATTTAGAAAGTGATTCCGCGCATATGAGTGCAACTGCCAACTTATTTTATAACCCTCAGATCGAAAACTGTACTTGCTGGACAGTCCATCCAACATGTCCAAGTGCATTTTTATTGTGTGCTTGCTTTGGTTGGGGGAATTTTTTATTTTTTTTGTTTTTCTGGTTTCCTTTTAACGGCGGAGAGACAAGCCTAAACTCTCCACCTCGAGAGATAGCAGCAACTCCGAACATGTTAGTGAGAAGATAAAAGAGTCTTTAAACCAACCAGATAGAGGCTCTTCCCGTAACTTCAAAACATTATCACTTTTGAGTCCACAAAAATTAACTAGGAAAATATGCTATGCAAAGGTCAATTATGTTTGATGTACAATGCGAAAGGCAATAGTCTTTCGACCCAAGGACGGAGGCGAGTTGGGGCAATGCTCCCCCTGCCCTGTGTCTGTGTGTAAAACGATACGTAGCTTAGTTTTTGGTTTAGTGTCAAGCGTTATTAGTTAATTTATCCAAGTATTGTTGAGCGTAAAAACAATACATAACTTACGAGTGTTTTATATTTTTGTCACCTTTATTTTTAAAGTTATTCCCACAATTTATTTTTTTTTATCCAAAAAGTCATCTACCCAAAATGAGTTAAGTGACTGACAACGAATACAGAGGAAGATTTTTGATACACAGTAGCACGGCGTTTCCTTACAGTCTCCGAAATAAGTAAAATATATAATGGGGGCTTTTCCGAGAGGGAATTATAATTTACAAAGCCGTCGAGCAGTCAGCAGCGGTGGAGTTGGCAGTAGCATTTTGTTCCATTCCCCCGTGTTATTTTCGGCAAAGTAATGTTTTTTTATGTCCACAAACGCACTATTTTAAAGGCGAGGAGTGGGTGGAGAGCCTCGTGGGAGACACGGAAACTTCCAGCCGCCCTTGCTGACTTTTAAGTCTCTCGATCGCTGCTGTAGCGAGCACGTGGATAATGTCATCTAGGCACTTTTGAGGAAAATTAAGTAAAAGCCAAGTCCAATCGCGCACGCGTCGGGTAATTTAGCTTTGTCTTAATTAGTCTCTAGAAAAAGCCTAAAGAAGATAAACAGAATCCCCACTCCAAAGGGAAGATAGCGTTTGTCTCGTCTGATTTCATTGGCTGGCACTAATCGTCACTACACGTTGGGGGTTTTAATAAATCTTAATTTTATTAAAATATTAAAAAAACTTATAAATTAATTATTCAATCAACATCATATAACATAAATTATAAAAATTTATTTAAAAAAATATTAAAAAAAATTATAGATACAATCATAACTTTTTAAAAAACTTAAAAACTAGCTTAAAATCATCGATCTTCTTTTAATCATATTACACATTTTATGTCTTTACGAAAAAAAATAAATAAATTTTGAGTGAATTTTATACTCACGACGTCAATTTTCTTAGTGTCTTTTTTGTTGAAAAAAATTAAAATTAATAAAGATGATGGGACAAATTAATTATCACCTTAGTATTCTATTTCTTTAAAAACAAAAAGAAAAAAAAAAGGCAAAATCTTTTATATCGATTTTTTGTTCTCAACCTCGGCGCCCCGTGCTGTTCGCCACCGGGATTGAAGTGCCCTGAAAGCGATAACGAAAAGATTGAACACAAAAATTCATGAAACAACAATTTAGAGTATTGGGGGAATGGATTTTCCACGATTCCATAATACCAGCTGGCATGCAACCGTTTGTAGCGTTTCCGAGCACGACATGGAAGGCTTCCCTGAAGCCATGTCATGTGGCGAGAAACATTTACAGGTCCGGTAGTTGGAGCCGAGGATAAAGAACCTCAATTTTAGCATGATTATCGATTCGAGATAATTAGCACCACAAACTTTGATTGCTTAGCGTCTCTCTGCTCGGGTGAAGAAGATTGCGCCAATAAAATAAAGGCAGCAACTACTTTCACCATTTTTATGTGATGTAAAGTTTAAACTTAAACCTCAACAAATTAAATGTTCCAGAAAAAGATGAGAGGCTTTCCTCATTGATGGCTAAGGTTCCAGCAAGTGTCCTTTGTGTTGGAGTTAATTCAGTTGAAAATGTATTAAAATTATAATAAATATCAATTTAATACCGTGTTAATAGTCAAACTGAATTAAATATTTATCATTACATATAAACGTAAAGTATATATTATTATGTATATTTTAAATTATTACATAATATTTATCAATTTAATAAAATTAATGAACATTTGTACAAAATTATTACCTTATACCATTTTAAGCATATAAAAGAAGACCGACCTGCAAGATGGGTCTTCCTTATATAATTCCTGTCTTGATCCCCTTCCATCACGCATCATCCTCTGTAAAACACTCGGTTTGTTCAATCACAGGACAAACAAAAAAAAATTATTAAATGGGAGAACAACAACAACAACAACAACAACAATAATAATAAAGAAACACTGGCGAGGATAATAAACAGGGGAGGCACATGGCGCCCATCCCTGCAAAAGCCAGCGCTAAAAGGAAATCCCAAAAAATAAATAGAAGGAACGAAAACAAAAAGTCACCATTAAGAAGAAAGAAAAAAAAAATCTAATCTCGATTTCTTTTTATCTCCTTTGTTTACCGTTAATTACGTCAGCAACCTACAAAAAAATACTGAATTTTGATTTAAAAAAAATATTGATCTGGGCAGGGTAACAGTGAAGTATGCCAAAAGAAAAATAAAAACAGATTGAGAGTAATTAGTAAAAACATTTGTGTTATTGAATTATTGAGGAATGTTTGAAAAATTCCAAACAAAAAGAAGGGGATGGGGAGTACCGGATAGTAAAATAAAAATACATCATGCAATTCTTTCCCTTTCTCCTACAATATCCACCTAAAAGAACTAACTACGTTTGGTTTTATAATTGATTTAGATTTGAGAAAAAGTGATGGAGTGAAATTGATATTGATGTGAGCTATTGATTTTATAAAATAAAAGATAAGGCCCTTGATCATTACAAAAAATTTGGTTAACAGTAATAAAGTAAAATTAAAATTGATTTAAATTATTAGTTATTATAATTAATTTAAGATTTTTTTATCTATAAAAATTATATTGGTATTACTAAAACTTATTGAACAGTTTCATATAAGTAAAATTAATGGTGTGATGAAAAAAATAATTACTTTTCTCATTTTTAATAATAAATACTTTTGTACAGATAATATTATTGGAGTTCATTTTTCTTTTTAGAATTTAAAATAATTTATGTGGCATGCTTCCTCACATGCAGAGTTTTACATATTTTTATATATATTTAATAACTAATTTATTTTGATAATACAAAAAATTTAATAAATTATCATTTAATTTTAATTTCAATTAATCACTAGTTCTTAAGTCTAACTTAAATTTACTCAGACTCTATTAAGAGTCTCCCATTGGAATTATCTGTACAACAACTTACTCCTTAAAATTATTCCTGCAACTCCTTAAAACAACTTTGAGGTTTGTCACACGCTATGAAGCATGGGTGAGCTCCTGTGGTCCTACATTAGTTTCGTCTTAGATGGATTAAGTTACCTCCTAAGGCAATGCACGTACGAAGGACGTTTTCCCAAACTAATTTTCAGTTTGAGAAGTGCACCCAATTACATTCACTGCCGTATGAAACCGCCACTCAATTACATTCTGTTGGGTGTCAGTGAACTTGATTGATAGGTGCATTATCTCTCTAATTTTTTAGGGTAAAAGTTTTAATTTTTTTGTTCAAATTCTTATGTAATTACATAAATGAAAAAACCCTGCATGGCAGGAACTTGAAACTTAGTGATTTTATATATTAAAACCCAATTGAATAGGAAAAAGACAGATTATTATTATTATTATTATTCTGTTCTATTGTGATTAGCTAGTATTGTTTTCTCAATTTTCAATCTCTTTGATTAGATTATCTCATCAATTCCTATTAGCTTTATAAAAAAATTAAAAAAAAAAACCTTAGAAGCACATAACATTATTATTATTTTAGATATTAGGTAATATATTATTTTAGAAAAAAACTATATCTCAAGACCAAAAGAAAACTAAATTATTCAACCACGCACTTGGAATAAATTTTGGCCTGGTATATTCATCTCCTCCGATTGCATTGTGACTTTTATGAGGCGGTGATACTCTCCCTGGAATATATTATTGGTGTTGCAACCATTAGAATCTTATCCCTTGTTGTGAAAGGGCACGGATGTCGAGCAACAACAGTCGGGATGTGGGAGATACCCATAAGAGGAGGAGAAATGAAAGACAAATTATACCAAAAATAATCTTCTGTCCTTCAAAAAATTTTAAAAACAGTTAAGTGGTGAATAATTTTTGTCTGATAAAATATATAATTTGTGTTAAAAAAATGGGTGCATTTGTTAGCAATTTCAATGTAATTATCTCGTTGCTTTATTAATCTTTAAACTTACTTTGACTGTTCAATTCAATCCAATATTGAACGCAATATATGCTAATTTTTTTGGCCTATTCTATATTGTTTATTCTATGGTATCTTCTCTTTGAGTGTCCTGCGTAAGTACAAAGCACCCAGATTATAATTCATCACTAAAAAAAAAAAAAACAGAGGGCTGAGTGCGCATACGCCACCTTTAAATAATCTACGGTGGATTTCTAATCATTATGAAGTCTCTAGCCCCAAGACTCAACGTGGGATCCTGTTTAAAATATGACAATGTAGTCACCCTCGTTCCTACTTTGGCTGGCAAGCCCTACAGTATTGACCAACGGACGGCTGTGATGTGGCCCACTTATGGTCGATCACCCCTTTTCTTTTTAAAATATTATCATGTAGTCACTTGTTTTAATAGTCGGTCAAAAAAATCCTAGGGGCAAAAAGGTTGCAAATAATTGAGTATTTGTCACATAAGAATTTCTTCTAAGGAGTTGTGCAGCGATTGTATTTTCATTTCTATTACTGTTTGGGGTTAAAAGCTCTGGCATATCGCCGGAAGAGAGAAAAGTGCCCCCCCCCCCCCCCCCAACAATAATTGCGTAGTAGGTTGCTTCTTTTTGCTCATGATCATGGAAAAAAAAAATAAAGGTACAATACAATTGACCGGAAACAACTAAAGATTGAACATCTGAGAATAGTCCGTCCCTTGCTCAGATTTTAAGCTCGGTTTGGCGTTGGTGCTTAGCAGAAGAGAGCGGGGGTGATTGCAACAGGGCTAGCACGCAGAACATAGAAATGACAATTCAATGAATCCAAAAGGTCCACGCAAAAGACGGCAAGAAAAGTACAAAAAGTGCCAACTGGTATCGAGATTTGGAGTTCACCTGACAGCGAAAACATACTGGGAAAAAATTTCTTCATATCGTGTACCACTGTTAGAGCCGAGTTAGCTTTTGAACGGAGTTGAGACGAATCCTAGCTAAGCTGGTCAGACCCAATCTCTAAAGGGTCGGATCTAGATGCCAATCAAACAATATCTCTTATGACATCGGCTTGAAAAGCAAAATGCGAGTTACCAAAGAAATTTACAAAAAAAAAAAAAAAAAAAAAAAACTCTCGCAATAAAAATAATGAAAAGAGCAAGTAACTTGTAAATAATTTATATTTTAAAATTTTAAATAAAAAATAGTCTCAAAAGTTTAATAAATAAATGTTGTTTGTCGTTTGATGCGTCAAGGATTGCTACTAGTCATACAATGTGTCCAAGTCAGCAGAAACTTTTGCACAATAAGGACGGTATTTATAGCCGACGGTTCTACTAAATGTTGCTTATTGTCTAGTGTCGCAAGCATTATTTTAGCAATACAATGGTCCCCAATCCGCATAAACTCCCGCACATGTCTTTTTATGAAGTCATAATCAGCAAAAATTTAAAACTCACACTAAAAAGAATGTGCATCGAAACCCCCCAAGTCATAAATTTTTGAGTTAAAAATAGTGTCGAATCGCCCAATAAATAAATATTTGCTTGTTATCAAACATCGTTTTCTAACCAAATAACGGGCACAATCCGCATAAACTTGTATTCGTATATAACTAGTTTATATTACCTTAATTTTTATATTATCGATTAAGTAGGAATTTTAAATTATATAAATATAAATATAATATATTTTAATAAATTATTTTTTGATAATAAGATAATAAACTCATGATAAGTGATATTTATCTATTATGAGACCCTTAACTTAATATAAAAGATTAAAAATTTTTAATTTTATTAATTTGGTGCGCGTCTAAAGACATTGGCGGGTAGATGCTAATTAATTTTTATATTGTGAAAAAAGAGTAGATTGCAATTAATATTTAGAAAAAAGTAATTATTCCGTAATATCGTGTCTCTCCAAAATCATGATTAGGGAATTTCAATAATTGGAGTCCACTTTATCTCCCAACTCATAAAAATAGCCTGGCACCCAATTTTTCCGATTCACACAATCGCTATGTCCACATTGTGTACATTATATCAGCAAGGTAATCCAACTTATTCAAAAAAAAAAAAAAATCGTCGTTTATTAAAGCTTTGGATGGACTTTAGTTTTCCCTTATTTTATTATGAATCTTAAATTTTGATTTTGTGGGTGACAATTAAATCTTCTACACGCATACAAGTACTACAAATGTATTATGCATATAACATGAATTGGTCTTTTATAAACCTATTCTGAAAGGAAAAGGCACGTAGATATGTGGCATTGGTTGGTATACATCTCTAGAGACACACGTGTACTTCTTTTTCTATCATGTAGCTTTGGGATTTAGATTCGAGACCATCAATTCAATTCAGCTTACATGAAATAATGCTAGATGATATCGTTAAAGATATCAAAGAAAAAGAAAAAGCAAAAATATTTTCCATCCAATTCAGAAACATAAATTCAACTTCTTGTTCCTTGAGTGGAAAATAATCAACTGGAGGGATAAGAGAAAGACATTAGTGTATAGCTTCTTTGTTTAGATGTAGAAGAGCACATAATAGGCAATTCACAAAGAAGAAGAAGAACGAAAAAAAAAAAAAAAAACAACAGATTGTGAACACGTTCATTCAATTTATCAATCAAGCCGAAACCTTGAGGTTGTTGCTTAGGAAAGTTGGGAATAAACCTTGCTAATTAAAGGCCTCCCATTGTAGCAGTAGTTCAATCAAGATTTGCTTCTATCCACTTTCTTTTTGATGGGAGATTTGTCAATTATGTGCCTTGAAAGTTGTATGACACCCACAAATCAACCTTTGACTGGGTTTGGAATAAATCTAGGCGTACAAAACATTAAATGTGTCGGATTCGTATCACATGCTTAGTATCAAATATTATTGCAGCGACCACTGTCAAATTTTGTTTGCAATTACCACGTGCACAACTCGAAATCTTATTCCTCTTTTTTTTTTTTTTCTTTACACATTAATCCTCGTGTTGCTACCGCAAACTAATTTATGTTGGGTCTAGCGAATATTTTATGGAAATTTATTTTTCCTCGGTCTTCTAAAAGAACCCCCAAAAGAGAAGTAAATCTATCTTACCATTTAAGCTCTTGGTTATATATGAAAAGCGTGATATAGATAGAAGAAAAAAACAAAACAGTAGAGAAGAAGGTAGATCAAAAAGGCAAAAGCCAAGACACTAACTAGAGAAAATTGTGGATGTGAGGATTCAACCAGAAAATTATTCTAGAAATTGTCATTCCAATGAGAGTGACGGGGAGACATAGGCGAAACACCTTTAAATTTCCAGGACAGGTGTGCCCTATAATCTTGGCATTGACCATAGCATTTCTGTTCGGTCCAACTGATGAAAGAAATAAAGAACCATGCACACTATAAACAGATTCATAATGCTGTCGTTTGTCACGACCCAACATTGAATAACTAGTCTTCTTCGGTAAGAAATTTCCACTAACGAGCCGCCTTGATTGAAGACCTTTGACCATCCAATCGGTGAGCTCCTCCAACTTTATGACTTATTTTTATTTTTATTGTTGCTTAAGATCACTTTCTGACCAAAATCATCGAGTCTTTGATTTTTCTTTTAATAGAACAATAATTTTAAACAGTTGATGTGGCCCTTGTACCTTAGATACATTTGCTCCACTGATAGGATAGGATTCAGCAACACACACCGAAAAAACCAAAAAAAAAAAAAAAAAAAAAAAAAAAAAAAAAGGAAGGGAAGAGTCATTATGGATAAGATCATCTGCTTTCTCCATCTTCTTCTTCATTTTGCCATTTACTCGGATTTAGTTACAATATTTTCTTTTGTCTTTTGATATTTTATTGAGGTAGTTTCGCACTTTGCTAATCTTCTCACCTCTTCGTTTAATCATAAAATTTCCATCATGTCATTCCTAATAAGTTTGCAGAATGCTATGTTACCTTCTCAAAAGATGAAAATAATTCTTGATTAAAGACTCACCTACGTTTTATTTTCTACTTTAGATTATTTTGTTCTCTAACCTTACTCCCCTCGGCAATATCAGATCATAATCCACTATTTGATTCGGTCAAACCCATGCCATTCCGCAAAATCTGAGTAAGATAATAATGCTGATCTCTTACAGGACCATATCTCCATAAGGCGGTCCCCAGCTCGCTTTTTTTCTTTAAAAAAAAAAAAGAATGAAAAAAATTATACTTAATGGCGTAAACTATTTGTTGAAAGTCATTATGATATATTTGTTAAATTCTTTTTTCAATTTTTTTATTTATAGGGACTAAGGATAAATTTTTTAAAAGTTAAAAAGTATTTTGACAAATGTAATTTCTATACATCTTTGTCATTACTACGAACCTGCTTTGGGCCTATGCATTGGGCTAAAAGATCGACCCATTGGTGTTATCTCTTATCTTTCCAACATACTAATCCAATATTTACTTTCTCTTGAAAATGTTTGGGCTCTAACTAGGCCAGAAACACTCCAACCTATTATAGTGGATCCTGGCAATGGGATCCTTGGGCTGTAAATTTTCACATACGCTAGCCATCTCTTCGAATGTGGGAACCCATAAATCAGCGGGTCTCAATGTCCCGACGAATATTCCAACTTCATTGTGCTGTATGGTCGATTTTCATTCATTTCTTTTGTAAGCTCAAATGGCCAACGTCAATGTACCGTCTTATACAATCAATTTAAATTGGTTTTTCGTTTCCCTCAAGATTAAAAACTGCAAATTGTATGCTCACTTCCCTAACATCTGATTCCTTGTCCAAACAAAACACGAGAGAGAAAACCGGCCATTAAAATAATAGCAATCATGCAGCCCAAGCAGCTTAGGTAAAGACAGAAACTATAGAATTGCGATGAACTGTACCAACGGTTTTGTACATCTGTGGCAGCGGCACGTGTACAATACGATAACAAATAAAACATCAAACGGCTGAAAATACGGAAGGACTTAAACGTTGATTATATGTTAGAAGAAACATAGCAAAGGAGAGAACAGAACCTTTGGCCTGCCTGTACTCAATCAACGAGCATGTGCACGCACGTTGACAATCATGACAGTGGAAACAAGATTAGGACAAAAATACTAAGTATATATATGTGTGTGTGTGTCATTAAAACTGAGAAAAATGTGATAAAATGTTTGCGCATTGATATTTATTTAATTTAAAAAATAATTTTAAGTTTTATTAATTATATCTCAGTGTCGGCGAGAAGAGTAAAACAAAAAAGGAAAAAATTTATATTATTTTATTAATTATTTCTATATAATCACTTTCATAAGATTATGTTTTTTCTTTACAAACTTTAATCAAGAAGAACCTGCCAGGCCTGGAGCCAACGTTCCTGTGGCCCCGTCGACCAAGAAATGTCGGCCGACCGTGGGATTCCCGGACCCCACACACAAGAGCTCCGAACAACACCTGTTGTCAAAATGGCGCCGTGTTTGCCTTATCATCATCAGAGCCGCTAGCGTTTTTGCACCAATAAAAATAATAAATAAAAATTATAGGGAGACAGACTAGCTTAAAAAAAGAAAAATAATTAAAAATCCCCTAGCATCTGCATATGCCATTTACCTGAAATAGACACATCTATTGTATAATTGGAGGGGCATTTTTGTCAACTAAAAAGGGGCCTGGATCGCCCCCCCCAAAAAAAAATACCAAACGTAACTTTTTGGTAAACCGGAGGCTCAAACAAACAAGAAAGTTTGGAATTCCATATTTACCCTCATATAAGCATAATTCACAGCTGTGCCATTGGCCTTTTCTCTAGCCCGTAACCCAGACTGATTCCTATCCGTAAATTAATCTAAATATGAAGGTGGTTACATAACAACTGTACTTAACAGACCGCCAATTTTCTTTTCTTGCGGTTCTTTTCTTCACAGTTCAAAAAAAAAAAAAAAAAGGAGAGAAAGGACCGTTTTACGGTGCTAGAGGCACTGAGAGCGAGCGTGGGAGCTTTCTTTCCAATGGTAAAAGAGATGGCAATCCCAGAGGCGGAGCCTCACCGAGGCAGGGCTCGCCCTGCAGTGCGACCGATCGTTCGGCAGCCGGTAGGCCGCAGGGTTCCGCTGCGGCAGCTGCTGCGCGTGACCTCAATTGCCGGCGGCATACAGTTCGGGTGGGCCTTGCAGCTCTCTCTCTTAACACCTTATGTGCAGGAGTTGGGAATCCCGCACGCGTGGGCCAGCATCATATGGTTGTGCGGGCCGTTATCGGGCCTGATCGTGCAGCCCGTGGTGGGCCACTTGAGTGACCGCTGCACCAGCCGATTCGGCCGCCGCCGGCCGTTTATAGCTTCGGGCGTCATTTTGATTATAATTTCGGTCTTGATCATCGGTCACTCTGCCGATATCGGCTGGCTCTTTGGCGACAGAGGAAAAGTCAAGCCGAGAGCTATTGCGGTTTTCGTTTTCGGGTTCTGGATACTTGACGTGGCTAACAACATGACCCAGGGTCCCTGTAGAGCCCTTCTCGCCGATCTTACTGGTGACAATGGAGTTCTCTCTCTCGCTACTTTTCCCTTTTATTTTAATTTATTTCTTTTTGTTATGTATGTTAGCTTCATTTTCATGGTATAAAATCATCGTAATCAATATATCTCTGCACTTTACTTTTCTCTTCAATGTTCGGAGTGGTGTTGTATTATTGTAGCTATTTTTTATGGTTGATTATACGTTTACTCTATCTTGTTTAAAGTATCCTATGTTGTAAGCGAGGGATGACTAGACCCCTCAGTATGATTTTTTAGCCTTTTTCATGTGACATTGGTATTTGTTTCTCACTCTTACGATTGGTTCGATATTGGGTTGCGGGGTCGGGCCAGCTGGTGAGCAATTAGCGTCTCTACAAGGCATTGCCACGGTGGGTTTGGGTTTTCTCTTATTTTGTGATTAAGGTTGAGTGCCAGTATGCTTTGTCATTGGATTAAATAACCATCGCGAGGGATTATTGGCTAGACGGGGCCGCCCACGCAAGTCCTACTGTTTGTTTTCAGAACAACTCCATTTTCCCTTTGCAACATGAATCTATTACTTCTATGTTATATTTTGGTTCTACCGTAAACTAATATGTGCACCCAAATTCATGCACGCATTAGTTCTCGTTCAAGGCTTCTCAGATTCTGTGCCTGCACAATCCACATATGTATGCTAATATGTATGTTAATTTCGTGTGCAAACTGTCTCAGCTGGTAACTGATTTCATGCAATTTTGGAGAACTTCAAGTGTTATCTACTTGTTTTGGAAAATTTTCAGATCAAATTAGAGTGTAGAAATCAAAATCAAATCAAACTATTACTGTCATCTCTAGTTTATAATTTGAGAAGAAAAAATATCACCACTGCAGGAAAAGGTTGCCATCGTAAGAAGTATGCTCAATTTTGTAATTCTACAGACTGATCTGTATCAAAAGTTAAGTCATATTGTCCGGTGTGACCTAATTCTGTTTCGTCTATGCCTCTTCTTTGTTAGGATTGGTTACTGATGACTACTTGCATTTTGAAGTGACATCTAAATATTTTCACCATATTTCATTTGTGTTGTTTAATCAGACTACAATTCTGGAGTCCCTCTTGACATATGGATTTAGCATGAAAGAGTTACATTCATATCTAGTCTTGTAACTAGCTTGGTATTCTTAATTCCAGCTCCTCTATTGAGCATTAATGACCCAAGGCATGAAATTGTAATAATCTAGAGGACAACTAATGAAGCAATCTTTACCATGTGTGTGGGAGGCAGCCATCCACCACCATCTCATTTTGGTGTTCTAGCATATATGTTCCTTTGTCCATGTAGATAACATATACATTTCATTTGTCAAAGTAATCTATGGATGCATTATTTTGAGTACACCATCTGGGAAGTTTTCCAATTCTTTCTAATCTGATGGATACGAGTATATCACTTGTTTTTTTTTTTTTTTTCTTTCTTGTAATGGATCTCAATGTTGAAAGGGCATTTGAATTGTTAAGTAATTAATGGTTGCATTTTTCAAGTACCTTGCATTCCCGCAATTCTTAGACATCAATTCTTTTGTCTGGCTGAGAATCTTGTTTTGCCAGGTCAATAAGACAACCAGATCGATATAGGGTTGTTATTGTGGATGATATATGTGTATATGCTTTATATGCAATTTCTGGAATCCTGTACTTTAGTTGGGTACTTATTTGCATGCCTTGAGCTTTCTTCATCAACTTATGTAAGAATAAAATTTGTATTAAGAAAAATGTCTAATTAGGTCATGAAGGGAATTTTAATCTGGTATGTTTCACAGAATGGTAGGTTGATGTAGCTCAATAGACTATAAGTAAAAGCTATAGTGTACTTCCCTTTTTTTCATGTTTAATGGTTTTTCCATATTTGCCAAAACAGCTTCTTCTTGTCATGGTTTATTCTTTTTAAGAATCAACAATCATGACTTTTTCTTTTATACGACTATATAAAAATATAAAACAAGTATCATAAGCAAGAAGTCAACATTTATTTATTGTAATTTTTTGTTATGTTAGGAAAGGATCATCGCAGGACCCGTGTAGCAAATGCTTATTTCTCACTATTCATGGCTGTTGGTAATATACTTGGCTATGCCACGGGATCCTACAGTGGCTGGTTCCAGGTTTTTCCATTTACAGTTACCTCTGCATGTAATGTTGACTGTGCCAATCTCAAGTCTGCATTCTACCTTGACGTTGTTTGTATAGCAATTACTACATATATAAGCATCTCGGGAGCTCAAGAATCACCACTAGGTTCCTCTGACAGATCTGTGCCTTCTGCTGAAGAAGCTCCAGGACAGTCAAGCCACACAGAAGAAGCATTCCTATGGGAGCTATTTGGGACTTTTAGATACTTTTCATGGTCTATATGGATAATATTGCTTGTAACTGCTCTCAATTGGATTGGTTGGTTTCCATTTATTCTTTTTGATACTGACTGGATGGGACGAGAAGTCTATGGCAGCGAGCCAAATGAAGGACAGAATTATAATGCCGGAGTCAGAATGGGTTCTCTTGGTTTGATGTTGAATTCAGTTCTCCTTGGAATAACATCTTTGTTTATGGAGAAGCTTTGCAGGAAGTGGGGAGCTGGTTTCATCTGGGGCCTCTCAAACATAGTTATGGCACTCTGCTTTCTTTCAATGCTTATTATAGCCTATGTATCAAAACATATAGGCTACATAGGTCATGATCTGCCACCAACCGGCATCATAGTTGCTGCACTAGTGATATTTTCCATTCTTGGTGCTCCATTGTCAGTAAGTTGCTAAATTCTTCCTACTAAATGGCTTGTCAGGTTTTCCATTAAAATTTCCTACTCTTATTTTGTTTCAGCACTCAATGGTCAACTCCATATTATCAATAAATTTGATGTCCTCTGCAATTCAAGACTTAATTTATTTAGATGATCTCAATTTGTATAACTTCTGAGCTTAAAAGCATGCATGTTAGCTTCATATTGGTACAATGCAGTGATTGGGTCAGCCTTAGCGGAAAACAGTATATGATAAGTTAAATGTTTGGTTTTGGCCTGGGGGTCCTATGTGGAATTGCTCCAATGTATGTTGGGGCCTGGGACCATGCAAGAAGAAATCTTATAAGATGGCAATCTTTTATGCAGATCACTTATAGTGTTCCATATGCCTTAATTTCTTCACGCATTGAGCCTTTGGGACTTGGCCAAGGTGGGTTTTCCTTCTTTCTCTATATTTGCAAAATTTTCTTTTGAGAAATAGTTGTGAAAATGCTTGTCTTGGTGATTCATTCTTGCAGGGTTGTCAATGGGTGTCCTAAATTTGGCAATCGTGATACCACAGGTTCTCTCATCATATACATGCCTACATAAATTTATATTTGTATGCATATTAAATGTAAATGTTCTTTTTCCTGCTTGTTAAGAAAGCAAAACCTGGCTTCTTCTTGGTGGATAATGTGGTCTGTAGTTTACAATTGGTGAAATTTATTTGGATGTGTTCATTTTTGGGCATGAATATGGAAGTAGATTTCCTGTTTGTCATGCCACACGGTGGCAGCTAGAATGCACTGTTATTTGATTTAGAGCAAAAGAAATTTAACTGGATCTATATACTCTCACCTGTTTTGTGAGGTAATTTGCAATTACGGTTGGGAGTTAAGTGCTATGCAAAACTCATTTGTTATAGTTTGTGGTGTCTGCAGTTTAATATGCATGTTCTCTTGAAGACAGAAACAAAGTTTACCTTTCTATTAAATTGTCCTGTACTCCCTTTCTCTGTCTCTCTAATTTTTCATGAAATGAATCCTGCCACCTGGAAGGACATATCATTAATTCTGCAATCAAAGTGACTGTTGTTGCAATAAAGAATCTCGTTTGCAATCAATTCATTTAAAGCAAGAAGGTTATAATATCTTAAATGTGGGAAACATCATGACTAGTAGGTTCCAATTATTGTTGTTACTAGCCTGTTTCTGAATCTTGAGGAAAACTGTTAAAATTTGAGTTTCAATTTGCATTTTAACGTCTTACCAATTTAATCCACAAGTTTGTTTTGCTGGAGCTTGAATCGTGATCAAGAATTATACTTGTCTAAATATGCTTAAAAGGGCTTTAGACATAAAAGAAGTTTCTGATGTTGTTCAAATTAGTACCATCTGATAAAACTTACTTCCAAATTGTCCTTAAGCTGATATTTTGTTCTTGGTTCTTGATCTTCAAGATATTTAGAGACCCGGTTCCTTAGTGGCCCCATTTTGTGAGAATTTTCAGTTGAAGCTCTGTTGGCATTCAATATTTTGCTGCTGTTCAAGATTGAAGAATTGATTTTTTGAGACAGGTCATTGTGTCTGTCGGAAGTGGACCATGGGATCAGCTGTTTGGCGGTGGAAACTCACCTGCCATTGCTGTTGGAGCACTCTCAGCCTTTGCTGCTGGAATTATAGCCATCCTGGGTATTCCTCGATCTAGTGCTCAGAAGCCCACTCCCTTCAGATGAGGTAATTTTTGCATACCTAATTTTATCGATTAGATGGGGAAATACTAATAGGTTGAAAGAATCTGTAAATGGCTCTATCCATCTGTATTTTTAATAAGGCTCTTCTCATGTTCCCCGTGTCTAATTATATTTCTCTTACTCCTTTTCTTTTCTGTTGTACAAGTTACTGGGAGAATCAGTTTGTGATTTCAATTTTCAACCCATCAGTTTTCCACGTGGTGCTGGAGCGCTACAGCTGCGCCATGGCTAAAGGAAACTTTTGCAAATTGCAATCCATGGTTTCTTGGAATGCAAAATTTTTCAGCTTATTTTGAATCTTTGAGAACTTTGTTTAAGAATTTGTTGAGGGCAACAGCACGATCAGTTCTCTAAGATCGTGAGAAAGTTCCAGATTGTTTGTACAAGGTTGTAATACACTGTAAATGTCTTGTAAGCAATTGAAAACAAGCTATACGTAAAGCAAAGGTTACCGATAATAAGCCACTCATACGTGGGTCAATTATGGTAGCTGCCCGCGGGCATGGGCTAAGAGAGAGTACTTGCACATGTGAGATAAAAAGCCCAACTGTTTTCGTGGAAAAGTTAGTGAAGCTCAGGGCTGCTTCAAAGACCGCCACCTTACCAAACAATGAAGTTTCTGCTGTTTGAGATTTATTCCTCATGGAAGAAAATTTACTTTTTACATGGCAGTTTTGATTGCCCACTGGTGGTCCAACTGTCAAAGCAAGATGTGTTGGAATCTCTTGCATAGCGTGCCTGAATTTCTGAGTGAATGTGTTTGAGTAGGGCTTGGTGGCCAACAGTGAGTATGTGAGTTGTGCTGATGGGGAAACCTTGATGGAGGCATGCCTCTTATGCTGATGTATTATTATTATTATTATTATTATTTGAATAGCTTGATCGATTTATCTGTCAAGCACCCTTTTATCGGCTTCTCCTCCTCGTGGTTGTTATTATTGTACTCATCCTTGCTGTCCTCGGGAGGCGTTGGAATAAATTCGGGTGTTTATGTGCTGATCAGCATCTACCGAGGCCTGTCTTGCACTCAATGTCCCGATGCGCTGACTTATGTTAAGGAGCCTGAGAATCCATTTAAAAGGGCTGCCTCAGGTTACATATTGTTTGTGCGGCTTGATGTCAATTCATAAATGAAAACATGATAGCCTTAAAAGATGGACGCCGCCAAACCGGCATCATATCGCTATTGCACGATGCATGGCTGTAGTTCTGGTTGCCTGCAAAAAATAACATGTCAGAATGCGTGCCTGAAAGCGTATCTGCATGTTAGAGGTCAAGGTTGGTCAACGGTGAAATTGTAGCTTACCTCTGCAAAGATGGGGCTTCCATTTTAGTCGAAGAAGTTGCATCCAGTTAAAAATTTGAAAGCCCGTTGACACGGGTTGCTACAGAGGGAAAAAAAAAATACAGAAGATCTTGGTACACCTTGCTAGTGAATAGTTCGAAAACGAGCATCAGATTTTCTGCGGGAAATATGGAATCAAATAATTTGTTCGAGTTTCTAGACAAGTATAACTTTTCATTAATGTCCAATCCTATAGGTCTAGTCGATGTTTCATATCGTTTTCTCCCATTGAAACTTGCATTTGGCATTTGTGTTGTTTATTATGATGTCAAGAAAAGGTGTAAATAATTGGGATCTATAAGTCTCCGAAAATGTTAATGTCAAGAAAATTCTGAACTCCACTATGACAACAACTTGGTGAAGAATGATTTTCTGTTGACATTACTGGTGCGGTGAATGGCATCACATCATGTGATTCCAAAATTTCTCGATTCATTTTTACTGCAATCTGCTGGGGCCTAAAATTGGTGAACCCCACTTCTCAGTTATGATACTAAATTCGAAATTAGTTCGTTTGTTCACTGAGGTCTCTTTTTCATCTCGGAAAATTGTCCGTTGGTTACATCTCATGACACGTTGCTCTCATTCACAGTAGCTTATTATGCTGGAGACACATGGAATCTGACATGGGTGGATATGGATTTCAGAGAAGCAATATCTCATATCTCAATGCAAGGAAACAAAGACATTGAGAAAAAAAAAATTTGGAAAACTGATTTTTGAAACTGCTCTGGCATTGAAAAGGGTTAAAATCTTTGAGCTGCTCTATCTGCGTGGGGAGGGGATGATGGTAGGGCTGGCTTCTGTAACTCCGTTACCTAGCATGCACAGCCGAGGGTCTGTCCCGCAGAGACAGTCTCATCCCTGTTGCGAGAAGTGGATACAAATTAAACAGCTGCAATTGGAGCACGTAATTTTCTCTCCGTGTTCCCTTTCTTCCATCTGCCGGTTCTCCATGCTGCCATATACTGTCATACCCATTAACTACTGGACGGTCCCATTCATGACACCATCATCGACCTCCACAAACTCATGAAATTAACCTTTTTGAAAAAGAGAGAGAGAAATTATGCAACAATATTTAAGAAGTAAGAAAGTAAGAAGATAACAACACACACAAAAAAAAAAAAAAAAAAACGAATCAATTATATCTTACTTAATTTTAAAACTAAATAAAATTGAGTACAAGAAAATGGCGGTATTAATCTCTTATTATCATATTGGTATTCTAAAACAAAATTATTGATTGCTTAAATAGTAATGTCATGTTATTAACAACTTCATTTTTTTCTTCACCGAGGTGATTTGCGTTGAGGAACTTTAATTTCGTTTTGCACGGATTAATTCCATGAAAATCTGCCTGGAAAGCATTAAAGATGGTGAGGCTAATAAGAGGGGGGGGGGGTGTCACATAAGTAGTATTTTTGCGGTTTAGAAGGGCATGGTACCACAGATTTGCAACTATCATGTTCCTTGAAAACCACACTAACATGACGTGATTTCCTTACGCTCATAGCAACTGTGGGTACAGCCCAGGACAACACTCTATTCTCGTAACTTGACAAATGATGCCACCTAGGTACCTGGCCTGGTTGCATTAGGTAGAGGATGATCTTTTTAGCTGTGGGCACTTGATTATGTCAATTGTAAATTGGACTTCAAAGAGAATAATTACTGTTTGCACTATTGGTTAGATTAATTTTATCCGTGCTTGGATCACTCCAAGAGAACAATAATATCGCCTCTCTGTACATTTGAGGTTACTTTTCATAAGGGGTTGGGGATCTTAATAGATCTGCTCAGCACCCCTTTAGCCCATCTCCTTTCGACTTTCTGAAGAAATGAAACTCCCACTGCTAATCTGCATGTTCTTGTTTTTTTTTTAATTATTATTCTTTAGCCCCTCACAAGTCACAACTACTGTTCCCGGTTCCTTTTAACTCGTGTAGCCCATTGTCTAGACTAGGAAAGAAGACGCAACAGATGGGGCCTGGATCAGATTTTACTCATGTTTGTCACCTAATCTAATTGGGCAAATGGTCAATCAATTGTCTTCATGTTTTAGGCGTTTTGCGATGCTGTAGACAAAGAAAGAATGCCGGGAGTGATCTTCACCACATGGGCGGTGCAAATTAACGAAGCATATATGCATGGCTGGCTGCCTTAGAATTAAACATGTCCTTGCCCACAAAAAGCTAGCAGCCATTGTCGACAGTGTACCCTTCTGCCCCGTCATTTCACAACTCACAAGCAGGGAGGAAAATATTGTCCCCGTCTATTTGTACATATATGAGTAACCCCAATACATCATCATTTTACCGACCAAATTACATGGACAAACTGGCTACGGCGGTCAACGACAAATAACCAACAAAATTATTAACAAAAAAAAAAAAAACCCAATCGCATAAGAAAATTTCACCGCCATTTTGATTAAAAGGCCTAAAAGCTGCTTCCCACCTCCACTTTGTGCTAATCTGCACTATTGATTATTCGGGGAAGAATATGGGACGAAACAGCCGACCTTATGGTAGTGACTGGAGAGAGAGAGAGAGAGAGAGAGAGAGTAAGGAATTTTTTTTCAGCATTAGGGGCTTTCTCGTAGCATTCAATTTACTGTTTTGACACGTTACTTGCAATCCAGCAGTGCGTAGGACCCAATACCTCCAGTATATATAGCCTCATCCTCCAGCAGGCACCCCCTCACACAACACCCCAAGACAAAACAACCGCACAGAGCTCGCACTAAGTATTGCATCATCTCAACCTCACTAGCCCTTTTTTTTTTTTAAATTCATTTAATGCTCTAAATTCAAAAAAAGAAAGAAATCTGTAGCTTAGCTAGGGTATGTGTAACCCAGAACCATCTTCTGCTTCTGCATTCCCCTGTCCCTCGATGACCCATTTCACCAAAACCAACAGAACCATGGATCTTGATACTGATGATCGGGAAGAACTTTATAGATGGCCAACTCCTTCTGAGGTAAAAAAAAAAAAACAAAAAGGGTCCCATTAACTATTTTCACGAACATTTATATTAAAAGATACACTCGTAATTTTCTTTTTCTTCTCTTCTTGTTTAATTTTCTTCCATTTTAGGCCTCAGAAGAAATGAAAGCCATAGGAAAGATCTCAGGACCGACTGCAATGACAGGTCTTATTATGTATTCAAGAGCCACGATCTCCATGCTTTTCCTTGGCTACCTCGGGGAACTTGAGCTTGCTGGAGGCTCTCTCTCCATCGGCTTCGCCAACATCACCGGCTACTCTGTGATCTCTGGTTTAGCTATGGGAATGGAGCCCATTTGTGGACAAGCATATGGCTCCAAGCAGTGGAAGCTTCTTGGCTTGACCCTTCAAAGGACAGTCCTTCTCCTCCTCTCTGCCTCTGTTCCCATCTCTTTCATGTGGTTAAACATGAGGAGAATCCTTCTGTGGTGTGGCCAAGACCAAGAAATATCATCCGTGGCCCATACTTTCATTCTCTTTTCCATTCCTGATCTGTTTTTGCTTTCACTTCTCCACCCACTTCGCATATATCTCAGGACCCAAAGCATTACATTGCCATTAACTTATTGCTCGGCCATCTCTGTTATCCTCCATATTCCTTTGAATTTCCTTCTCGTTGGCCATTTCAAACTTGGTATTGCAGGGGTGGCCATAGCCATGGTCTGGACTAACCTCAATCTCTTTCTCCTGCTTGCTTCATTTGTTTACTTCTCTGGAGTGCATAAGGATTCTTGGGTTCCTCCAAGCATGGATTGCCTTCGAGGATGGTCATCCCTGCTAGGTCTCGCAGTGCCTACTTGCATTTCTGTTTGCCTTGAATGGTGGTGGTACGAATTTATGATAATGCTCTGTGGCCTTCTCCTTAACCCAAAAGCTACCATAGCTTCAATGGGAATCCTAATCCAGACAACCTCTTTAGTCTATGTTTTCCCATCAGCTCTGAGCCTTGGTGTCTCAACGAGAGTTGGAAATGAGCTGGGGGCTAACCGGCCTGCGAAAGCGCGTATTTCCATGATTGTATCCATGGGATGTGCGGTAGCCTTGGGATTTCTGGCATTGTTGTTCACAACATTGATGAGGCATCGGTGGGGCAGATTTTTCACAAATGACACTCAGATCCTGAAGCTTACTTCAATAGCATTGCCAATTGCAGGGCTTTGCGAATTGGGAAATTGTCCGCAAACAACTGGCTGTGGGGTATTGAGAGGCAGTGCCCGGCCCACAACTGGAGCAAACATCAATTTGGGTTCATTTTACTTGGTGGGCATGCCAGTGGCAATGTTAATGGGGTTTGTTGCCAAAATGGGATTTGCAGGGCTTTGGCATGGATTGCTTGCAGCTCAAGCTTCCTGTGCCATGCTCATGCTGTCTGTGCTACGCAAAACCGACTGGATGGCTCAAGCGGAGAAGGCAAGAGAGCTCACAAAAGCTTCCGCAACCGGCGCTCCTAAATTACTTCCAATATCTTCAAAACCAGAGTCTAATATTGCTAAGGAGGCCAAAAAAGAGCTGCCTAATCTTGAAGAGGTATTGCACATTCGCGATGAGCATGTGAAGTCAACTTCACGTGAGACAGACCCATTGATATGTACGTGACAAACCCCGCATTAACTAGCTATCACTTCCCCCATTTTTGCCCCCACTTTTGAGGAGCTGATGATGATGACGATGATGTGAATTTTTATTTTAAAAGTTCCATTGTATCACTTGTACTGTAGAACAAGCTCCCCTGATGTATTTTTCAGGCCTTCCTTTTCCTTCGGGCTTTCTTCGATCTCCTTTTGCTTTTATGTTGTACTATTAACATTTGCATAATAGAGTAGACATACTTCAAATTATAAAACTTCTCCCTATACGTTGGCTTTGAAAAATTCTGTGCGTGCGTGCGTGCGTGAGACACAGAGAGAGAGAGAGAGAGAGAGAGAGAGAGAGAGGAAGAAAAGGCTTAAGCTGTCTGTTTATTTTTTTAAAGCGTGGAAAAAGAGGATCTTGCCCAAACTTTATTGTTGTTCCCTTTCATGTAAGGGAAGACCTTAACTACTCGAAATGGAAAATTAGCATAATCTCCCACAAACTTTAGAGAAAGCCATACGGTTGCTTATTAGGTAGCCCATCCCTCCCCCCCCCCCCCCCCCCCCACCTCCAACTTTCATGTCACATAGAAAAGCATGTTGGCACACACCCACACACAACTAATTCTAATAGAATAACTTGATTTTAACTTATATTAAACTCTAATTTATTTAATTTGTATTAACTCAAAAATCAATAATTCATAACTCAAAATTAAATGACCTAAAAATCAATTAACTCTAAGTATAAATAAATAAAATTTAAATAATTTAAAATCCAAATAACTCGAATTTAATATTTAAAAGTTAATATATTCCAAATTTAATGAATTCAAATGAAAAAATATCCAAAATTCAAAACGACCCGACTTGTGCGTTTGTCATCTCTATGCACACATAACAAAAGTTCTAATTCCCGGCATAATTGTGGAATAAAGACTCATTCTTCGAAAAAAAAATGAGTAAAAGGCATGGAATAAAGCGTTGTCATGTAATTTAAGCAATCTTAGTAGGAAACATTTTACAAAAATAATAATAAGAAAAAGGGCCCCTGTCACCTTGCTTTCAATAACTTTCCTCCCTGCCCAACGATGGCTTAAATTGTCACACATTCGGTTCTCGTCTCTTTACCTCCTCCCCCTTCCCTTTTCAAGCTTCTCAAGATTGAATTCTTCAAAATATTAACCACATATATATTTTCCTATTTTTGATATCTTCTTTATAAATAACTGTTTCGTCTATCTTTTGTCTCGTCTTTATCACAACATTAACCTTTAGATTTATTCATTTTTTTAATTTTGATGACCTTTGTTTTTTTTTTTTTGGCGGGGGGGGGGGGGGGGGGGTCTTGAAATATAACGGTGACATGGTCCTATGTATCTCTTATCTCCTCTATCGTCTCGATGTTTCCCTTCTTCTTGCTGTTGTTATGGTAGTCGTAAGCAACATTCACCGTTGTTGCAAGCCATCAACGCAATAGGAGGAAGGTTGTTATTCTTTTTCTGTTCAAGCAGAGGCCTTGTCTGTTTCATAGATTCTTCCAATTTTTGTTCGGCAATTTTTTTTTTTTTCGAACAGCATTTGTTCAGCAAAATCCAACTGGAAATTTGTCTAATTCAGCTTTTCTTTGTCTAATCATAATGGCCATCCTTTTATACATGTTGATTCACATTCCTTGAGCTTTTTGAAAAGAAAACTACAAACTAATTCCACTCAAATTAAAGGAACTTATTGCTTTATTGATGCGATTTCACATTGATTCATTGATGCTGTTATAAATTCTGTTCTCCTTGCGAGTAATTCACTAGAAATGCGCTAAAATTACATGGGAAAAAATCAACTATGCATCTAATTCTCTAGATGTTAGATTCATAAATACTACTATAACACTCATCCATAAAAATTCAAAAAAAACAAAAAAAGGTTAATACTACAATCAATTTTTTCTCCCTTATTGTCAATTATTACGTACGCAACATTTTGAGTTGAATATTAATCATGTGTTTCTCTTATATATATATATATATTCATGATTTTATAAACAAACATTAGACTGTGGATTTTATCTGTTTGGTTTAATACAAAACTATGGCTCACTGTAGGATAATTAACACGGAATGTAGAACCCTTGGCTGTACCAAAAATAAGACCACAAATGTACAACTCAATCACCATGACTGCCTCCTCCCGTCACCTTCACGTTGGAAACTTGTGTCTATAATTGTTAAACTCTGACTTGACCTGACGGATCGACCAAAAAGGCTCAACCTAAAAATGACTTAGTATAATAATGATCTAAATTCAAAATAATCTAAAAATTTAACTGTAAACTTAGCTTAAATAGCGCCCCCTGCATGATCCAACCTTTTTTGTCTCTCTCAAAAAAAAAAAAAAAAAAAACAAAAGATTAATACTTAAACTGTGTAAAAAAGCTAGTTCATACTATTTTTACTATAAATTTTATAAATATTCGTATGTAAATATATAATGATATTATTATTATTTAACATTTTCTTATTTTTATTTATTACTTTATTTATATATAACAAGTACATATACATTCTCATCTGTAGTTACTATACACACGCGCGCATATATAATATTTCATTTATTATATAAATTAATTTAAAAAAAAACAAACTTTAATACACTAACAATATTATTTTATTATAATTTAATAACCACACATTTAATTTACGCATACACTCTCTTTGCAATTACATAAAATATATGATCACGTATATTTAATATTTTTTTTATATTTCATAAACGTAAAACTTCCGTACAGTTGACACTAGAACGTGAACTTGTGATAATTCAAATTTAATACGACTCAACTGAAGCCCTTGCGATCCGACCCGTTTTACCATATCAACTTGCTGTCACCAAACATTTCACTATTAATACCGCGTTGAAAAGTAAATTGAACAGCAAAACACACACACACACACACACACACACGCATAAAAAAGCAAAAACTTTTGTACAGAGAGAGAGAGAGAGTAAAAGCATTTCCGGACAAGAGAAAGCAGTAAAGAAGGATGCTAACGGATATCTCTGCACAAACGGGCCTCGGACGACGAGAGGGTGGAAGGAGAGAGAGGTGGGGGCACCCGGCTCGAAACTGAAGAAACAAAAATCCAGCCATCATTGCGTCTGTCTAGTTCTCAGCTGACACAAATACGAGCAGGTGCCACTCCATTCGGCTCAGTTCCCCACCTTCACAACACTTCCCACCATCTGCACCTCCTCAGGGCTCCATTTTTTCTTCTACTACAAATTTAACAACCCCCTTCCCCCACACCATTCTGTCTTTCTTTTTTTTCAAAAAAATAAAATAATTGTCCTGTAAAATCAACTTAAAGTTTATAATCATAAAATAATTTGACACAATTTTCATCACACGTCCCTTCCTCCCCCCCAAACCCCCCCCCCCAAAAAAAAGAAAAAACTGAGAAAAAAAAAACGTAAATCCAGAGCACGAGTGATTTGTGTGGATGTGTACGTGCAAACGCAGAAGCAAGAGAGCGATAACATGGGGTGTGGCCCATCGCATTTGTTGTTTGAATGGTACACGTTAGACCCATCTGAGCATTTTTCTTCTTTTTTCAACTTGTGATATCTATTTCCTATTACATTTATTGTGTGTCCCGTGCTTTTGTATGCTGGCAGAGTGCTATATACCACCACATCTCGTCTTACTTTTTCCTCATCTTAATTCCCTCTCAATTTTGTTTTGGGTTTTTCCCCATATCCATCTAGCTATCCTCGTAAAGCTCCATAGCCAGCAGGCAGGCAATTGTGCCAAATAACCCCTTTTGTGATGATCGTGGCGTGGAGTGGGGATGGCTTGAACCTATTTACATTGAGTCCTCTTGCCCAGAGAGCAAGATTCAAGCCTCACAATTTCTGATTCGTTTGTTGGTCAACTTAATTTAATTTACCAGGTTATTAATTACGAACACTAATTAAATTTTGGGGTTTTAACTTCTAGTTTGAATTACATGTAAAAATAGGAAGAAATTTATGAAATTAGCTTATGAGACTGATCGAATAAAATATATTAATTTAATGATCAATTCTTGGTTCTTGCGTATTTGGTTCATTACTCAAACATTGCCATCTATCTTTTATATGTCTAGATTGCACATATATGATTGAGGAGTTGTATAAGTAAAATTTTTAGTATTAACTTATTGAATTGTACAATATCTATCTTTATATGAATTAAGATCTCATTCTTTTTTACAATGTGAGAGTTTAGTAGTATGCTCTTGTTATATATTACATATAACTGTAAATTTCTTTTTCCTTGTTATGAGTCATATTTCTCGTTATGATTTTTATTTTGCATTACTTTGTATTGCACATCTAAAATACAAGTAAACCATAAAATTTAGTTTTTCAATCCTAATATCATACCGATGCAAAATCTTTAATTTATTTTATTTTCATAAAATTAACATTGAATAAGTTATTTTATGCTTCCTTGATATAGATATCAAACTATATATTACATATAATGGATAGGCTTAGAAAATTCTAAATTTTTTTCTCAAACCATGTATCTATATATATATATTATAGATATGCCGAAGGATAGCCATTGGAATGGATAGAATATAAGGTAGAAATTTGGAACATGCAATTCATTGCCTAGGAGAGACCAATGAACTATGGATCAAACATAGGGAGCATGCTCATTCATTCGCCACATTACTCTCGTCTCAATTGCGGTAGATAGGATTAGATTTCTGCATTCTTTTGAGAAATTTAGAGGAATTTATTGATGGATTAAATCGTTTGACACTAATTTTGTATGTTTTCTCATGAAATTAGACAATCTTCCGTGTATTGCAGCTATTATGTACAACTTAAGTGTACTGTTATTAAATTTATTTTCTAACCTCAATTAGAGGATAATCACTTGAATTCTTTTTTCGGTATGCTGGAGGGAGGCTAATCACCTCGGTTAGAAAAAAAGAATTAATGAGAAATTATTTTGTTGTATCCCCATTAAGCTCAAACTAGAATCTTGGTATATAAATTTGAGAGGTACCCTTTGTTATATTATTTAGTGTAAATTTCATCTGTTAATTGATTTCCCTTTTGATGAGAATTTTAGATATTATGTATCTTAACAAGCCCTTACTATAATCTAATTTTTTTAACATATATTACCATGTGAAAATCTTAACTTATATTCTTTGTGAATATCTCAATAATTAAAGATTTAAATAAAAGAAAAGTCTTAAATTATTATTATTATTATTATTAGGCAGGGATGAATAATTAATTATGTCCCCGTCAGAATGCCACGCACTTCCGCTTTAAAGTCCAACTTAACTTTACCTTCTGATCATAGCTATCAATCATGTCCTTGTTTGGACTATACATCTGTCACTATATGCATTTAATGCCTCCAGGGGAATACTGCAATAAATCTGCTGCAGAACTTAGAAATATGAAATCGCTATATAAACGTATTTTAATCAATAATTTTTTAATAATTATAGTAACGCTTTTTATATTTCAAATGCAATAATTATAAAATATATATGTGATAATTCTGTTCATTTAGAAAAGATTCAATATGTGTTAATGCAGCGGTTTCATAATATATTTAGCAACGGTCAATAGAGAAATAGATAGCGATCATCCGAGAATTATGCAGCGGTTGTATAGTGTAATTTGAAGCGTTTACCAGTATTAGGCAACGGTTTTAGTAGAAAGACCATCAGTTCTTTGAAAGAATAAACAAAATGCTATATTCCACTTGAATTTGTACAATCACCTGAATAAATTAGAGATTTTATCCAAAAAAAGAAGAAGAAGAAGAAGAAGAAGCATCACATACAGTAACAAACATTAAGGAAAATTAATTGAACAGTACAACCAACATTAAATGGCATAATCAATGTTTAGAAAATTCATTGTTCTAAATATAGATGCACACAAATTGTATCTTCAACCAAGAGCAATATCCTACAAAAGATGAAGAAAAATATTTGTCATGAACTTAGAAGGATATAAAAATAAACTCAATCATATGTCAAAAGATAAAATGAAGATTACCTTAGTGTGAGGATTGTATGTGCCACTTGAGGATAAGCGATTCTTATGTTGTAAATCTTGATCTGGAGCATTAAAAGTATCATCACGTGAAGAAGCCATTGGAATGGTTATAGGAGGCATGTCAATAGTCATGTTCTGTCTAGGATTTTGTTGTTGTAATTTCTGGAACATTGCATAAAAATGGTTTGTAATTGCATTAGTGTATAGTTTCATTTTCTTTTGCAACTCCTCAGTCTATGCATCAAACTTCTTTTATAACTCAGCTTGAATGTTATCCCAAATAGATTTCATAAAGTCTATTCAAACTTTGACATCATCTTTAATAACTAATTTCTCTTTCATAAAAGTGTGATTGACACTTCTTCTGTAAAGCCTTATCCTCCCCGAATGCTTCTTCCTCATAATTGTTGTAAATGCATCTACATGAATTTGGCTACTCATCCTTTCCCCGAGTTTGAAGTGCCTCAATCTAATTTTAGATCCAAAGCATATAAAGTTACAGGGTTTTGAGAAGAGCCTCGGCTCTTAAACCAAAAGAAAAAGGGATAAAAAAAAAAAAAAGAACAAATTGCTTACAATTTGATTAGACGTTCCATTTTAGAGCGTGTACTGTTGATCAGGCCTTCTTTTGTAAGTAGCCTTAAAGATGTTAAGTCGGGAAGGATAGTTTTTATTCAGATTTTGATTTTTTTGATATAAATACAAATAATAAAATGATTCAAAGGTAGAATAAATAAAATAAAATTAAATACATATACCAACTTTGAAAAAGGAATAAGATCATGTTTATATGGACTAAAAGAGTAATGCAACAAATAGAACAATTATATATGTAGTCGAAGCCTTCTTTCTTCGAACGAAATGTATCATTACTTGGAATATAAATATTCAATCTCATAATATTTGGCTGCCTAGTTTGCATCTCTTCTTGTGCATGCTTTCCTTGTATTACATTTTGCTATTTCTTAATACTCAATAAGGGAGCTGTTACTCATCTTGCATTAGTTAAAGCCTTCTTTCTTCGAACGGAATATTTCTTTATGACAAATGGCTGTAAAATGGTAAGATGGATTAAAATGTATAAAACACTCAATCATAATAATAACTGTGCTTTTGTCAAACTATAAACTTAATCAACACATTCTGGTTTCACCAAATCAATGCCCAAATCACAAATAAGTAATACAACCGCAATAAAAGAAGAACCACTAAGTTTTCATAATTGAAATGTATGTAATATACAAGCATTTAAAAGAATAACACATGATAGAATGCATAGATATATATTTTAAGTTGTGTTTAAGCTTATGCATATAAAAGTAGCCAGAAAAATATGTTGGGGGATGAAAAGGAAAAAAAAAAAACTTATTGACCTATTTTCTCTAATTATCTGCTTCCATCCATTCCCAAAGTGTTTCATCACCATATTCATTACCGTTTAATTGGTATAAATCTCTTTCAGAAGGTAAAACATTTGTTCATAGTTCAACTATGGTGCTAGGCATGTCTTCTTTTATTAAACTAACTTGCTCAACACTACTAATAGATCCTATATTTGAAGTTGCTACATTTGTTTTCCCTCAGAATATATCTTATACATTTACATTGTCTTCTTCATCCAACCCAAATAACTCTCTTGGAACCCTACACATTATATAATAAAAGCCTTTTGTAATTAGATCTTCTACATAGAAAACTTGGTGAACTTGAGATGCCAACACTAAAGAATCATTTAGATAGCACAATTTGTTGGAGTTAATGGGTGTAAGTCCATACTCTTTATTCTCCAACTCAATCTAATTACATTTAAACAAAATAACATCAAATTCACCTAATGGATATGGATTATTGCAACCTGAAGAAGTATGAGATCTATTCCACCCAAAATGGCCGAGAGAATGATGGAGAGTGTCAAGGTAGCTGACTTGAATAGCAATGGCAAGGTTGCGGAGACGAGGAGTGGTGTGAAAATGGAGTTCAACGATACTTTAAACGATCCTTCTCGGCAATGCGATGGAAAATGCAAATCAAATAAGATGGTATAAGCGTGAAAGAAACCAAATCAACAAAGGAAACAAGAAATTTGAGACGGGTTAGCTCAAATCAAAATTTGAACAGCTTCAGAAATTTACCTAGAGCCTGATGGAAAGCGTCAAGGTAGCTGACCTGAACAACAGTGAAAAGGTCGCGGAGGTGAGGAGCGGTGTCAGAATCGAGTTCAATGATACTTCAGGCGATTGTTCCCAACAAGGAGATGGGCAAACGTAAAAGTCGAGTTCACTAGGTTTTTTTTTTTTTTTTTTTTTGGAGGGGGAGGGCGAGATAGGATATTTAAATAAAATGAGCTAATACAACGGTTTAAACCGATGATAGGCTTTTTATAAAACCGCTGTGTAAACAACATAAGACAACGATTTTGTTGCGCTGCATCAAAACCGTTGCTTAATATAATAGTAGTAGTTTGAAACCGTTGCATTTGACTATATATCACATCAATTTAAAATCGTTATCTATAAATCACTGCCTAAAATATTTTAAATACAAAGAGATAATGCATCCTGGAATAAATTGTCGCATATTTAATTCCGAAATCATTTCAAAGCGTCGCCTTTTTTTAATATAACCCAGCGGTTCAAACCGCTCTCTTAGCCTTCTCAAACCGCCACTTAAAAACGTTAAAAGCAGCGGATTTGTTGCATTATATAAAAATCACTGTTTAGTATAATAGCAATGACTTGAAACTACTGCATTTGATCATATATTGCAGCAATTTCAAACCACTACAAATCAACCGCTACGTAAAGTTTATTCTTACCAAACATTTTCAAAAAAATTTCATGCGATAGTTTAAACCGCTACCTTAATATTTTGCACCAGTTTCAGTTCGCTGCAAGAAATCCACTGCTATAGGTCAATTTATGCTGTAGTGTAAACATAATGAGACTACTCTGGCAGCAACTTTAGATTATAGTTTGCTTTCTGTGAATGGAAGCTCCATCTCCCAATCCTGGTAATATATTATATTATATCAATTAAAACCCATCGTTATCCAGCACGTCATTGGATTTGGATCGAATCAATAATGCCACATGTCATGGAAAAGGGGTTTTAATTCCATAAATGAATTCGCTGGAAACCAGCCACGTGCGTCAGACACCTCAAGGCACTTTCCTTGGCAGCCTGCCTACCGCCCCATTCTCATTGGTGCGAGTAGTCGGCACGGTTTATTGCACAAAAGAATTTTTGACTAAAAAGCAACCCAAAAAGTTGAAGAACCATAATTAAAAGATTTAGAGAATTAATTATATATTGTTTAAACATGTTTAGTTCCAGGAACTATGCAGCTCAAGTAATTAACAAGTCGATTAAAAAAAAAAAGCAGCTAATTCTAATCGCATACCTAAATCTGTTGTTGGTCTATGCTCTTTTTCTCCGCATGCATGTAAATTATAAATGTCTTTTCAAAACATCCTCTCCCTTAGACGGGCCCCTTCTTCTTCATGGATCATTGTGGATAGGAGGAGGAGGCTGTGTCCACTAAATGTTTACCATAACAACTAACAACTAACTAGTGTCGAGGAACGACCCTCATCTTGAGGCTAAAAGTCAAAACCTAATTTAAATTTCGGTTCTTTCCATTGCCGAAAGTCATTCCTTTTATTTTATCCTTGTATGTATGTGTGTGTGTGTTTGTGTGTGTATATATATATATATATAATGTATGTGCATCACATATAGTTCCTATTCTCCGCTGTAGAGCGATGGTACGTTGGTGCCTTTAACAATGGTCTTTCTAAAAGCCCCCATTGTTCAGGTTATATAATTATTAATGTTACCCAGCCATATATGCTCTTTGACAGATTCATGTATTAGCTTCCACTACAGCTCGTGCTACATATGGAAAGCTAGTGCTCACATATGATTTTATTTTCATCAATTTCCTACCAGACTGATGTTAAGAAAGTAAATAATATTTGTCTGACCGTTGCGCATACTCGGATGGCCGAGGGTTATTTTTGGATTTAGACACTCGAGCCCCTCTTTCCTTATCAAACGTGGAAGAGCCCCAGCAAAATGAAGAACAAAGCAAAGGTACAATCCAAATCAGTCTGATATATAGTTGGATATCACTGGTCTTACAATACATACAGTAAGAATTAAAGCTCCTAATTATTTTGTCTTTCTCCCACAGAGGAAAAAGACTGGTCAAATCACTCCTTTGGTAGTGAAAAGTACTGAGAGATAGTGATATAGTATGACTTATAATTTATGACCAGACCAGTTAGCAATTAGTCTGCCGTGCTGACCTAGAGAATAGAGAACATAAAATGCCACCCCCTAAAGCTACATTGTTCAACAATCGGATCATGTATATATGTACCAAATTCAAAGAAGTCGATCGTGTGCTATTAGTACAGTCACACAAATCAGTGCTGGAATGGCTTTCTGGAAGGGTCCCCTAAATGTTGCGTGCTACAAGTGTTGGACCATTTTTTTTTTTTTTTGGCTTTGTTCTGTGACTCTTTTCAATAGCACATGCAGTAAGGAACTGACACGTTCTACAACTTCAATTTGGATGTTACTTAGTGGAGGCATGGGTACCACACTAGAGGGAACCAAGAAGAAAAAAAAAAAGAATCATTTGCAGGGCACAAGTTAAAGAATTTTTGGAGGGTTTTGGGAGTATGAAAAATCAAGTGAAATTCTTGTCTCATTAATTTAACTATTATATGAGAATACATACGTCCATCTTGATCTTGGAATGGCTCGCGAAACCAATATAAATATTCATCGTGTACAGTTTAGGCTTGCATTATTGCCCTCAGAATGTGTTTTTAATCCCTTACTTATTTCGGGAAAAAATCAATCATTTTCTATATCTTCTCTCTCTCTTTTTCTTTTTCTTAATTAGAACATACAAACAAAGAAGTTAGTTCATAAGGCCACAATATACCACTCTTGATGATGGAAGTTGAGCCACGCCTTTTCCCACTATTGTAAAGGTGTGAAAAAGTTGTTTATACAGGTTTTGTTGATTGGAAACAGAAATGGGATCCGTATTCAAAACACGTGGATAGTAGGGATATTATACGTGGAGGATTTTAAGTTAAGAATGGTGGAGTGAAGGTTGGAGGTTCAAATATTTTTGCTTCCATCGAAAAACTCTATGCAAGTTTTGTATATGGAATTGGTGTTGATAGAAACCCCTGGACTTATCAGGTTCAAACTCTAGATCAAACCCTACGGAATTAGTGTTGATAGATACCCCTAAACTTAGCGTGGATGACTTGCTTTTGACCAGATTGAAGAGATGAACTAATTAAGCTGCAGATGAGCAGTCCTGCATCTCTGTATTGTAAAACCCAAAAAAAAAAATTGATTTTCGTCTTGAGTATTGTAAAGTTGTCATTATATATACATAAATATATGTTACATTTTATAGGTGTATAGGTTTGTTCACAGCTATATATGAAATGGTGGACTCTGTCTAATTATTTAAATATCTCTTTGAGTGGGAGTACTTTTTGCTTTGGAGGGAAAGGGAAGCAAATAAAAGACAACCAACTCCTGTTAGTGCTACGCTATTTGACATGTTTGTATGCGGTCGATGCTGCGTTTTGAAACACTTCTTTTTCGCTGTTGTGCTTTGACTGTATTGCCTTTAGCCGCTCTTCAACTATACTCTTCATTGAGGGGCCAACCAATGAGGGAGTGAGGAGAATTGCACGACGGACCGATGAGATTGCGTGAGGCATCAAAAGGAAACGAGTTGTGGGGTCCCATGAGCTATTCACTGTCTTGAATAGAAGGAAAACACCTAGACTAGCTCACTCATGCAATAACCGGACCTTACTTTTTATGGTGGGATTTGCCGAGGTCAATTTTCAAATCCCGAGCAGGATAGAAATTTGAGCAGCTGGATTAGATGCATGACGACCATAACCACTAGCGACAGAGGGAGCCAAAAAACTGGTCAGAATAGGCTGAAGAAACACAACCACAAAGAGAGAAAGCAGGACAAGTAATCATCAGTCTTAGCAATCCATAATGCCCAGCGGATGAGTGCTGAAACAGGTCGAGATCGAATACTTGCAAGTCACAAGAGAGACCAGGAACTACCAGACAGATACCCAACGATCGGTGGGCCGAGCTAAGGACCCACAAGCCCGAGGCCAGCTCGTGGGTGGTTAGCCTGAAGGAAACTAAGGTCAGAGGTCTAATAGAACTAATTTAGTCGTTATCAATACCCTTCTGAAAGTGTACGAGAAATTTTCCAAAGCATCCTGCTCACATACGTGATCATGGTCAACATTATTTTCTTCAATCTCTGTAAGACTGTAACACGCGTACAACGTCTATTAGCGTCCAGTATTTGAGCAACGTCGCTTTTACGCATGTCGAAGTTTGCGTCTTCAAAGCTATTGGTTTAGACTTCAGACAAACGTATTCTTTTTCTCCAATGTTTTTTTTCCCCTCTCTAGAATGGGTCAAGGAAACGTGAAATTCGAAATGCTAATTAGTTGTACGGTTGAATACGGCTCTTATGCGTCCAATCACAGAAAATTACACTTTCCTAAGGAAATTTATCGAGAGACTAGTCTGCAAAGGGAAGCGAAGAGGGCCACCTCTTTGAGAGCAATGTGTTATAGGAGCAATAATAATTTTAAAAAACAAAAATATTACTTAAATATAAGAATTAGACATGTAAATTAAATTTGATTCGTATTTATTCATTACGGGAGACTTTTTTTTTTTTTGATGAATGATAAAATAATTACAACTAATTATCTATTAAAATATAAATAAAAAATTTCAGCACCGTCAAAATGTGTTCTAGGATGATAGGAATGAATTCCATGCCTAGAAACTCAGTGGTAGAGTGGTGAGTCGGCTGTTAACTGGTCGTAGATTTGGGGAGATTTGCTCAATTCCGAATTCTTGAATTCACGAAAAAGAAAAAAAAAAAAAAGGGTTTGCTTTGACCACTTAGAGAAACAAGAGAAAATTCATCATTCATTACCCCATTGGGATTTCATGTCAGACACTGGCACTTGTGTCAATGTTATCGCTGCCATTCCAGGTTCATCGCTTTATATAAAACAATAATCGCCACCTTTGTATGGACGCCAAAAGGGGTGCCTGAAGGTGAACTACATATACAGATAGCCAGACAGCCTTTCTATTCAGGTTTCTCGTTCTGCTTAGGGAACAATCTAGAAAACAAAAGAATTGAATCGTTCATCTTTTTAGCAGAAAGCTACGCAGTTGATTTTAGCTAATTTTCGGTTTGATAGCTCTTGATTCTTCCATTTGTGTGTTGCTTCGAAAAACTTGACAAGAGTATCCTGCGTTTCTTCTTCTGGGAATATGAAATCTATACAGAGTGTCATTACATGCACGTAGTAAAATTAACAAAGAAAAGCCTTCTCATAAAAATATTAGTTTTTTATTAAAATTTTAATTTTTTTCTTAAAAATAATCTACACATAATAAAAATAAAAATAACAAAATCTGCAACAAACATAACACAATGTATACTGAATATAAACTTTTTTTTTAATAAATTGTTATATATATTGATATACTTGTTGTATATTATATGTTTTTTGTTGCATATTATATACATTTGGACAAAAAAAAAGAAGAGAAAATATAAAATTAAAAATTAAAAAGTTGCCTAGAATATAAAATCCACAATATCACCCAAACTCTGGCTTATCTTTAAATATTTTTCTCAGTCCACTAATGTTCTGCCATGCAGTGTAGTCCTCAAAACCTGAAAAAATCGTAAGGCCCACGAAACTCAATGAAGCATCACCATATCTGTGGAGGTCCATCAACCGCCAACCAGCCTACCCACAATTGAAAGAAACGAACAGGCAGGCCCTCTTGAGCCCACAATTCCGTCACCCACAGCCGAAGGCCTACTTGTCCAAGTTGTTTGTTGCACGGTCCATAGCCCAGCAACACAATCGCCGCTCCGAGAACCATTTCTTCATCTGCAAAATTTTGAGCATTTGACAAGCACCAGCACAATTATTTTTAGGTGATATTTGAGACGCAAAATCTTTTTGTGGCAGATTTTTTTTATTCAATTTTTCTTAAAATATGAAAATTTTAAAAATATAGCAAAATAAATATATATTGTAATTATTTATTATTTTTCAAATATTATCAAATTTTTTACGTTCTCTCTGTCTACTCTAGATTCTACACTCTCTCCTCCTACAATCTCTCATTTGTTTGCATTTTCTTTCTAAATTCTCTCGTGTATGTATCTATCTCCATACTTTCTCCTTGCATTTTCTCTCTCTTCATCTCTCTCACTCCCCACTTCCTCTCCTACTCTCTTCTCCCACATTTCTCACTGGTTATTTCCAAGGGGGGAACCATTAGTTGGTTCTCTCTGCTTTGCTGGGGATAATATCACTAAATTGAATTGAATTCTAACGGAAACGATTGTGAATATTAACCTTATTTTGTCTTTGACATAGTTATTACTTAGGCAAGGCCATTTTCTAATTATTGCCTTTTGAAATTCATTCTCGCAATGGCAAAATAATTGCTGTGGTTGGTCCATGTAGGAGAGGATGATTTACCCCATTCTCATCCTAAGGTAAAGTTAAAAAAAAAAACTCAGAACTTGAAAAAAGCAAACGATATCCTAGGCCAACCTAAGTTGCACAACCCAAATTGGGCTTTCATGTCCCAATCTGAATCTCTATCTCCCAAATTGTCCTACAACCCACGTAACAATGAGAATGGCAACAATTGCACCGAGGCATTTGATACGATTTGTTGCACACTTCTGGAATGTAAACCACACTACGAAAATTTGGGAGTGGATGTATGAAGTTACATTTAATACCAAATTGTTATAGCCTTATTTTTTTTAACACAAATTTGAATGAAAGTGAAGATAAAAAAAAAAAAGAAAAACAAGGAATGTTACCTAAACAAGCAAAAGTGCAAAACAAACCTCACTTAAAACAAAATGCCAAAAACCTGTTGCTAGCACCCGTGTTTCAATTTTACCAAGCAGTAATTTAGAAGTTTACAGTTTACGGCATGAATTTGGAGAAACAAGGATTGATTGGAGAAAGAAACTTGAGAACGGGCGTCAGCTTCCCCCCCCTCCTCTTTGCCACGTGTAAGTCTGTTGATGCCGGAGCCACACTCTCTCTGTCGCCGTCATAATCCAGCACAGGGCCATCCTTTCCGTCTCCGCGGTAAGAATCGAAAGTCAAAAAACCAACGCCTAGTCGTGGTGTACTCGATCTTACCCTGCTCCGTTTCCCATTTATTCCCTACCCGAACCTGCTGCGGGTTTAAATACATATATTCTGTGATTTCAATTCAAGAGTCCGGATCAGATCCGCTTCCCTGAATTCATTTACCAAGCCAGCTCCGATCACCTTTTTCTGCAGAACTTAGGGTCCTCCCCTCCCCACCCGGCGATTCTCCGCTGTTAGGACGTGGACCAGATAATCGAAGCGTAAATATATATTTTAGAATTATGTAGCAGGTGTACAATTGAGAGAAAGTTGTTTAACGTGATTATAGATAATGAGAGTTATGAAATCATCGTTGAAAGAAAAATTGTTAAGTATACCTATGAACTATTAGGTGGATTAAGGCGGCTAAGAAAATTGAGGTGAATGAGAGGTGCAAGGTACCATTTTCGTGATGAAATTTTCTGTGATATTGTTGACATATATGCATGTCATTTGCTATTTGAGAGACCTTATTAATTCGATGTGAACGCCTAACATGCAAGTAAAAAGAATGTTTATAAAGTAGAGAAAGAGGGTGTGAAGTATGTTTTGTTACCAGTTAGAGAGACGCCCTAGATGCTGCAAAATAGAGGGAGACTCTTTCTTGACTGTTGCCCAGTCAAAGAAGGAGATGGTTGAGGATTTGAAAGAGTCAAAGGTGGTTCAGGCACTCATTGTAAAAGATAAGGTAGTTGGAAATAAAGATGTGAGTGTAGAGGTTACTAAAGCAGTTAAGGGAGCGTTAGAGGAGTATAAAGGTGTAATCCCTAATGATCTACCTAAGAGACTACCATTATCCCACGGATATTCAACATCAAATAGATTTAGTACCTGGAGCAAGTTTTTTAAATTTACCACACTATAGGATGAGTCATAATGAAACTGAGGTAGGTCTAAGAGTTGTTGGACAAGGGGTTTATTCGAAACAATATGAGTCCTTGTGCTGTACCAGTTTTATTGATAGCTAAAAACATGGTATAACAGTGTCAAGCTATCACTGAAGAAGTAAAAATAGAAAATTGAGAAGGCAAATGCGAAATACAAGACAGCTGATGATAAATACAAGAAAGAGAAATTGTTTGGGATAACATTTTCCTGTGGGTAAGTATAACAAATTACAGTCAAAGAAGTATGATTTTTATGAAATTGTGGGCAAAATTAATAGCAATGTTTATATTGTCAAATTTTCTGATAATATTAATATTTCAAAGATATTCAATATAGTTGATTTATCTCTTTTTCATTTAGATGATACGTCTTATATGTGTTATAATTTATTTTAATTAGAAGCAGAATGTATTATAATTTATTTTAATTAAAAAATTTTATAAGATGACTTATATCTTTTATTTTTTAAAATTTAATTATTATTATTAATTTTGTGTTATTTTTCTGTTATTATTGATTATACTTTTGAAGATCAAAATTTGGATTTGACAATGTAATTAGTCGAACTGTTCAATGGCCTCAATCCGTCGAACGCTGTTGCCGGCGCAACTCGAACAGTGCCATCCACTATCCACTATCTGTCGGTTCGCTGTCTCACAAGCTTCTTTCCAACACCGGAAAACACTCCTATCCTTCTCCGTTGACTTTTGTCGGCTTCAGCGACGCTTCTCTCTGCCGGTGCCTGACTGCCGCCGCGTATCCTCAGAAGCGGAAAGGATTTCGGAGATTTTGCTACGGATGCTTGCCGTTTTTTGTCTTAGGGTTCTTGTCAGGCATTTTCCCGTTTGGCCAAGTAGATAACGATATCCGGCATCAGGACTTATCCTTCGAGATCAAACGGACACATTTCAATGTTAGATTGGACGAGAAAGATAATCAAGGTGATAAGCGTAACGATTTTGCCATTAATAGAGTGAGTTTCGGTGTCGTCGATTGGCAACCGAATTATGTTTCGAGATTCGATTACCAACCGAGAAAGCGATTGATTGTGGTTACGCCAACGTATAATCGCGCTTTACAAGTTTATTTTTTGAATAGATTAGGGCAGCTGCTGAGGTTGGTGCAGCATCCGTTGCTGTGGATTGTGGTGGATATGAACGCAGCATCGATGGAGACGGGGGAGATACTGAGGAAAATGGGAGTGACGTACAGGCATTTGGTGTGCGTCAAGAATTTCACCAACGTCGAGGACAGGGGGGGTCCACCAGAGGAATTTGGCGTTGGAGCACGTTGAGACCCATAAGCTCCATTTAAATGGAGGGTGAGCCGCCTGGTTGTTCTAGGATACTGAACTGGCATCTCCATTTAAATGCTGGTGGTCTCATCTATCCCAGAGGGTGGTTGCTTCAGAAGAATCTTGATGTTATTCTTCCCATTTAATGATGCAGCTTCAGCAGGCAATATGGGTGCCACAGGATGAAGAAAGGTATGACTTAAAGAGCAAGGCATTGATGCTTTATGAATTTTCTGTATTCGGATTAGAGAGATAGTCCCTACAAAAAAGGAATTGCTATGCTGGAAATCTCAGCCTACATTAAGAGTAATAGAGAAAGATTAGAGAAAAAAGATCGCCCCCATCACCCAAGAAAAATATTTAGAGATCAATCGGTAGTCAAGTCCTGTAAAATGCCGGAGATAGAAGCGCTTCATTCATTAGCAATTCTCTGCTTATAAACGAGTTTTAAACTTTTAGCATTTGTGTGTAGACTGAACTAACTTTGTCTTTTGTGCTTCCATTGTTTTTGGCAGTCAGAGATTGGCACTTGTGTCGTGGGGTGCCCCGAGGGTGTTGTCGCAGAGTTGGTTGCGTATGCTCTAGCCAGCATCGCAAGATTGTTTGTTTGTTTTTTGCTTTTTTTAATTCGTTTTCCCAAATTTCTCATATTGATATTCTTTCAAAGAAATGAAAATTTTTTTTTTTTTTTTTTTTTTTGAGGGATCTGCTGCTTGTATTTGCGGAGAATTAGTCGCTCATATTCAGAAGCCTGCCCTTCCAAAATCGGGTTTATGCTGTCAGCTAGTTGGTGGTAGATCCGTTCATTGTGCGATTAGGCACTTCGTCGCAATCAAAAGGACAATGTTGCTCTGTCAGGATGGTCCTTTTCTTTCATTTCTGTTTTTCTGTTTTTTTTTTTTTTGGTTGGGGGTAAAAGGATGATGGTCCTTTCTTTTACATATTCATGTGGTTGAGGAATTGCATTGCATATTCCAGTTTGTTTTTAATTTCAAATGAGATTACTACTTTGCGAGGAGAGAGTAGAGGGAGAATGTGTGGGGAGATGTAATATGAGTGTACAAACTGTAAAGAGAGAGTAAATAGAATAGAGAGAAAATATAGGGATGAGATAAAATTTAGAGAGAGAGAGAGAGAGAGAGAGAGAGAGAGAATAATTCGTAGACGAAACCTTGAAAAGTTTAGGTATGCATAAAGATAAATATATGTTTTATTAAAACTAATACTAATCTCATATCTTTTAATTAGTATTTTATAATTTGATAGAATAAAAGTATCGTCTGCATAGAAATTAGAAGAGGTTTTAGCGAAGGCGTGCGAGAGAGACGTTTAATATAAACAAAATAGTCTACTTTTTTGAAAACAAAAAAAAAAATCTTAAATTTAAACATTTTCACCAAACAAAAAGATAAAAGAACTCAAAAATTAATTACATATATATTTTAAAACATTTAATATTTTACGAGTATAATTTTACGTCACATTTTTATTAATTTTTAATTATAGCAAAAAATTATTATTATCGATTCATGAACAGATATATTTCTATAAATCAAATGACTTTCAACTTTGACAATTTATTCCTTTTTTATTTTTTATAACTCATTTAAATACATAATAGTTTAATTTAAAAGTTATTATGGACCGGTTCGGCCCGGTCCAGTTCAGATTCGGATCAACCCCAGTCCGAGGCTTGCCTTCATATACCCCCGGTCAATAGACAGACGGCAACGAAACGAAAGCAAAAATGGAGGGGTGGATCCGAACACGAAATCGACACTAACCCAGATCCCGCTGATGTCGACGAAGGCGGGGCCGAGAGAAGGAGGAGCGTGGACGCAGAGGCTGAAGGAGGAGTACAAGGCCCTGATCGCCTACACACAGATGAACAAGTCCAACGACAACGATTGGTTCCGCATCTCCGCAGCCAATTCCGAGGGGACACGTTGGACAGGCAAGTGCTGGTACGTCCACAACCTCCTCAAGTATGAGTTCGATCTTCAGTTTGATATTCCCGTCACTTATCCTTCTACCGCTCCCGAGATCGAGCTCCCTCAGCTCGACGGCAAGACCCAGAAAGTGAGTTCCCCCCCCCCCCCCCCCCCAAAAAAAAAATTTTTTTTTTTGGTTTTTCAATAATTTTTTCGGCTGGTTCTCTGTTTTGCCCTTAGATATTTTTGGTCGTTTTTGTAGATGTATAGAGGGGGGAAGATTTGCTTGACAGTCCATTTCAAGCCGCTTTGGGCTAAAAATTGGTAACTTTTATTTATTTATTTATTTAGTTTTGGTAAGTCAATTTTGGTGTTGGTTTGTTGTTCGAGCTGTTTTTGACCATGGGAGAGGTGGGTGAAAAGAACACGATTGGAATTTCACCATTTGTTGTTGGAGCATGTGCTGTGCGCCATTTGCAGAATAGGGAAGTGTAATCTTAGTCTCCATTACCTGATTCAGTTGTTTGGAATGCTTGAGTGCCCCCGTGTGTGGAGCACAGCAGTGATGTACGATTGGAATTAGAAGATGTCATGTATTATGAATAGGTTCTCAAGCTTGTGGCTCCTTACATTCGTCCTCGAGGCGGCTAAGCTATGGTTGATGTTCTGATATAGGTGCTCAGCTGTTTTTTGAATTCCATGTGGACTTGTAGAAAATCTGCCCATTTGTCTAATGCTTGGGAGTTTGATTGAAAAACAGCTACAGACCGCATGTTCATAATCAGTGAATCCGGTGGGCATAAATTTGAAATTTTCCACACACACACATGTATATATATGTATGTTGTTTGCAAAATGTTAGATAATCTGGACATCAGGAATTTAAGTTACATGGTTGGTAGGATTGTCCTGCAAAAAAATAAAATAAAATAAATTAAAAATTAGAAAAAAAAAGAGACATATTTTGAAATATTGCTGACCTTTAATATGTTTTACTTGTTTCTGGAAATGTTACTTTGGCTTCCATTTGACTTTATTTTTATCTGTTACCTTTTCCTTTCTATTTTCTTGCTCTAATTGAATTATGAAGCAAAGTGTCATGCATCTTGCTGTTAAATTGGCAGTCCTAGATTTGGCATTGCACATGCGCTTTGCTTGGGTCTTGCTCCATGGCTTGCAGCAGAGGTTCCAATCCTTGTGGATTCTGGCATGATTAAGCACAAAGACGATGCAACCTCGTCTAGTGGAACCTAATCATCCCGGCTGTAAAAGTAATGTTTTGGTCAAGAGTTCTTTTAACATAGTCAAAGACTATGAGCATTGACACATCAGAGCGGAACTTACAGGATGTCTGCTGAAGGTAAAATTTATCTGCAAAAATGCAATTTTATTGATATCATCCCAACTCTTGTGGACGTTAGATAACTTTCTGTAGCATTTACTTTACTATAAACATAATTATTTTGAGCGAAGTTGTAGCATACTGCTCCTGCAGAATGTCTTTTTATTTTTTTCCAATCAAAAACAAAACAGGAATATTGTAGGAATGTTGAGTTGCTGATATTCTGATTTAACATAGTGACGATGACTTAGAACAAGATTATTTTATATCCAATGGCAACTTATTAAATTTGAAACTTACTAGCATATGTGCTAGAATTACCCTTTATTTTCGGGGAGGGATAGAATTGAGTGATTTAAACTTGGAATGCTAATCCTACCGTATAAAAGATCCTGAATTGCTAGCTCCTGATGTTTAGGACAAAGACGGACCAATCGACTGAGTTGGTGGATTATGGGGTCTCTTGTTGGGGAGGATTAGCATTATCCTGGCAAAGTGCGTAGAGACTCATTAAATTATTTTCGAACTTCCATTTCGAGTGGTGTCTGTGGAGACTGTCAAGTTTTGCAAAAACTGAACAAATTGTCAGCCGTTCTTCCCAAGGGTCGTCATTAGCCGTAAAACAAATTTATGGAATCCGCAAACTTCACGGTGTCACGTGTCGCCGCAGTCTTGCCTAGAAGTAATCATCTGGACAGTCAACTGGCTTGCGTCATATGGAAATCTTTGCAGAATGGCGGAGAACAAACCCAATTGTCGCCCCCTCAATGACAAGTAAGGCATGAGTTCGCAAACTGAATCGCCGGCTTAAAGGAGCTGTTGGGTGGTCAAAGGGGCTCGACGCTGCGAGGTTTACGAGTAGGACTTATTACATTTGATGGCGCCAGTGCGCGATAGGTTGGCTTTATACATATCAGTGAATCTGAAGTGAAAAATCAGACTAAATGTCGATTTGTGCATGGGGTTGAGTCGTAGTGAATTTGAATATGCTGAAGTTCACTTCGCTTAATAAACCAGCCTCATTTTCAGGGTTGTTTAGGATGAAATCAAAGTCGGAATGATGAGTATTTTTTGTGAACAACTCGTTTTAATTTTATATTATTAATAAAAAAATAAAATTACAAAAACTTCTTATGATAAATAGAATAAAATAATAAAATAATTATTTCATTAAAATTAAGTAATTCAAAATTTAATATTTAAGTTTAATATAAAATACATACACACAATTATAAAAAATAACTTGATTTAACTTTGTAAACATTTGTATGATCATTCAAAATTTTATTTATCATATATATAAAACATTTTGTCTTAATGATTCATTCAAAATTTTATCATACATACAAATGTTTACAAAGTTATTAAATAAACTTTCGTATTATTAGATTTTATTTTTAATTATTTATATCAATAAATAAGTTCTAACGAGTTCTTATCAAACGACAAGTTTTAACTCTTTTTGCTTTTCATTTATTCCCCACCCCCTCCCTTTTGCTATTCTAGAAAAAAACATGAAGTTATGCATTGCATAACATTTGATGTGCGACAAGCCTTTAAAAAGCTTTTCATGCCTCAACCTAAAATAAAAATATCATTCGGTCTTCTTACTTAAAGACATGAAAAACCACCATTTAGTTTTGCAACTTCCTTATAAGATGAAGAGTTGCTTAACGAGGCAAAGCAAGTTTCTGCCAACTGAGGCTTTACATCATGCCACAGATTAAAAACCTCTTCTTATACCTTTCCGCTTCAACCCCTGTGTTTGCCAATTCGAAAGCACCTCGATTAGAAGATAGGGCCGGCTGCAAGAATCTCCTCAGTCAGCTTCTTGCCTTTTCCAATCTTGTGGCCCGTAAATACCTCAAAATTCTTCTTGAACAGACCAGCCAGCTTCAGTAGGGTGTTCTGGTAAGCTGTCTTGTTCGACCACTGCAATTCAACGAAGTTAACGACATCAACGGAAGATAAGAGGGAGTCAGGATGAGTGCCAAAAGGAGAAAACAAATTCAACTTACAGTATTTGCAGGATCAAGGATTTCTGAGGGCACACCCTCAATATCAGTTGGGATTTCAAGTCCAAATACTTCAGTCTTCCTGTAATTTGCCATCAGTAGGCTCCCAGAATGTATTGCGTCAATGATTTTCCGAGTGTATGCTAACTTGATACGGCTTCCTGATCCGTAGCTGCAGAGATTGTGATGATTATGGACCAAACAGAAAATAATGGTTTGAGCGTGTCAGGTTACATACCTTCCACCTGACCAACCGGTGTTGACGAGCCATCCTGTGGCCCCGTACTTCTGCATCTTTTCAGACAGCATTGCTGCATACTTGGTAGGATGCAGCATTATAAACGCTGCACCAAAGCAAGCTGAAAATGTTGCCTGTGGCTCCTTAATGCCATCCTCTGTTCCAGCCACCTGTTTAATAGCACAAAATTCTCCTTGTTTGTTAAAAAAAAATTGTCGCTAAACTGCCTTATCAAGTAGCAAGGGGATGCGGACATGTTTAGAATGGATCTACTTCAATTGTTGAAGAAACAGAAGGTTCAGTGAAGTACCAGTGCAGTATAACCACTGATGAAATGATACATGGTCTGAGCCAAGCTCAGCCTGCTTACTGGTGGGAGCACACCGAATGCATCACATGCCAAAAGGATGACGTTCTTTGGATGGGGACCCACACATGGAATCTTAGCATTTGGAATGTACTCTATGGGATAAGCTGCCCGTGTGTTTTCTGCAACAAGAAGTGCCAAATTCAATGGCAATGTAGTGGTTAGAAGAAAGGCTCTTATACACATGCTTAGATAAACACGGATGGGCACAAAATACACAAGAAAATTATTGATAGTATACCTGTGACAGAGTTGTCTATATAATCCACTTGTCGAGTATGCTCATCAAACACAACATTCTCCAACACTGGCAAACACATCAGGTCTTATTCAGTATCTCCGAATACAAGATGCTGAGGGAGTCGCTAAGTCGAAGTCATCATATTTTGATAGCATTAACAGTGAAGAATGACCCTTGATTATGTTTCATCAGTAAAATTGGGAAGTTGCTCAGATATTTACCGGTGCCAAACTTGATTGCATTCCAGATATCAGGCTCCTTCTCTTTTGAGAGATCAATGCACTTAGCATAGCAACCACCCTCAATGTTTGCCACACCATTCTCACTCCAGCAATGTTCATCATCTCCAATTAAGTACCTATTATGATCAGTAGACAGGGTTGTCTTCCCAGTACCTATGACAAACAAAACCACAGGGCAGTACCTCAGAAGCAACACTATAACAGAAAGGACTATCAACTAAAGATTGTAAGAGGCACATATCAATTGGCGGCTGACTCCTCTGCATTGCATGACGGACGATGACCCACCGATACCATACCTGATAATCCAAAGAAGAGGGCCACATCCCCATCTTTTCCCATATTGCAGCCAGAGTGAAGGGAGAGAATTTGACTCTTAGGCATGAGATAGTGCATTAGGCTGAAAAGGCCTTTCTTCATTTCCCCAGCATACTGGGTGCCAAGAATGACCATCTCCCTCCTAGAAAGATTGATGTCTATGCTAGTAGAGGAAGTCATGTAGTGGGTGTATTACATGGGAACTGTCCGGCATTGTATATAGTAAAGTCCGGATTCCCAAAGTTCTCCAGCTCTTCAAGAGTGGGTCGGATGCACCTGTAACCCACCCAGTTATCATAGTTCGCTAAGCTAACATGTTATTGCATCTCTACACTAGCCCCCTTGCCTCACTAATTTATTCTGTATAAAAGGTGAAACTACTGGGAGCACATAAAGCATCAACATTCAAGCATAGTCACCTAGCACATGAGCAATGCTTGACATGTACAGAAAGTTTAATTATACCTTTCATAAAATTCCAAGCGATCCATACGCAAAAACAGAAACCTGGCCTGTGATTTTGCAGTGGTACTTACATGTTGTGCATGAACAAGGAATGATAAGCCCTGGCAGATACAATACGGACTTTAATACGGTGCTCTGGGTCCCAATTCAGAAACTGATCATTCACAAACACCTGCAAGTCGAAAATAAATAGATTATCACAAACAGAGGCCAAAGTTGCACAATTGCACAGAATACCAATACACGTGCTTTGTTGGAACCACAACATAATTAGTAGAATAGTTTTGTTTCATAAACATTAATCGGACTATGGTTAAAGTCTAAACTACTGGTGGGTCCAGTCTGCCACCAATTGGGCCCATGACAGAAAATAACAAAGCAGACAGTTGAGCAGGATAGATAATCATTCAGACAAGGACCTATAAATGAGACACCATTTTTTGGTGGGGCCACATTATAATCATTTTTTGTTTTTATTGTGCCATGTACTTTGCCTGTGAATCATATGTGTTGTTAGCCCACTTACATTGAGTGGCATCTTAATGCTGGGCCTAATGACCTGACCCTTCCTTACAAGTGGGACCTATTGTATTATGTGGCTTTGGAGACGCAAAGTGAGGAAGATAAATCAAGAGAAAAATAAATCACTCCAAAATCTTGACTGAAGAATCGATGACCTCTTACCATAAAGCTCAAGCATGGGTGGCAAATTGATGGCTTGTGCTTCAGTGTTACGACAATTCAACCCAAAAAATATAAAAAAAAAAAAAGATCCTGACCACGATCAAAAAAGTATTGTAACCTTGTTGGATCCCAACAGGCAATAGTGCAAGTGACCCGGACCCATTATGGGTAAGTCACACCAAACAAGGAAATCCAATCCACTTTGGTGAATCTAAGCACTACGCACCAACTCGTGTGGATTTGCCGCCACACCATGCCATTAAGGTCGAACGACAAAAATGGGTGGTTCCACTTCTGTTGGGACCTCAACCTTTGGGATAATTCTATCTAGAGATATAGACACCCTCTCACTGTTAACTATGCTTACAATAGATCCACAGCTTTCATAGTCCATCTGACAGCACATAAAGACTCCAAGCTGTGAGATTAGATTTTCCTTTTCTAACTGCTAAATATTGTAATCTTGTTGGATCCCAATGGGTAATAGTGCAAGTGACCCGGACCCATTATGGGTAAGTCACACCAAACAAGGAAATCCAATCCACTTTGGTGAATCTAAGCACTAGTCACCAACTCGGGTGGAAATCCACATTACTACTGCAATTTGCCGCCACACCATGCCATTAAGGTCAAACGACAAAAATGGGTGGTTCCACTTCTGTTTGGGACGTCAACCTTTGGGATAATTCTATCTAGAGATATAGACACCCTTTTCACCGTTAACTATGTTTACAATAGATCCACAGCTTTCATAGTCCATCTGACAGCACATAAAGACTCCAAGCTGTGAGATTAGATTTTCCTTCTCTAACTGTTAAATATCCGCACCTTGCAACAAAACAAATTGACCATGGGATAAGACTGGCACTCGGTAAGCATTACTGGCGTCAACAAATGGAAAGTCACACGTGGCTACTGGTTAGCCAATCATGCATATCATCAGTGTAAGAAATTTCAGATTTTGAACCAGTCCACTGACTTCATCACCATACAATATGACAGAAAAAAGTTGTAAATATGAGTAAATAGGATGCGTTTGGTACTCAAGATTTAGATATTATATTATTATAACTATTGATCATAATAAATGATATGATTATAAATATACATCTCCAATTATGATAGTGTAATTTGTACACGCAACTAAAACACAATTTAACAAAGAAGAGAAATGTTAGGTTCGCAAGTCACTAAAGAAAAAGAAAGTTTAATATTGTCTCTTTTTATACCAATACCAAAAATTAAAAAAAGATATTTACTGTTCTACACATTTCATGACTTCTTCAATTGGAAAACACTTTTCAATTATAAATTATGAGTTTAGAGGGTAGTTGCATTTTTATGTTACCAAAAAATCAATTACCTCTTATTCTCTTTTGTCTATTTTTATCTCATGTCTATTTGTATTCTTCTCTTTAAACAATTTATCTAAAGACAATTAATTAATAACTTTAACACAATATACTTTTCATATTCGCTTGAATGCATTTTTAATATTCACTTGAATGGACTTCTCAAGTCTCAATTTCATGACTTTTCCTCTATCATTAGTTATGTACACATTCAAGATGATTGAAGTTTAAAAGCCTAGATATTCATTTCATTTACATAGGAAGCTTACAAGTCTTCTAGATGCTACCTGTCCACCATATAAAGTGTCTTATATGCCATAAGAAAAATGGTGTTTGATCATGACTTCCAAGATATAAAAGCCACAAACTCTGTGACCTATGACAAAGGAGCTTTCTACAGGTTTAGAAATCATCTACAAGATTTCTTGAATTTCATGATGGTTAAATGCTTCTATTTGTTAAGTAATTTTATCTTCTTTGATATATAATTTGGTAATATTAGATAGTTCTTACTTTTAGTGAAATTACCAAATTTTAAGGAGACTAAGGTTAGAGCTTTATTGCATCTTAATATTTTTTCCAAGTTCAAAGAAATAGATAAAATTTTATTATTTATTTTGAGCCTATATGTCAGTATTTTTATTATTTATTATTTTAAAAATATTTTTTTTATTTTTTGAAAATGATATATTTCCATTTCGACGAATTTCTTCACATTAAGCCCAATTTGGAGCCATTATTTTCTTCTCTTTATTTTCATTAAATGTTTTCATTCATTTAATCATCCATAACCTATATTAAGGACAAATATTAGTTGTAAAATCTACCCTTGAAAAATTAAACCAGAGAAATTAGTACTATCAAACAAACTTTCATCATTTTACAACAAAAATTTTTGGTTCAAGTATAGAATAGTATCCTCATCTAGATGTACTTAGTACTAGCATTAATTTATTGTAATTCTAGATTATTCACCCATAATAATATTGTTATTATCAATACAGTTTCATTGTGTTTGTCAGAAAAAATTTTGAATGTTGTATACTCATTTTCTAACCTCAAAGTAGCATGTAATAGGCTAAATTTATTTTCAAAGTTTTAACCTCCAAAAAAACATTCACACATAACACAAATAATAAACTAGTTTATGAAATAAAAGCAAAGACAAATAAGCTATGGAGAACCATCAACCAGACCAAATGGCCACCAAGCATTTGAAGCTTGGAAACGGTGAGATTTAAGAGGGATATAAGACACTCTATAGCTTTTATTTAGAACTCACAAATCACTCCCTCCCCAACAAACAAATAATAGCTAACATCTAACCATTTTGAGTTAATATTAAATTAGTGGTTAAGTACCTTTTCCAATGAGTTCAGGTAATCAACAGCTCGTTCTCTGTTAGTCAAGAAAGTATGTTCATCCATTTCAATATTGGGTGAGCCCCTGTAAAGGGAAACCAAAAGCTTATTAAATCGATTTTTAGTGATCTTAAGGTTGATGAAATAGAAAAGTCACATGCAAGGGAGTTCAATGATGCATGGAAGCCAACTTACTTTCCCCACCAAAGTTCCTCTTCGGTTGTTTCATCCTTAACAACACGCTTGTCCCTTGGTGACCTGCCTGTCTTTGCCCCAGAGAGTGTTGCTAACGCGCCACTCGATGTTATGAACGACCCCTTCTCATACTTGATAGCTTGCTCGTAGAGCTCTGCGGCACATTAATTCAAGCATGTATACATCACATTAGAGCATTATGATATTCTGGTTAACGGATTCTTCATATAATTTACTCTATTTTGCAAATTTGTGACCGGCTTAAACAAAAAAATTTCTCCAATACTACATATATTTGGAGTACAATCTCACAATATCATCACATATTAAACCATCCCTTGAAATGGTATTTTTACATTACAATGATGTTCTCGCGTTACTAATTTATTCATGCAAACAGCTACCCCTTTCCTGTTGTTGTAAAGGAGGAAATGAGTTCAAAATGCTCTAATTCTGACACTTCAAAATTTATCTTTTTTCTTGTTAAATCATGAGGGTAGAGTCATAGCAGTTGCATAACCACTTTCATGAGTAGAAACAAAGCAGAAAACTGCCAAGACAAACATATCGGTGGGCACTCTAGTGGGTGAAGTTTTATGCACACTCTGTCAAATCCGAAAGTAACTGTCTAGGACCCTGGTGACCGGAGCCACATACGGAGATTTAAAATAACTGTTTGGTAATGTTCACCCTTTTTTTTTTATTTGAACATTGTAACGGATACCAATTTTATATGTCATATGAATATAATTAGCTTCTACTTTGATTTTTTTTTTCAACTGAATTTCATTTAATTTTTTAAAAATTTTTAAATAATCCATCTTTCAATTAACTTAGACAGTGGCCGCTCAAAGCCCAATAGAAAGTGAAAGGCGAAAATATATATTAAATAAATAACAATGAAATAATTAAGAGTGATTTGAAAAGAATGAATCAACAATACCTGCAGGAGAAAGATTGTAGAGGACGTGAGTGAACTTGAGGGCACTATCGCTATCGGCGAAAGTTGGGGCATAGTGGTGAGGATGTGCTACGTGCGTCACCTTCTGACCCTCTGATTTCCTCGCCGGATCCCCTCTCACCACCTTCGGCCCTGTCTCCCTCGTCAATGAGGCCAACGATGCACTGTGCCACACCGTAAATTAAAAAAAATAAAAACAAAACAAAACAAAAAAACCGACAGTAAAACTTGAAAATTTCCAAAATTCATTAAAAATATATTGGATTTAACACAAATTGAAAAACACTGTTTAAATTTTTTTAATAATTTGATTTATATATTTTTAAATTATTAATAAATTTATATTTATCTAACAATCAGACTAATTCAATTTAATTTATTATATTTTTAATACTTAATTTTTTTTTTTCTAAGTGCTATCGAGCGTAGAGTGTTTAACTTTTTCTTCTATTGTTATGTGATATTTTTATCAATTTAATAAAAATATAAATATTATATAGTTACCTAACAATACTATCAGAAAAAAGTAATATCAGAAATATACGAGCGAATTGCGAGCTGTAACAGAAAAGTCCGATTTATATTTAATTAATTATCAAATGGTTGCTTCACCTTATGGACTGGAGCTGCTGTTTCTGGCGCTCCTCCTCGGAAAGGGTGGTGAAGAAGGCTCCCTGAGTTCCGGTGATGGGCGTGGTCGGTGTGGATCTCTTCCTCTGAAGAGAATGGAGCTCGTCGATTGTTTGGGCTCTGACTGGTGTCGTACTGTCGTCATGACACACATCGCTTGAGTCACTTTCTTTCTTCCCCTGCGTTTGAATTTTGGGCAGCTCCTTGCGCCCTGTTCCGCCGCCGCCGCTGCTCTTCCTATTGCTCGATGAAAAGCTGAACTCTTCATTATCTGCCATCTTTTCTAATTTTTTTTTGTTTTATGCAAGAAAAATGATCTAATTGATTCTTCTCAAAACAAAATCTCGGCAGACAAAAAAAAAATTACAACTAATCTTGAACGCGTACAAGTGTATAGAAATTTTGAAAATAAAACAACGACAAAATGAGACGAATTAGAAAAGATCTCAACCATGGAGATAAGGACGGAATGCGAGAATCTAAAGAAATGCGGATAAAAATGCCACGAGAGGAAGTTTTTGAACGAAATGAAAGAGAAGCTCGGTCTTTTAGCTCACATGAAATGTAAGTGCGTGCAAATCAGGAAAGCAGCTGTTCCGTCCGTTAATTATTACTATTTGGTGATGGGGGGGCGCCTTCCACCGAAGCTTCCCTTTATAAAGGCTTCTTTGGTAAGCCAAGACCAAACTAGAGAGACCACCGCGAAGCTAACCATGGTTTCTTCAGTTTGACCATAGTTGAATTTGTTACTTTCCAACAAATGAATACGAGAATAATACTAAATATTATAAAAAAGAATTTAATTTATTTTTTTTTATCAAATAAAATTATTTATTTTAATAAAGATATATTTTATAATAAATTGATAAATTTTTTGGTGATATTCAACATTATTTAAACTTAAAAAGTAATAATATTTTCAGGATCAAGATGCGATTGATCGTAAAACAAATTCGTCCTTATGTATGGCAATTCATCGGACACCTCGTCTGAAAAATGAATTCAAAGGTAAAATCGTATTTGTTAGTCGATTTGAAATTAAAGCTCTCGGGAAACCAGGGAGACGAAGCACAATGTCATACAGAGAGAGTCAGGTCCCGCGCACACGAGTTCTGAACTGTTTGATCCATTGTTAACAGCTGTTGGTTTTTCAACTTCTTCTGATCACAAAAACCTTCGACCGGTCAGCCTGACTCGAACGTTGATTAAACTGTTATTGCTGTGCCGCAGGGTTTTGGAGTCTGGCCTTGGTTCATTGGATTTGGCCCGGCCGTGCTTGTTCTCCCGGGCGGCGCTTCTAGTTTCTATGTTCTAATTCACTTTTCCGATATCATCGTATTGAAAGTTTATTTACATTTAATAGTATTCAAATAATAATTTTTATAGAAAAATAAATAAAAATATTAATTAATAATTTTGTTCTCTCGGCCAACAAATATATGATTAATGCATCACAATAATTTTTTTATTTTATTTTTAACCCCAAAGAGATGAAAAAAAGGCCTTCGAGCAAGTTATTGTTTTTCTCATCACGCGCAATCGGTCCAACGGAAAAAAGGAATCGCTAGTCACCGATTTGGGATCTCACCCACGCGCGAGCCCCCAATAATCTGCAGCCACAAATAAACCACTTCTTAATCGACACGGGTGGGTAACGGGTCAACTCAATTGTGTACGCGTAATGTTTGCAAAAACTATTGATTACGTGTACAGCTCATCACCTAATAGACGCACACACTTTCTCTTACATTGAACTTGTTGGTATCACTTACCAATGTACAAAAAGCTTTTTTTTTTTTTTTTGCCTTAATTCGCGTAACAAACCTAAGCATTGTGCTCGAAGGTTAATTGGGTCGCGTCCAACGTACGCTTACGACGGAGAGCCAATGAATGTAGTCAATAAATTAAATTACGAAGTCGATAAGTTAAGTTGGAACATATCAATCTCCGAATTTCTCCTTTCTTTTATTTATACATGGAGAGCAACTCCGCATATTATAAGGAAATTCTTTTGTATACAATAAAAATGTTAATATCATAAAACTAAGAGCCAAATTAGAACTTATTAATGTAGTAAAAGGCAAAGCTAAATCATAACTTGCAACAAATAATATTAACTTAATCAACCATTTGCCGATCATTTCGGGATAAACATAGAAGCTCGGATGCTTAGATGCATGATCATTAAATTTAAAGACGTTATCTGCGGCAGACTTCATGAAAGGGGCAAGAAAACGTCCCCCTTGGCTTTTTCAATCCTTTTTTTCTTTTCTTTTTTAAGTTAATCTCTTTTTAAATCTCTTCAGCCGCTCGATCGTACAATGAACGGGTAAAAGGTAAAATAGAGACTTTTCAGATGGAGAAAAATGCACGTCGTCCACGTCGTCTTCGGGGAAGGGATCAGGGTCAAGAGACAATGGGCGCGAACCCATGGAGCATTATCCAACTAGTGGAGCTTCTCTCCTTATCATGGCTTTAAAATTGCTGACAGTGGCAGGGCTCGAAAGTCAAAATGCCGTCGTTTCATTTCAATTGTTATATTATTTGTTGGTTACGCCGTTTTATTTTTTTAATCACAGCACTAATATGCTTCACACAATAGCCAGGCACAAAACGTGGAACTTCAAAGCCCAAGGAAGATCGCCGTGGCCGATTGGTCTCGATTCATCATTTTAAATATTGCTTGAATGATCTCATAACACTTGACAATCAATTGAATTTTTAAATTATGGATATCTACAAAGACTGTACATTTATGCATTATGAATGGAATTGGTAATCTTACAAAGAAGCTTATGCGGAAATATTAATTTGCTTGTGAAATTAACAATATGTTATCGGTTGCCACCACAACCGTAAAAATGATCTCCTTTTCAACGATAAAGATTATAAGAAATCGAATGAGTGCGTAGTTAGGTTAACGATTGATTGGTTGGGCCATTGACCTCTCTGCCTCCTAGCTCTTCCCCTGCATGTCCAAAATGCCAAATGCGAATACAAATATCTCTCTCTCTCTCTCTCTCTCTCTCTCTCTGTTTTTTTTTTTAATTCTTTGTCCCGACCCGAACTACGAAATCTATTGCTTTTTATTGCTTTCAGTTGGTTTAAATGACAAATCTATTTTATTTTATCTTACTTGTCAAGTAACAACGAATTAATTGTTAAAAAAATATTACTGTGTAATTATATTTAATAAGATATATAATAGTCATAAAAAGATAATAAATAATTTTTTATTTTTATTTTTTGTGTCAATAAAAGTATATTTAATTTATATATTTTACATTTACCACGTGTCTAAGGGGGGGGGGGACACCGGACAAAGGTGAATTCTTTGGATTCGTTTTGAATATCCAGAGGTTTAGGTGCGTTATAAAGATTATCGTGTTCTGTAAAAGTACAGACAAAAATATTAAGAGTAACAATCAATCAATCAATCAATCAATATTTTACATATTAATTTACCAATAAATCAAAATGTTTTTATATATATTCTCCACCGGCGTGTTTACCGAGTCAGGGGCGCTGCATTTGGTGAGGGTCGCATCTCGTCAGGGTGATATTTCGTAATCCGGCATCATCTGCCTCGTTGGGCGGTGGCAGCCTAATCATTTCCATTAACTCGTTCTCTTTACGAGTCTAATTCTATGATTTTGAGCATCTCGAATTGCATGAACTTCAAGTCAATCCGTTATTATTTTATTTCAATAGTAAAATTTTCATTTAAAAAATTAAATCAAAACAAGAATAAATGATGGGGACTATAATTAATATTCTTAAGATCTTCTCTCTGTTTTTTTTGGTTCTTTTTTGAGTGTTCAATTTTTCTGAAAATAAAAACCTGGAACCGAGGCACTTTCTATTGGAAGACAATTTTCTATTGCTCGTAGTTCATATAATCTGAGCTGCGTGTCAACTAATCCATGTTGACATCGAATCACAATAGAAAATTTAATTTGGAAAATAAAATTAGTAGCACAACGCGGTATGACGACATTTGAGGACATTTGGGAGCCAACCCGCTGCAATTCAACTTCACGCTGTTTTAGAGCAAGAAAGCGATGTACGTGATGTCGAAAAATTGGGAAATAAGCCTACAATTTTGGGGATGGAAATACGACGGTGTGTGAGTGGTTGGATGGCCATTTTTTCTCACTTTGGTTGGGAGTGGATGTTTGCTGAGAGAGCTAAATGGGAAGCAACCCAGTATACTGACTTGACTGGGCAATTAAATTTTGGAGACAAAAGTAGCCCAATAATCTGAGCAAGAAATTTCAATCACAACTTCAAAGTCCGACCTTTCCCACCTTACCCTCTTGCTATAATACTCTACGGCCCACTGACCCACAAAAGCCCTGATTACGACAACCAGTAGATACAACTGCCTTATCTGTACTACTTTTGTCAAACCGACGGACAAAGTGCCGCGATGTGACTTCACCCCCCCCCCCCCCCCCTCCTCCTCATCCTCTCAGTTGCAATGTAGAGGCGAGGCGTTAAACAGCAAGCGGATCTATTCAGTTTTGAGACCAATTATTTCAAAATATTTTAAAATATCAGTTTATTGAATTTATAATTATTTAAAATTTGAAATATTGAGACTTTTAAGTCAACCGAATTTTAAGTTCAATAAATTTAAGAAGAATAAAAATAAAATTAGTTTAGATTTCAAGTCATTAAATTTTAAATTTATTGAATTTCAAACATATTTAATTTTAGATATAAGTATTGTTTGAGTCTTTTGAATTTTAAATTTTTATATATCTTGTTTTATATAAGTATTGACATTTATGATCAATATAGGTTAAACTGAATCAAATCTCAAACAAATTGAATTATGTTAAGTTTGAGGCACATTTCCCCATCTCCATCGCAACAGACACCACACCAGGGCCTCAAATTGCCCAGTTCCTTAATAGCGCCTGTCATCGATCTAATCTTTAGATTTTACTGCCACGTTGACTCACAAACAGGGCCTATTTCACAGGTCCCAGGTCCAGCCCAGTAATTAAAGATGGACAAAGAAAATGTAGTGCGCACACGTGTCTGGGGACTGAAGAAGAGGGAGGGGAGGGATAGAACGGGGATGAGTGTGGATAAAACGCGCGTGGCAAACCGCCAATCAGAATTGAGAAACCCAATGCGAGAGATATCGCATTCCCCTCCGCAACGACATCTCATGGATTTTCTGAAAGAAAAGAATTTAAAAATCAGTTTCCGCCAACGGCCAGGCTCCGTTGAGGAAAGTCAACAGTTATTGTGGCAGACCAACTGCGAGCCTCCAACGTCAAAGATAAAAAGCCAAAAAAAAACAAAGGGGCCAAAAACCAATAGCAGAACCGAACCCAGGAAACCCCGGGTCCCTTTGCGCGCGCCGAACCTCCACGGCTCCACCCAATCTCCAGGACGCAGGAGCTCGTTGAACAGCCCATAAGCCTCCTGCCGGGCATGGCTGTCTTCAGCGGTTTCGCCACCGTCCTGGGCGGTGCCAAAGTGGAGACTTTCTCGTTGAATTCGGCATCTTCCTCGTCGGCGGCGGTGGCGCCCGTGAGTGTTCATTTGGCTCCGCCGCTGCAATTGTGCTTGTTCTGCGGACCACACAAGAACTTTCACAGGAGAATGTTGACGCCGAGAGGAGGAGGGGTGAGATGCGAGGTTGCGGCTTCGACCGATGTCGAGATTGAGAGCGACGCCAAGATCGATCCGGCTATGGCTTCCAGCTTGTCTGCTCTTGAACAGCTCAAGACCTCCGCCGCTGATAGTTAGTTCCCATTTTCACTTCTCCATATGTCGATGTTTCAGCTTTAGAATTTTGACATTTTCGTTTTCCTGGATTTTTGCTTTTATATATATATATATTGAGTAACTTTTGATTAGCAATTACTTCTGTTACATAATTCGGTCAAATAATAATTCCCAAGACGTCATATCATGAATATTATTATAATTCCCACTTACGTTGTTTGACTGATATTATCACTATTCAACTCCATCAGGATATACGAAGCAAAGGGCCAGCATTGTGGTTATTGGGCTTAGTGTTCACACTGCCCCAGTTGAAATGCGCGAAAAACTTGCCATTCCTGAAGCTGAATGGCCCCGAGCCATTGGGGAGCTTTGTAGCTTGAATCATATTGAAGAGGCTGCTGTTCTTAGCACCTGCAACAGAATGGAAGTGTATGTTGTGGCCCTGTCTCGTCATCGTGGGGTGAAGGAAGTGACTGAATGGATGTCAAAGGTCCTCTCTTCTTCAAACCTGCTCTGCTGCGAATTCTAAGAAACATCTCATTTTAAATTCTTAGTTTACTTTGTCCCTAAAACGTGATGTTCATAGGATGAAGAAGTTTGGGACGTTGTTGCTTAGATGACTTTTTAGCAAATAAAATCATCTGAACAGTTGCTAGTTATCAGTTTTTGAATTGTTTTTATCATTGTTGTCTAGAAAGCTCAATTACTTCCTGTTTTATACCTATGTGATTTTTGCTTAAATTCTTATTGCATGTGATCGTTGCTCACTTTTAACTGGGGTTGTTAACTGAATTAACATCGATTTCAAAATTTTAGATTTCCTAATAAAACAGAGGTTTCTCTTGGTGGCAGACAAGTGGCATCCCTGTTTCAGAAATTTGCGAACATCGTTTTTTACTGTACAACAATGATGCTACACGGCATCTCTTTGAAGTATCTGCAGGCCTTGACTCTCTTGTTCTTGGAGAAGGTCAAATTCTTGCTCAGGTTAAACAAGTTGTCAAGGTTGACCAAGGAGTTGTTGGCTTTGGAAGGAACATTAGTGGGCTGTTTAAGCATGCGATCTCTGTTGGAAAGAGGGTGAGAACTGACACAAATATTGCCGCGGGGTCTGTCTCTGTGAGCTCTGCTGCCGTTGAACTTGCTTTCATGAAGCTTCCTGAATCATCACATTCTACTGCAAAAATGTTGGTGATCGGAGCTGGCAAGATGGGAAAACTCGTGATCAAACACTTGGTGGCAAAGGGATGCACAAAGATGGTTGTCGTGAACAGGACCGAGGAAAAAGTTGCAGCTATAAGAGACGAGCTGAAGGATGTTGAGATTATTTATAAACCCCTCGCAGAGATGATGACTTCTGCTGCTGAGGCTGATGTGATTTTCACAAGCACAGCATCTGAGACACCGCTATTCCTGAAAGAGCATGTTAAATATCTCTCTCCAGTTGCTTCAGAAGTTGGGAGTTTGAGATTATTTGTTGATATCTCTGTTCCTCGGAATGTTGGCACCTGTGTTGATGATGTTGATAATGTACAAGTTTACAATGTTGATGACCTTAAGGAGGTTGTCACAGCTAACAAAGAAGATCGTTTCAGAAAAGCAATGGAAGCTCAGGCAATTATTGCCGAGGAATCAAGACAATTTGAAGCTTGGAGAGATTCATTAGAGACAGTTCCTACCATCAAGAAATTGAGGGCCTATTCTGAGAGAATCAGAGTTGCAGAATTAGATAAATGCCTATCAAAAATGGGTGATGATATTTCAAAGAAAACAAGGAAAGCTGTGGATGACCTCAGCCGTGGTATAGTGAATAAGCTTCTTCATGGTCCAATGCAGCACCTGAGATGTGATGGAAATGACAGCCGAACGCTAAGTGAGACGCTTGAGAATATGCATGCTCTTAACAGAATGTTCAGCCTTGAGACAGAAATAGCGGTCTTGGAACAAAAGCTCCGAGCTAAACAAAGCCAGAAGTAAGATTCAATGACTGATGACACATGTGTCCACTTCCACCGAAGTGAGTAGGGAGAAACTCTCTCAGCTAATTGTGAGTTTTGACCCTGTTTCAGTCTTTACAGTTATTTGGAATTGCAGGTTCCTGCAGGTATCCTTCAGTTCATTTTTTGGTTGTAAGGCTGTCCATAACTTATGTTTGGGCTTTGCTCATGATCTGCTGCTTTCATGACTGGCTTTAAACCCACTAGGAGTCTAGGATACAATTGAGTAACAATGTGAATCTGTTCTATGTAACGATCTGTCCTCGAATTTATGGCCTGAATCTCATAAGCTGTCCTTGAAATTCTATGACATCATTTTAAAATTTTCAATATAGAGATGGATTTTTATGGGCAAGCATCCTTTATAGCGGTCTATTGACCTCCCTTGGAATAAAGTTTTCGCGATTTCACGTTTACTTTTTCTATGCCTGTGGGCTTGGCATGAAGTTTGAATAAGTTGGCTGCGATGCCTTTTCAATACCACAATCTCTTTCATAGTGATAATGATTCTAGACTCTTACGAAAATCCAAACTTGATTTCAATCCAAAAAGACTCATGCTTTCCGGGCCCTTTGGAACGAGCATCAGCCCATGCATCTAGTTAAAGCAGAGCTTTATTCATCCTAGGCCCCATTACTAGCCCCTAAAAACACGTGACGTGCTGAACAAGAAAGTGACATAATCCTATGTAAGACGAGCTAGGCCGAGACAAAAATTATCCTACCCTCTGTAAAACCTTTTCAACCCAGCGCAGTTTTGTTCAATTGCACTGCGGGAAGATGCTAGAGGTGATAATTGGACCTTGCTTGGATTTTTACTGACAATTCAAAACACGTGGAGAAGGTTTTCAGAGAATTTATTCCGTGGGAATCTAAATAGCAGCGCATGGAGAGAAGTCTCGCAAGTGCCTTGCTGTCATTTGGTAAGCACTCTCAGCAACGGTCGTTCCAAGTCATGCTATCAAGTTGATCTGTCACTTGCGTTTCCAATAGGACAACACCAAGGCTAAGCAATCAAAGTGACGAGAAGTCACTCCACTCTTTTTGGCCTGTCGTAACTATCTCTTGTCTTTTATCACCTACTGCAAACACAATTGGCACGCATTAAGTATCGGGTGACAGCTGTCTAGCCATGTATCGTAAATCCATCCAAAGGGATGGGCTGGCGTAAGCTTGCAGAGATCATTTACGGAGATTTGGCACCATATCGAGCTAGAGTTTACACTTCCTGGGGCAAATTAAGCACCGACTTGGATTGAGGTTTTCCAGCCAATTTCTTATTTGAGATCCCTCTGAGGCTATATTTCAAGAGCTTGCCCGGATCCACACTTAATGTCTGCTTTGATTTGTCGTTCTCTTTTTTAGTGTTCAAGTAGACCAGACCCGTAGAAAGACTACAGAACTGACGACCCAAAATTCACATTGATAGTCATGTTGGCAACGTAGTAACGTAAAATGTGGACATGGAAGAAGCTCGCATTTTGTGTCCCCATTAATTTTAGTGCCAGGAACTAAGAGGATGGTCCCTAATTAGCATGTGCTCGCATCTACATCATTATGCCTTTAGATTTGATCTGAAACAAGCCTGGTCCATCCCCATCATTGGTTTACCTGGTAAATTCGAACAGAACCACGCTCTAAACCGCGGGTCATGCTCTCAAACGTGGACCCAAGGCTATATAAAGAAATCAAAAACAGCTACTAGAGAAGGAGAAAGAGACTTGGCATTGCGAGGAAATAGGATGGAATCTCATCGAGATGGGAAAAGGGTTGTTACCGTTTGCATCGACATTAAATCCCCAATCGAATAGGGAAAAACAGAGAGAGTGAGGGAGGGAGAGCAAGTCGTTGCAGCATTCGAACTTCGAAGAACTTTGGCTGGTTGCAATGAATAGATTGAGCCAAAAACAATGCATGTAACGGAAATTTGCAACAAGTGGCAATGATTGCGCAAGGAACCTAAAGCCCGCCATCTGCCACACAAGGGGGGGTCTAATTAAACCCTCTGTAAAGGCACTTTATAATTTGTTAAATTCATGGGGAGGCAGGTATCATAGCTACATAAATGATTCAATCATCATTTCAAAGCTCTCCCCTTTAGCCACTACCGCAATCATTCTGTCCTTTTAGACGATTCCAAAACACCAATCTCCTGCCACTTTGGTTTTAATTGACGCACCAACCTATTAAAAGACTGAAAAGGATAAGAATATTAACTATCGCAACCACTTCAGAAAAAAAAAAAAAAACAATCAAAAGAACTAGAAGAATATTTAAAATAGTTTTGGGTGAAGACACAGTATTTACACACTTTGTTTTTGTTTTTTTTAATCCTCTGTTGGGTAATGTTCCCAAGAGAGAAAATTAGAAGCTAAGTGAAAAACTTCAAGTTGTAAAATGGCTACAAAGGCAAATGAACAACAAAGACACATTCAGGCTCTTACTCTCAAACCGCAAAGCTGGTAAATCCTACAAGTAGAAATGGGGTTAAAATTCCCTCTTGACAAATGCCCTTGCGATCGGATCTCTTTGATAATCACAAAACAAACGACAACGCTTCGACATCCATCCAATCGCATCCAGTGTCTCTTTCTCTCTCTCTCTGACTATCATCATCTTCTCTGGCAGAAAGGCCCGTGCCGTCTGCGACCAACTTGTCCCCATTTCGATGCTAATGTAATCTCCATATCCAACGTAATCAACTCTTTTCATCCTCCTTTTTAAATCTCTTAATTTTCCCCTTTTTTTAAGAAAAAAAAAATCTTCAATTCACTGATTTATACCAATTTTCCTTTTTTCAAAAAAAAATCTTTTTATTGGGTAATATTAAAATCGAGCGTTTTCGAAGCCGTGCAAATCGCTGACTCTGTTCAACGACTTCTTCATCATAGCTACCTTAGCCAGCTTCTCAGCCGCTCTCCACGCCGATGCGGGAGTAAGCGGTTCCCCGTTCTCGTCCGTCATGACCGTTGCCTCCCTCTCACTCCCTTTCCGCCGTTGGATCATTATGATCTGTTGCTGCTGCTGCTGATGCTGATGCTGCCTCCTCCAATGCACCTCCGCTAGCACCGTCTCCAGGCTTCTTACGTACTCATCCGGTGGCATCGAGCTCGACCGCAATATCAAAAGCCGAGATGAAACCAGCAGGTGATGAGCGCTGGTGAAATCGTTGTGGTCGACCAGCCTGCGAGCCTCAGCTACGGCTCGTGTGGCGATGAAAAAATTTCTCAGCTGCTCCACCTTGGGAGCCGATGATCTGACGGCGCGTGGACGAGGTACCAATAGAGCCTGATCCCGGCCGTATACAACCTCCTGGAAGGCGGGGTCCTTGTAGAGACAACGAACGGAAAGCACGTGGTGGGACCCAACTGCCGACGATGGCACTCTCAATTCCACCAGCAACTCCCTCTCTTCCTCGGCGTACAAATCGCCGAGCCGCACCGAAGCGGAGCTTAGCACAGTCGGCCGACCATTGCATGAATACGGCTGTAATCTCGGCGGAAGCGGAGCCGGCAGCTAAATTAAGCTGAATTCTCAAGTCTTGAACCACCACACTCAATAAGCCACCCACGCATTTGGCGAACGCGTCCTCCGCCGGCTCGTGGCTGTAGCCCCCGCTTTGACCGAACCCAAATGCATGGACTGGAATCTCAATGTGAGCGAAACGAGTGGAAGACAAGTGGCTCGAACCCTGTCGTTGATTCGCCGCCTTGTTCTGGACGCGATCATCCTGGCCGTCGCACAGTAACATGATACTAGCCACAGGATTTCGCTCCCTTCTGTCTTCCAGCACCTTAGTCGCTTTCCTTAAGGCATCCCCCACACTGGTCCCCTGACCGCACACGAGCCGGTCGATGATGCGCCGAGCCGCGCGCTGACCGTGAGCCGTCATCCTCCTCAAAGGCAGCAATCTCTTAGAAGCCGAGGAGAAAGCCACGACGGAGAGCCGGTCAGCCGATCCGAGAGAAGAAATCACTAAACGCATGGCTCGTTTAAGCATCTGCAACTTAGCTCCGGTCATGCTACCACTCACATCAAGCACCGTGACCAAATCGATTGGCGCGCGATGCGAAGGCTCCAAAATTGCAACCGTGCTGTTGCCACCGCGTGCCGGTTGCGCAGGAGGCGGCGGCGCTTTCACTTTTAATGCCACGGCGTAAGTTTCATAGCCAGGACTAACAGACACAACGGCGGCTTCAGGCATTAGACTAACCTGGACATTTCGTGAATCCCTGCAATTAGATATCAATTCATCAGATTTGATTAGAGACGATGAAGGGTTGGAATTCACGAAGAAGCCCTGGAATTCCTCGTAGACATCTTCGTCTTCCTCTTCGGCATTCTCGTCGGCTTCCGGAATCGGGACAAATCTTCCCCTGGCCGTTGGAGACAGCAGCGGCTCGTCATCGTCGTAGGATCTGGAATCGGACGATTTCGGAGTTAATGGCTGTTGTTGTGGTTCGTGCTTGATCGGGTTGGCGGTGGCCTTGACGGCTCCGAGTGAAGATTCTACTAGTACCACCTTTTTCTCTTCTATATTCGGCTTGTTATGATAGTTGGTAGCAGGGAGGCTGGCGCTGTCTACGGCATCGTTTTCTGATTCAGAGTGGAGACTCTTGTGGACGGCCAGCAATGGAACGTCTTTCCAGGTAGCATTGCACACAGGGCACACGAGGCTGCCATGCTTACGAACATGGGCGGCTATGCAAGGGAAGTGAAAAGCGTGTGCACACTCTGCCGTGTATATGGCTGTTCCTTGACCCGTCTTTACACTGTTCAAACAGATTCCACAGCTACTCTGAGAACCAAAATAAAAACGATAAAAGACGAAAGAAACCATCAGCCACTAAAGTCAATCTCCATCATCATTGCAACTACTAAGATCTTTCACTAACGGTTCTACTTGAAAATCTTCAATCAAACCACACCCAAAAAAAAAAAGAATCAGATTAGACGGGACATGACTTTCATTAGAAATGATCTAGCGATTTCGATGTTCAGAAAATAGAAATCTTACCCTGAACTTGAAGCCATTCCTGAAGAGAGACAACTTCAGAGGGGATCGAGGAGAGGATGGGTTTGAACTCAGTAACGGGGTTTTGGTTGCTCTGGGCGTGGTTTTGCAATACAGGCTGGGACTTTCATTTGTGGATGGCACTGGGTCTACAGTACCACCAGTAGTGGTCCGGCAACGCAAGTTTTGGTTTGGGCTTGGGATGGCTAATTGAGATGTTAGGCGAGGAGTGCTGGGATTGCTCCCAACGGAAAGGAACCCGAGCTTGGCACGTCTTCTAGGGCTTCGGCTAGCTCTGGGGGGGGTCGTTTGCTGCCGCTGCCGCTGCTTATCTGTAGTTGTGGTGGTTTCTGGGTCTCTAGGGATTGTTGTGCAAAAGGCTCTTCTCCAACCAGTTCCCATTTTCAATAAGTGCCCAAAGAGAAATCTTTCCTTTCCTCTAAGGACGACTAGAACCAAAGGAGTAGTTTCTTTTCCTTTCACTTTTCGCTAACTATGATCTCCAGCTCTCTTTTATATTTTCTAGAGATGGACAAGGTAAAGAAAAAGAAGTTTTGTCTGTTTTGATCGATCTGGACTGCCACAGAAGACAAAAGCGCAGGATCAAAATTCAGCAACTAAGAGCATATATGGGATCAAATGAGGATGATGACGACGATGATATAGGAGAGCTTGAGATAGAGACAAAGACGTGGGATTTTTAGGACAGTAGAACCACAAGAGAGACCCAGGCCCGCCCCCTCACCATTTTGCTCTCATTTTCATTTTTCCCCCTTCCCATCGATAACCTCAAAAGGATATCTGGCAACGTATAGGCTTGAGATCCACTGCTTCTCGCTTTCTTCGTGTCTGAATACCAAGGAAGATATATACAGTTCTCACCTTTCAACGTACACTTTTTTTTTTAAAATAAAAGATAAAAAGATTAATTTTATTTATTATTAAAATATTTTTATAATTATATTTATTTTTAAATCTATTAAATATATTAATTTACTAATTAAATTCAGTTAATATTAAATATTCTTTTAAATAAGTCATATTACAACTTTTCATATACTACATAATAGATTTATTTTTTAATTATTATGACATTATATTCATTTATGTAACTTAAGTTTTTATTTTAAAAAAAGCTTTAATAAATTGATAAAATAATAAATATATTTATTTTCATTATTTTTAATTTTAAAAAATAAAACTTATGTTACATTTAAAAATTAAATAATGTAATAAGAAGAGTAAAATATATTTTTCATATGATATGGTAGTAGTTGTAAGGTAATTGTATTTAATAAAAAATATTTAATATACATTAAATTTAACTAATAAATTAATTTATTAATATGTTTAATAAATAAAATAAATATAACTAAAATTTTAATATAATAGGCTTTAATTTTTAATTAATATTTCTCTCTTTATTATTATTTTAATATTTTAATTCATACGAGTAAATTCCTTATTTACCGTATCCAATGAATATATTTTTTCCAAAAAAAAAATGAAACTTACACATTTGACCAACACGTGTCGGTTGTTTTAGCGTAGTCAGTCAACGGTGATGTGTCACTGACTTCGCAGCAGGTTATGGGCACAGACCTGTCAATTTGTCACAATCCACAACGCCTTTGCATGTCCCATACTTCTCTGATAGAGCATAAGAGGTTCCACGCCCCAAGGCATTTACCCGAATTCACACGCGATTGTTCTGTGCGACAAATAGAATGTGTGTGGCGTTTACTCCCACAAAGTGCGAGTGGGACGAAGCTGTTCAATACAGGATCCTTGTATGGAAGCTGCCACGGGCATCATCCTCACCACTTGTACGGAATTTCAAAACCGTTATTCTCAGCCGTTGGATCATAAATCTCCACGATGATCTCAATCAGTTGGAGAATATTCGAGATTTGCGAGGCAAAAATTGAGAGAAATCGACACAATTAAGTAGATTCATATAAATATAAAATTTCATATTATTTGTCATATTGTTTTATACTATATTGATCTACATTAACATAACATAAAATGTAAAAATATAATATAAAATTATTACATATTTACTTAAATTTATTAAATTTGTGGCAACCTAGTCAGATTTGTCTACAATTGTATGGATTGCCAGGCTACAATGGCTGAAAATTTTGAGGGCGCAGAGGCCTGCAGTAGAATCAACGGCGTTTTCACCCCCAGGTCAGGTCCCACCCAGCATTTGCATGTGCATGTACTCCCTCTCCCAGTTCGCTTGCAAAATAGTTGAAAATCTTGAGTAAATGCCCTTTGTTTTTTTTTTTTTTGGGGGGGGGGGGGGGGGGGGGGTGGTTTTAATTTTATTTTTCAAAGTAGAAGTCCGAGTTTCCATGTGGCTCAGACAACCACATGAGTGGTCCTTTCGAGGGGGAGTGTCAGTAGCTGCGAGGCCCCCTTATACACAGGCCACTTTGTTGGTTAGGTCCTTCATCCTTGCGTCCTTCTTAACTACATCCATGCTTAACTATCATATCAAGATTCAATATAATCGTACATATTTTTTTAAAAAAATTGTATATATTTTTTATTTAAAATTTAAATTATTAAATACAATTTAGAATATTTTCGCGTAAAATCTATTTTATTAAAAAATGTGAATGAAATAAGGTGTCGTACTTTACATATGAATTATATATTATATTTTTAATAATAAATAAATATTTAAACAAAAAAAGAGATTCAGTTTTAAACATTAATTTATAAATTAACAAAAAAAAAGGTTAAAATGCTCGTTCACGAACGAGCACATGTAAAAAGACTAATAAACCATCTCGCAGTTATTACCATGTGGCACCTTCCCAAAGAGAGACAGCATCACAAAAGGTCAGGCCAGCCGCGAGGACGGTCGGTGGAGGCCGTGCATGTCATCGAACAGTCAATGATTCAGACAAGCACTCACGTGGTGGGGGGGGCGGGGGCCTTTTTCTCCGAGTCTGAACTTTTTCATAAACTCTCTTTCGAAAAGCCTCTCAGCCCTATTGCTAGCCTAGCTTTGCGGACGTCTTTAGAAAAACCTCGAAAGCTTGGATTCGTCAAAATGTCAACTCCTTTGGGAATAAAAGCAATTGGATCTACTCAGCTAAATCAATTTTTTAAAAATTTTTTGGACTTTAAATAACATTCTTTTTCTGGTGTGAGTTTCTGTGTGCATTTTGAGTTAGGCAGAGCCATGCTCAACTTTTTCTCCAACTTTCTTTCTGTTCACTTCCGAACGTAGAAACTAGAAACCATCTAATGACTTTTTTGGAACATTGTTATTAGTGCGTTGGTCGTTGTTGTTGTTGTTGTTAGAGAGAAAATAATAGCCTCCAATAGAGGCTGATTGAAATCCCCCTGTCATTGCCCTGAACCATCTACAGACTTGGGATATAAACTAGCTAGGCTTTTTGTTTTGTTTGTTCAACTTGCTTCGTTTTGGGTGAGTTAAAGGCTACAGGGGCAGGTTTTTCAGTAGTGTTGAATAGAATACTACTTTTTTTTTTTTTTTGTTTTCAAGTGCTCGTGTTCTAGGAGACAACACTCAAAGACTCCTCGAAAGAATTTTCACTGCGTGCAGAAGCAACCGAACACGACACCGGAAGTAGCACAATCACATGTTGTTAATTTATAATCTATAATATCACTCGGCCATCCAAGAAATTTAGCATCCTTTCTTATCGTACACAGTCACATGTTGTTATTCATAATCTATAATATCATACGCGTTGTTGTCAAATCTTCAATATTATTTTCATCATCGAATCATATAATACGAATTTAATTTATACTTCGTAGTTTTATTTTGTACTGTCAATATTTACTTTTCAACTTTCATTGTATCAAATGCAGCTACTCCAAAGCCAAAGCCTTGGCTCTGCCAGGCATCAAGACGGATTGTCCCCGATGAAAATCGAGACGGGGAGCTGCAATATATTTTAATATTATTTAAATAAAAAAAATTGGAATATAAGTGCAAATCTTGAATCCCTGGTCTTTGTCTAGAAGTTGCCAAATCAAAATACAAATCTCTCGGCTTGGTCTTATGCCAAGTACTTGCCAGTTATGTCATTAATTGCTTTGCTTTTGAGTTTTGAGCTCGTTTTTGCTTGCTTTATCTACTTTCGTCCTGTATTTAGGCAATGGTGCGGCAACTAATTGGAACGCACCTAATCACAATAATTTTCAGTGCTTGAAATATTTGATGTTAACATGCACTTTAACATTTAAAAATAGGTTTTAAATGGGAAGAAGCAAAGGTGGTGCTACTTTTAGGTAAGTGCAAGAAGGAAAAGGTTAATTACTGCTTTCGGCTTTGAGTTTTTTTTTTTGACTGTGTTGATAGGCTGACTCTCTGGGCAATTTCGAAATTATTATTAATGTTCTTTTTCCACAAATATGCAAAAAGTAAGCATAAAAATTTTAATTATTTTCTCTGCAGAACTAAAGTTTAACTTAACTTCGATTCAACTTTTTTATATATTTAATTATAATATATTAAATTTATCAATATATTTACATATAACTTTTTTTTTTATTTAAGAGGATGTTACCATCTATGATTTTCAACATTGCAATATATTTAAAGAATGCAATATATATTTTCAACATTGCGACATATTTTTGCAAAAATGCTGTACATTTGCTTATAAATGTAGTATATTTTAGTTAAATCCCCCATCTAATTGAACAAAACAAAAAAAAAAAAAAAACATTTGGTACGATAGTTGAACTGCGCCTCCTTCCACTCACATAGAGTTTTCGTTTAAAATATTGCTTGAATCTTATATGTTAGATAAAGAGATACCAATTTAAATTATAATAAATAAATTTATTTGCTAAATTCACAAACAGTTGCTACATTTTTTTATTCTATTTTTAAATCAGTGCTTCTCTACATGTTCAAACCATATCATCCATATTATGAATCACTTTCACTTTTGAAAAAAAAAAATGTTGAGAATTAGATTCCTTACTTAGAAAAAAAAAAAAAAAAAAAGACCAGTTCCCTCAAAATAAAGGAAGTTTTGGCCCCGTATAATTACATGGCTCTAGTATATAGGATCCCTTTCAACTTTCATAGATTTCAGCCTGGAGATTTTGGACACACCCCTCCTCCTTCTTCTTCTTCTTCTTCGACTTCTTCTTTATTTTAATAAGAGGCTGCAGACACAAGATACAAGAAGTTTTTATAATTCCTTAAAATTGTTGATAAATATATACTATTGATTTAAACATATGTGGTTAATGGATTGTTGGTAGCGGTGGAGAGAATCAAATGGGCGGCACTGGTATATGGTATTGTGCTTGTTGTGTTGGTGGTCAACCAGTGCAGTAGCCTCCTATAATTACTATTAATGGATTGAAAGGTGCGTGAATTAATGGTAGTTCCAAAGTAGTTAAACACCCTCAAAATCTTAAAATGACATTTATGTAGCTACGAAGTATTAATATTTCTCTCTTGTTGTGTCAAAGTAAAGGCACCTAGAATCTAAATTTCAACGTTCGAAAGTCTTAAATTTTAAGAAGAGGTATAAATTTTATTAAACTAGAAATTTTGATTATATTATATAATTTAACAATCTAACTCACTTTGCAGTAGATAAAAAGACAGTTTCAAATATTCGAAAAACAAAAGAATTTGACAACCAAACCATCTCCGTCACATATCTTATAACTTTTTTTTTTTTTTTTTTGGAAAAAGAATAATTGTTTCTCTTCTTCCCCTTTTTTTTTTTCTTAGAGGGGGTGGTCTTGGCATCTCCACATAGATTGTGGGATCGTGCCCAAAGTCTCTTCATAATTAATGTTGTAAACGTCATTTTTGCATATTCAATCACAAAAAAAAAAAAAAGAGTCTAAAACTGAGGTTCAGTATTGATAACGGTTGGCTAATAAGCTGAGCTACTTCTAACTTACAATGTTAATTAACAAATCGAGATTTTATTGAATTATGATTGTCCCCCACCTATGAATAATTTGTTCAAATTTAGAATATTCTCTCTCACGAGAAACCCTCATGTTTAGGAGGTTAGTCTCAAATTCATAAGAATATAGCTGAATTTTAGACTCGAGCTTGCATCACCAATCACAGTCTAAAAAGTGGAACAAATGTGAGATTGTTTGTTACTGTAATACTCGAGCACAAATATTTCGAATGTATTTTTCAAGAAATGTTTCTTTGTTTTTTTTTTTTTCAGTCATTATTTGTAATGAAGAGATTACTAACCAATACCCAAAAAATAACCACAAACACCAAATAATTCAATCTCACGATAACATTTGCCATTTCTACTCCCTGCTCCCATCCACCAAAAATAAAAAATTACAGCCATTCGCTTCATTTGTATCATGGTTGTGGGCTAAAGAGATGCCACCTCACCATGCGAGAAGCTCACAAGATGTTTGGCACACCAAAATTATTGATCTTAACCAGAAGCGGACTTGTTCTGTTCTAGTAGGCCCCCGCCTTTCCCCTTTGTTGTCTCGCCGAATGCCGATGTTGCCCATTATTTAATGTGTACTCAATCAATGCGTTTGTCCAGGAGGACAACTTGGGCGGTCATGAATCATCTCCCAAAAAAAAAAAAAAAAAAAAAAAAGAGAAGAATATTGATCTTGTTTAATTATAAATTATAATGGCAATGTATGTCATGACAAGGGTGTTTTAACTTTCGATTATTGGGCTCTCTTTATAAAACTCTATGCATTGCATTTTCTCCGATCCAACGTTATAACTAATGAAATAATTCAAAACCCACATGTACTTATAATGTGAAGGTAATGTCATCAATGCCAAACTCAGACACCCGTTTGACCAATACCAATAGAAAAATATGGCTTCCCATATCTTAACCACTTGCTTGTACTATTTACATCTGGTTAATGAACTGATAGGACCATTCCTGCTTAGTTTAACAGCGGAGGGGAAGCCATATCCTCGAACTCACTCACCGGCACGTGAATGGTGGGTCAAGTTTAAGCCAATTTATTTCAGGTTTAGATCAAACCATGGGTCAAGTCATCTTATGAAGCTGATTTAAGAACGAAGGAATGCCCACATGTCACATAACATAATTGGACACCCCATATTACAGAGATCTCATCATTTTGAAGAGAGAGACTGTTCCACATGCAATTTAACTGCTTAATTAATTCTCACCAACCAGGAAGTGCCAAGAAAATGTCATAAATTTTGACATGCACAATAAGAACAAGCAAGAGACTAGACTTATAGAGCCGAACAATGAAGCAAAACCCCAATAGCGGTTAATTAGGAAGGAGTGCAAATTGCAAAATTGGCAAGAAATCTAATGGGTGACACTAGCTTCCGAAATGGGTAGGTATGACATAGTAGTCTTCTTTAAGAATTTAAGGCAATGAAGATCCAAGAAATGACAAAGGGATGTAATGGCGCGTCTATCATCCAAAGTATGGGTTTGATGAATTAGGTTCAGGAACAAAACTTTGAAAATTTTTTTGAATCTATTGGAACTGAATTTTGTGTTTATCCGGTTCATTAGCTCAGTCGGCTGTTTGATGAATCAGTTAATCATCCTCATGGATCGACGTATTATACAGCTGACATATTTTAAAATTTTCCCTTTGTCATAATGTGATATCAAATCGCACAAGTCATTGGTCAATGAAGACGACTCACATTTCTTACGTTAACAGGATTTGAACAAGCCAACATTCCCCTAACGATGTTCACTGGCCATTCGGTTCAGACCTGGAATAGAATTTGGTGCGCTGGCGGCGGCAAGGCCAATTGGTTAGCTAAGAAGGTATCTTAGCAATTGTTAATTTAACTGACTATCTAATTGGGGACTATGAATCTCAGATAACTTACAAAATTAAAATGATTTTAAAACATGAACTGGGCTGATTGGAAACATCGTAGATTTTTATTTTTATTTTTATTTTTAAAAGATCAGTTAGTTGGAGTAGAAGGGTTCATTAATTAACACTCACATTAAAGTAGTTGGAGAAGTCACATGCTCGTGAATTTTGTAATAGGCAAATGGTACTAATTGCCAAGAAAATATCCTCTCATTTCAAGAGAGATGACGACATTACATAATGAGATTGAAAATGAAAGCTTTCCTTCCTGCTGGTTGTTAGAGAAGTTGCTACGAATGGGGTACATATTGTGAAATATATTGATATGCACCACATGCTCAGCATGGCCAGTTTCTGTATTCAAGTTGTTCTCTATCACTCTCTCTTATAATTGCTTTGTATGCAACACTTTTTTTTTTTAATTATTTTCTTTCTTTCTTTATTTTTGCTCAATATGTGAGCTCATCACCATCAGACAATATGGACCGAATTAATTGACTTGTTTGAGGATAGCCGATTCAGATTATTTAGAAGTGGTCACAGATAAGAAGACTTCTGCACATTTGTTACCATGTGCAAACCCCATTGGTTTTATAGCAAAGTACAATGTGGTTGTGAACCCAGAGTTTACAATTAGGGTTAGTTGCAGCTAATCGACATATACAATATATTTCTCTGCAAGCAATGGTGGCTTGCTTTCAAGATTTTTTGAAATCGATGCCAACTAAAGGAATCTTTTGGAAAAGGACATCAATCTTTGACTCTTATCTAACCTTTTTTTTTAATATATATATATATACTAAAACAGAAAACTTAATAAAGACGTAAATTATCGTTTCTATAAATTTAAATAGGAAGTCACCCATTATTTTTTTATTATTAAATAAGAAAAAATTAACATTCCAACATGAACAATTCCACTTCGCATCGTCTCTTCCACTTTCAAAGTGAGGAATATTAAACTCGAATTTCGTACACTATTATAATAACTATTTCTTTCTTATTAGAAAAAGAGTTAATACTACAGAGAAGTTCAAACCCTTGCCAAACATAGTAAAATGATCACACAACCTCAACGTAAAACTCCCATCTCGGGTGACAGCCTGAGTTTACCGCATTAATAAGACCGTATAATTATATATCTGTAATGAAGCGTAGAAGTTAGCACATAGTAAGTGTAGAAGCTGTGATGTCAACTGTCAAATTAAATGATGATGGCAATTGGGAACATTAACTGGGTATTGTAGAGGAGGACCCTACATCAAATCCTGGCATGATAGGCCAACGTTAAAATCAAGTTGGACTTTGTGACAAAGGCGGAATGGAGGAGACCCTCGGAATTGGAAAATATACGTGGGGTTACTCAATGCCCGAAATGTTGTGACCCATCGGCTAATGGGTCCGGGATATCGCGAGGTTGCCATGAGAACGCGTACCATCTTCTTAATCAACAGGAGCTCTATGCTTGAATTGGGGCAACTAACCGCTGATTTCTTGGCGAAAAACAACAGTGAAGAGCCACAGAGAACAGAGAAAAAAGCCACCACATATTTTTGTTTGCTTGATATAACTGAAGCTGGCCATCGTATGCTGCCATTTTCACGGTGTAGAGCCAATCCAGTTAGTGCAGACATATGGGGCCCACTGTAACGATCTAAATTAAATGCTTGTCTCGAGGCAGATGATTTGCTTTTGACCAAATGAGGAAGTGTGTACAAAAACCGATTGTCCGATTGTAATATATATATAAATTTTTAAAAAACACATAGATTTATATTTATAAAGTTTTAAATTTTAAATAGAGTGTAAAATTTATGAGACAGAGTATAAGATTAATGAAAATATGAAAAAATATAAAAATTTATATAAAAAAAATAATGACTTAAAAATAAGGAGAAGCCATGGTAGTCATGGACGAGTAGGTCGGCCCTATAGGGTCAAAAAGGAAAGGGAAGGATCTCCTTCCTGTTGAAGAAAGTGGCCAAAGCCAGACATGCAGGAGTAAAATGGTAAAGAAATATTAAATCATTGCAGAGATAGCGACAGTGACTTGCATCCAAAAGCATTAAGATACCTCCAGTGATAGGGATTCGAAACAGGGTGGGTTCTATTTCATTTAATACGGCACTGTTCTCTGTATTATCCCCTTATTTTGATCTCAGTTCCCCATCTTCGAAATTCCATGCAATAACTCTGCGCCACTTTTTGGTTAAGTCTTCCAATCGATTAATGTTATTGGTATTCAATTCTTTGTTGGTCTGGGAAATTCGAGAACAAGACATGTGGAATGCTTATAGTTAACTTCCATATCAAACATCATGTCAACTTACTAATTAATATCTCTGGACAAGGAATATTTTAAGGAAAGATTCGATCTAACAAAATTAAGGTGATGAAATTACGCTTATAGGATTAATTTTTATATTATATACAGATAATTTATAGTTCATATAAATTATAAATAATATATATATATACAATATAAAAATTAATTGTATCTATTTAAATTTATAACTTTGGGATTCACATAAAATTAATTTTTCAGCTAATTAATTGTTTTGCAATATTGTTTCCATGTACACTTCAATTTTTTTGCACCGAAAGTCTTTTTATGAAACTGGTTGACGGGTCTATTTCTAATTAAAAATCAAGCATGCTTCCACCAATTAATGTGTATAAGCCAATTCAAGCAAACTAAGCAATTACAAAACGTGCCATCCTCCACGGCTTCACAGGCAGGGTTCGCAAACCTATTGACAGTGTTACATGTTTTAGTCATAATCAGCTCAGTCACGTATTGACAATAATCACGTATTAGAGTCAAAAGCCCCCATTAAGGGCAGAATTTAAAAATGATCAAACCAGAAATTTACTTGTTTCTCCAACCAGTCCTCCTTAATTTATGAACTTTAATGTCAACCCCAACTTTTCTAACCACTCCAACTCCCGGCTAATCTCATATATAATTCATAGATTGGAATGATTAACCCTAGTAGCCTATAATTCAACATGCGCCTAATCCTACGACTTTCATATCATTTCTTTAATATGTGAACTCTGGCGCGAGTTTCGGCACTTTGTCTTTGTGAGGAAATAAAGGGATCAAAAGTGGGTTTTAAACGAGCACCTTTAAGATAAAGGACGCAGAATGCAATTGAAGAAGCAACGTAATGATGCAGGCAATTCAAAAAGACCAACTTTCGCAGCCGTCCCTAAATCAGTCTTTTCCAAGTTTTGTCGCCTTTCACTTCACTACAGTACGTTGTTTCGGTGACACCAAGCATTGAAAAGAAGCTTGCAGTTTTAATGCTGATTGATTATGTTTCACAACATGCCAAATGAGTGTTCCAAACTTTCCCATCCCCGTATTTGTGCATTGGTTGCCACAGTTGCAGCCGCATGGTGTTCTTACCCATTTCAGATGAGTAATTGGAGGCATGGGCATAGATGTGGAGCCAGTTGATGATGGGGTTTGAACATGCACTCTTCTTCAACCAAATAGAGGCATTGGATCTGCAGGGCATTGGTTCTGATCAGAAAGTGTCCATTTGGACATGCATGCATACACAAAATTCAGGCACGAGGAAATAAATGGGCAACATTTTTTTTAGGGATGTCCACAATCATAATGGTCCATACTCGCGTCAAATGCTGCAATTTTTCAGCATCACTGAACACAGCCAATGAGTTCTGCTGCCAAATTATTCCAAAAGCATTCAATTGAGTCAAGCTTCTTCTTCTTTTTTTTTTTTTTTTTGACTCTTTTCATATAGACATAGTGGTTTAACATTGGATTACAATTAATATGAGGGATAAAGAGAGGCAGCTGGCTTATGCTTTCTCAGAAGGGGCAGGAGAAGCCGGGTCAAGCAAGGTGAAATAAAAATGTCAAAAAGTATAGCACTATCCTATCGTAGTGTAAATGTCGAAAATGTGACATTTTCCGATGTAGCCAAAAGAAATGAAATTATGCAAATAATGGGACGAGGGTCCCAGTTTAAATGCTGTTGAAACATATGCTGGAAACTTCGTATTTGGTGTGGAGACCTTTCGATGACGGGATACGGTCAGGTCAAATGTAGTATTATTTACCACAAGGAAGTTTTTTTTTTTTTTTTATTATCATATAACTCATAATGTCTCCTCTTTATGATATTGAAATTTTATATTTTGAATATAAAAGTTTGAATTCTTAACTATTGAAGTGTATTTTGAAGAATGGGTGAGTATTGACACCTGAAAACTGAAATCACAAAAATTGAGAGGGATCGCCAATACCAAACACAAGATTAATGGATTTGTGGTGACATTACTTGTCTTGTCCGCACGAATGATAGCCAGGAAGGATTATCTGATGGAGTGGTGTCGAGAATGTCAAGCAGCTTTGGTCCAGAAGAGGCAGGCCCCCATAAGCTTTTTACTGGAACGCAGTGGGGCTGGCTCATCAATGTGGCAAGGGATGGTTCTTTCATTGCATTGAAAGAATTGAGAAGAGAATCGTTGGTTTAACCGACGAAGTACGTGGGAAAATGGACCTTCTTTCTTTGATTTTCAGCAAGCATTTTTGGAAAATTGACATTCCATTGAGTTCGGTTTCAGAAAACTCGCTGGTCCAGGAACAAGAAGATTCAATCGGACGACGAATTCTTACGTGGTCCAAGGAAATCAAAGATCCGCTTCCACGATTTCATCTATATCCAATCTTAATATCAGAATAGCTTATATAGTCATGATTCAATTCAGGTGGACTGACTTTTGATTGATTTCTCATTTTTCGGATCTGATTGAAACAATGGAGAAGTAGGAAGAATTCGGCGGCGATTTCTAATGGCCCACTTGGGTTTCAATAGGAATTTATGATTGCTTTGCTTTTTAATTTCCATCAAGTCAAGTGCCACTGCCCAGTCACTCTATCGGCCTACCCACCATCGTCACCCACTGTGTAGCCGAGAAATATAATCAATTCTGCCCGACAGCCCAAACAACAAAGAGGCCCAACCTTCTGATAAACTCGAGCGCTGTGTCACAAATATGGTGGTGTGCTGCGAGACTTAACACAGCGCTGGCTGGCTGCCTGCCTGGCTCGCTTTGCCCACAACATAGACTCTTGTTCTGCCTTCACAGCTGAGTTGTGGGGCTTCGCGATGGATTTGCACACAGCATGATAATATGTATGTGGTTATAAGAAAATTTATCTATAGAACCTGACTCGTTGATTGCAGTGGAATGTCTACTAAACAAGATTCCTGAAAGGCGTAAAGAAATACTTTTGAAGAAAAAGTTGGTAGGTCCACATATCCTACGTCTTTAGGGAAGATAACAATGTGGCTGACAGAATGGTCAATGTGGCTCAAGTCACCTATTTGGGGTTTTTATTTGCAGCCAAAACCCGCCTATAGAGGAACTGCTGGGCTCCTTCAACATGATGCATTGGGGGGTCTCGACTCAGTGATTATTCCTTTTAGTTTCCTATTTACTTGGCATTAAGTCTTCTCCAGGATTAAAAACTGAATACATGAAGTCATAATGTTTGCTTTAAAGATATTTGGGTTAGATGCATATAATCTCTAAATAATTCACCTATTTTACGTTGTACTTTCTTGATATTTCATTTTAAGTATCTATTATTTTTAGTTATTTTTTAAGAAAATATTACTTCTAATCTTGCACAATTTAGATTTATTTTATTATTTTTTTAATTAAATTAAATTTCACTTAATTAATGACAAAATATTATCAATAAGTTATATTCACGAAAAGATAGAGCTAAAATAAAAATTTCTTGTAATTTTAACAATTAAAACCTTTTGTTATGATTCTACTAATTTTAAAATTTATAATTATAGGAAAATTTATAAAATTTAGATATTATGACAAATTTAATACTTTTGAGTCATTGTGTTTATTTCTTTTTTTGAATTTTTTAGTATTTAGAATTTTTAAATTTTTAAAATCTAACAAAATAAAAATAATAAATTCTAGAAGTCTTCAAAAAGAAAAAAAAAAAGCCGTTCTCTCCCGCTCTCCCTCTCTCTCTCTCTCTCTCTCTCTCTCCAGCCAGTCCCCACTGGCCCCCATAAATTATTGTGGGCAGCCACATCAATGATGCCCGGAAGCTGCAGCCTATCAACCCAGCATCACATGCCTTGTAATGAGTACCCTCCGACAAGCATATCTCCATGCCCGGCAATATCTCATTGGTTTTAAGTAGCCAACCCATCAATTCAAAATTTGCATCATTGAAGTATTACACCCACTACATCCTGCATCGCCTCCACTTACCAAACAATTCAGTCATGCGTTAGAGAAACCACATGCAACTACAAACAACCCATTAGCGCAACACAAGCAAGGCCATTATGTGAAACATTACGGTCTGACTTTCACCAGACAAACCCATGGTTAAGATAAATAAACAATGAACTTTACAGAATCTGGTTCCTGCTAAGTAAACAGGAACTCCTCCAGATTCTTAACACATAAGATTGCAGCCCAATCCCAAACGGATAAATCTTTTTGAGTTTTATGATTTTGAGCTATCGGAGCTCAGAGAATACAAAATCTCTTTGAAACAGAAACACATAATAAAATATAGGGACAATCGCTGCACATAGCATAATAACAAATCTCCTACCCATGTCCTGCTCCCTAAAAATCCTCATCCCCCGATTGTTCTCCTCCAGAATCTCTTTGGGGATTGCTGGATGGATAGTAACACCATCTGCACCACTGGCTAGTCCTTGTTCTTGCATTTCTCTGCAGCTCTTGGGGCTGCAAGCAAAATACATATAACTCTCAGAAAAAATGAGCTCGACAGAATGAAAGTTCAAATAAACAGACACCAGCAAGAATCACATCACCAATTGATGATATACCAATATTCACAGGCAACCTGATACTTGTGTCAGCTATGATAGAGCTTGTGCTTATTCATAAAAGCCTTAGTCCGTGTATATGCACACACACACACATACGTAAAAATGCATATGTTGCCCAACTTAAATCAAATTGTGTTTTCTTTGCTCTGTGGATGTTGCAACCCAATGAGGAGTGCTAATTTGATTGCTAAGAAAAGGTATAAATTCTTGTGTAATATATCAAATATGGTTGAGGATCTGGCATGGATTCTAGTGTTCAACCGTCCAAAAATTTTGGCTTTTGGTAATCAAACAAACATATTTTCTCTTATATATCCTGTAGGTTCAGATTAGGGTCAACCGAGTATCACAGCTCACTCTATTCGTCCCATGTAGATCACATTTTGTTGTATATTGACTAGAAATTTTATTAAAGACAATGTTCCAAAGCTGCTCATATTACCAAGAGAAAATATAAAGTTCATTGTGGCACAAGAAACAACTAAGATATAGCATAAAATACGCACCTAGGCCAATGGCATCAGAGCTCTTCATGATCCTCAATCTTTTGCATGTGTCCACAAACATCCTGAACAAGTGCAAGACTCTAGTTAGAAAATCAGAGAATAATCCTTGCACAGTAGCACTTTAATTATGATACTCCTGCTACTCGGCAACCATCAGATCTGATATGCTACACATACAGCTGGGCAGATCATTTTCAAATGCCATCATTCTACAGGAGTGAGACTTATTTGCTTATAGATAAGCTTGTCATTTGAGTACAGAGGCTAATTATACTTGTGTACTATTTGCACGCATGCTCTCAGGACTGCTACATGAAGTTCTTGCTCAAATATGTACACGCAGCTGGGAATGAAAAACTTTTTTTTATTTTCAAATGCACTCAGTAGGGTTCCAGCATTCCCATCTCTCCACCATTACTTTTGTCTGTGAGCTCTTATTGTAAAGGCTAGGCCGAGGGAACTATAACTTCGACTCAAATAATACGCCAATAGGGAATAGAACATCGGAATTCAGATAATATCGATACCATAAAACTAGTAGATTTTTCAACTCTCAGGATACAAGTTAAAAAGAGTATCACACATGTAGATCAGTACTCACTCCCAGGGAACATCACCAACAAGCATCCAGTCACCATCTTTATCCTCGTAGGTGAGATCATATCCTGAGCCATGCAGAAGATCTTTTAGCTTGTTCTCGCTCAACATCTCCCTCCCCTGTGCTCCATGGGATGCATATTGACCTTACATCAACATAAAATAGCAGAATGAACAACCAATGATCACATTCTAGGTGTTATATAGAAACTTTGATTTTTCTTACCTATGTTAAAACAGCTAAACATCTTCTCAAGGACAGAAGAAAGTTCCAGATATGCAGAGTGATTTCTCAAGTCAACTTTCCTCAAATAAGGAGCACCATCCAGGCTGACCTTGACAAAATGAGCACCAGGAACCGCTTTTCCATCAATTTCTTCAGTGTTCTTTGAAGTGGTAGCAAGTGAGTTCTTTCTAAATGATCTTATTGGTGGCCAGCCCACAACCTGAGCCCTGCCAAAGAGGGTAGATAAGAGGCCTTAGCAATGGTTGACCTTGGATCCAACAGAAAATGTTTCTACACTTACTTTGCAGCTGGTCCACTGCTATTGTTCACAGCACTGTTATGCCTTTGCCTGATGTCATTGGCAGCTTGAGGCCTCTCTCGGGCCACCTTTGGGTCTACCGTGTCTTTGGCTTTGGCTTGCTGAGTCCCAAGCTTGTCAGTCACCAAACGCGATTTAATTCCCAAGTTCTTAGAAGGCCTCAGTGCCAACACAGCATTCGCCTCTGAATCTGAGAGATATATATCCTACACGAAAGATGAGTCCTTCCCAAGTTAGCACATCAGTTAAAATGCTTCTGTTAAATTCAGTAAATCTAGTTGCTTTCACCTCCGCGAGCTCATCCATGGCATCCGAGAACCCTCTCTTGTTACCAGAAACAATATGTTTTTGCACTGAAGAACACTGACCATCATTTGAGGGATGCAGTGGGAAGAGGGGCTTCTCATCAATATGCGCAGAGCTCAACAGGCAAATCTCTGAATTCCTTTCAGGAGACTGAGATCCTGGAAGGCCAAGCCGCAATTCCGTAGCCTTCAGATTCAGACTAGTCTTGCTCTCAAGTGACAAAGTACTGACTGTAGAGCTGTCCACGGAAGAACAATCAGACAACCCCATATAGTTGCGCTCTTTTAATTCTGAACCATAATGGCATGCACTTTCCGCAGAGGCCGAAGAAGCTAGTAGAGTCACACTGCTCTGACCCTCCTCTTCCTCCTCCACAACTCCCAGTGGAGTTGCAGACATCAGTATTTAGACAAACAATAAACAGAAATCCTTTTCTAAACCTGCTCGCAAATAAATTTGATTAATAACGAAGTCGATGGGTTCAATAAAGCCAACCAACCATATACATACATACAAGTCACAAGTCTTCGGAAAAACCTTATTCAACAAGACAACAACAGCTGG